>JAOBAM010000022.1:28533290-28543524 GCA_025212355.1 Notarius kessleri
GTTTGTGGGAAATGAATCATCAAAAAAAAAAATCAATATTGTATGTTCATTTAGCTTTGTTTCAAACATCAAATTTATTCCTAAATAATTTGTATTAGTAAGGGTTTATCTTAATTAAAAAATTGTCACTGAACATTACACTTTATTCTGCTTTTATAGAATCATGAAATTAATCTTGGCAGCAAATATAACAAATAAAAGCTTAAAAATTGTACAATAAAAAACCCCCCACTTATTATTGCTTATTTGCATGAAGTCTTTCTAGATTTGACTCAACCACATTGTTACTGTGATTTTTTCAATTCTATTTCTTATTCATCATTATCAATAAACTTCCCTTTCTTTATTTATTTATTTTCAAAGTTGAATTTTATTTGTAATATAAAATTAAATTAGTTTTTTTTTTTTTGCCGTACTCACCCAGAGCAAAGAGTCCGATCACTGCGGCGATTACCAACAGCACACACTTCATCCTGACACTTGAAGCTTGGAGCGTAACTAACACACACACACACACTCACAACACTGTAGAAGATGTGTCCTTAAAGTGGCGTCCTTGTCAGTCGTGTCCTTAGAGAGATGTTCCTCAGAATGAATGACAGTGTGACGGCTGGGGACATTTATACTGAGCGGAAGATGGGGCGCGCACACACACACACACAGTAAAGGTGATGTATGCAGGACAGAAATGTGGTTCAGCAGGCCAGGACAGGTGATGAGTCACGTCTCATTGAAACACTAACGGAACCAGATGGAGCACATAGAACAAAGGACACCAGACAAAGACCCCCTGTGCATTCACTCACTCACACACACCCTGCCTGGACACCAGGTTCAGGACTCTGGATTCATTCACGACGTTTTCACGTTTTTTTCTGTAGTGCTATAAAGTGTTTTAATTAATCGCTGTATTTGGAGATGTGTGTTTACGTTAGCTTGCGATGCAACTCTGAGATCATTTTATGGAAAATTACAGCGTCATCTAGGTCACATATCTAATTACCACAAACACAAACACTCCTTGTTTACATGAAATTTGCCGGAAGTTTAAGAACGTTAAATATACATGACTGTAAAAACTCATTCAAAGCTATGGAGTGCCAGTATTAATGGCGTAAACATCACACTCTTCGTCTAATACACTATTTGCCCCTTTAAAGTACATGAAATGTTTTTTTGTCCCCCCCAAGGATATTAGGTGAGACACATTACAGGCATTGAGCAGATGCTCTTATCCAGAACGACGTACATCATACAGACAACACCTCACTAACCAATCTGTTCAACTGTCTGGATGATATTAAAATCTGGATGGCTACTAATTTTCTTCAATTAAACGACGGTAAAGCTGAAGTAATGGTATTTGGATCCCCCCGTTCTGTAGCCAGCCTGACAATTGCACTTGGCCCCTTATCTGCGAATGTTCACAGTACAGTGAGAAATCTTGGCATTTCAATGGACAGTTCACTGAGTTTTAACAGTCAAGTCAGCAGTGTGGTGAAGGAAAGCTTTTATCAGCTCCGAACCATAGCCAAACTAAAGCCACTTTTATCTTATACTGATCTTGAAACTCTCATTCATGCTTTTATTTCATCCCGTTTGGACTATTGCAACTTTTTGTACACAGTTTTAACCCAGTCTAACATCAATAGGCTACAAATGGTCCAAAATGCAGCAGCTCGGCTTTTAACTGGTTCTAAAAGCTGTTGTTTTTAATTGTGCTTTATAAATAAACTGACTTGACTTGACTTAATAGACAACTATATTCTTCCATTCTTTCAATGGCATATAAATAGCAAAGCTGCTATTTGTCCATTTGCTTTGGGAGGGAATACATCTAAATAGGATTCCTGTATTCCTAGATGCAAATTTATTCTCATACATAAAAGATAAAACATAAAATACAGACCATCAGTTGTTGTTACTGATTCATGATTTAGAGTACACTAAATCCAGGTATTGTATTGTATCCAGGACATACACAGTATACTGTCTGCAAGAAAATCATTCGGAAATGAATGTCATTGTCTGGGTTATGAATCATTTTAGCACAACAACCTTAACAAAAATTTTCTTGGAAGAGAATCAATTCAATACCATAACTTCACTGGTTCAGTATGCTGCTTGTTTTTTTTTTTTTAGCAAAATTGAGGTAAATGAAAGACATATGAACAGATTCTTGATTATCTTTTCCTTTGCATCAATCTGTGTGTGTGTGTATGTATGCTTGTGCCTGTACACATGGGAAGGGGGTGCACTGGGACAAAGAGGGGTTTCTTGGCAGCAGCTGCTGTGAGTAATGGTGGCTGCCACCCAGGACCCCGAGCAGTTAATTAGAGCAATAGCAGCTACACGTGCCGAGCCAGAGTGACAGCACAGATTATGCGCTAAATCTCAGGCATAATGAAGAATCCTGGGACACAGGAGCTGGGTAGAAGATTCCCACAATTACCTCTGTCACCAGCTGCCTGTATATGGCTGTCAAGATGTGCAAAGGTGAAAGATCCACCTGTGTGTGATTAAAGTCTGGATAATTGTGTTATTGGGCCTCTGATAAATTCAGTGAAGCCTGAGTGCAACAGTCACTTCTGTATAGCTGGTAAAGGATGCAGCCACAAAAAAACATGTAATTAGATATTTTGCTTTTTCAAGCTCATACATAAAATGGGTTAGACAGGAAGTAATGATAGTCAATGACTTTACCGCTCAAAAGTCTATAGGAATACATGCTGTGTGCCCTTTTTGTCTGCCATTTATCATTTGGACTGGACTGTCAGAGGCACAAATCACAATAATCCATTGTTTTGTTTTGTTTTGTTTTTTTCCTCTCTCGTCAAGGTTTATAAGAAAGAGCTTTTATTTTTAACCACACTGACTTGTCCTTGTAACTCTTGTTCCCACAGAGATGAGATTGCACTGAGAGCAAATGATGACGTCGACATGATTTCATTGCTTATTTGCACAAAAGTCATTCATTCTGCCTGGGTCATCTACCAGCCCCTCTGACTAAGGAATTGTTTGGTTCTTATTTTTCTCCTTCAGTTGTGGATGGCTTTTACTGCCTCTGTAACCCTGGTTATGCTGGAGTGTGGTGCGAGCAGGACATTGACGACTGCCTTAGCAATATGTGCGAGAACAATTCAACTTGTGTTGACTTCCATCTGGTGAGTTTGGAATGCTGTTGTGTTGAATCCAAATGTGCCTCAGTTAATTAAACAAGGGATGTCCTGTTATTGAAAATAACCTTTGACATGACTAGTGACTCCAATATAGAGTTTACCTTCAGGTTTTTTTTTTTTTTTGGCAAAAGGATTTACTGTAATGGCACGTTATAGCAGTTGAGAAGCTGTGTGCTGGGAAATTACTTGGCTGAAGTTACATAACAGCATTGCCACAAGCCACCTTACAGCATTACTTTCAACTGCCTTCAATTGAAGTGACAATCTGATTGGTTTTAGTTCTTCTGGAAGTTAAGCGTTTTTTTTTGTTGTTGTTTGTTTCTAATTTCTATTTTTCTGTTCGTTCATGATTTTATTGATTGAACACTGATTAGTTTATTTAGCAGTTGCTTGATGAACCTCATGCAACTATCCAATCAGCCGATAACATAGCAGCAGTACAATCCATAATATCATGGACATACAGATCACAACTTTCAGTTAATATTTCCATCAAATAGCAGAATGTGGGGGGAAAATGTGATCTCAGTAACTTTCAGTATTGCAAGGTTGTTGTTAGTGCTAAAATGACTGGCTTTGAGTATTTCATATACTACAGAGCTCCTCAGAATTTCATGGACAAAAGTGGAAACAAGGAAATGGGCATAGAGGCAATGGGTTTTTTTTATTTTTAAATTTTATTTATTTATTTAGGTTTTCAACTATTTGATGTGAACATTAACTGAAGCCCTTGAACTCTATCTGCATGATTTTATGCGTTGTGCTGCTGCTAGTTAGGCTGATTTGTAAAATTGCATGAATGAGCAGGTGTATAGGTGTTACTACTGAAGTGGTTAGTGTAATTTGAAGAGAAAAATATGGGAATAATAATTGTACAGACACATACAAACACTGTCATTTGTTCATTCTTTGCTACAGCATCCCTTTGTACATTACTAAACTTACAGTAAATGAATGTCTTGTCCTGTTCATTGTAGTGGCTTCCTTCTGACCTGTTCCACATCTTCAGTGTCCCCATTCATTCTGATATGCTTTCTGTCCTCACTTTCTATTTTCATTCAGTACAGTCTCTCCTCCATTTTGTTTACATGTCTTTATTGTTTTTCTTGGCTCTTCTTCTCCCTTCCATGCAAGGCAAACCTCCTCCCTCAAAACAAGGTGTTTAGATTTGTTCTTCCACATTGAAGTGTAAGGGGAAACCACTGTGTCATTTATTCCTATTGACGAATACAAGTGCAGACCCCTGGGGATATTTATAGAACTATATGTGGAGATCTAAAACAGAGATGGTTCATTTTGTGGCAGCCATTTAAATGAAAAGATCAACTATTTATAGACAGTCACTGCATATCTGCAGTTTTTTATATGCAGTGTGCCCAAATTGCACAGTGGGAGATATTTATTAAAGGTGCTGGCTCCCCATTCTCCGAATACTCTGCGGTAAGAAGTGAACTGCCATTTTCGATACTAGCAATTGTGGCAACGGGGGCGTAGTCAAGTGTCGGTTTATGAATGGAGGACAGGGCCAGGAAAAGTGAATGGCAAAGTCAGTACACCTGTTGTTGATTTATGTGGTGTCTGTGTGTGTATTGCAGTGAGGATGGAAGGTAGAAAAGGAGGTAGAGAGCAACGCGAAGGGCTCTTTCCTGACCAGAATGTACATGTGTGTGTGTGTGTCCATTCACATAAGTGAGATTAGTAAAGCTGAAAAGCAAAGCAAAAAATCAGAAATAAAGGCTGTGCTAACATAATTTCCCACCTGCTATGCTTCAGCATTCCACCCACATCAGGGATTTGCCACAGTGGTGCCTTGTGTGAGGATACTGAAGGGAACCACCCCATGGAGCCCTCTCCATTGAAAGATCTAAATTCATGCCCTTGCCACTGCCCAACAGAGCCAGCACCAAGTGCTGACTGCCCTCCGACAGGAGCAGAAGCAACATTTTGAAGCCTTGCTGCTGGCTCAGCAGGAAGAGCACCAGGCATTCTGGCACCTGCTTGCATTGGTGGGGTCCTTGACCACCACTGCAACAGACCCACCCCATGTCACGCTGACAAAGATAGGACCGCACAACGACTTGGAGCCATTCATCGCCCTCTTTAAGCAAGTGGCCAAAGCATGGGGGTGGCCGGTCGAACAACGTGTGGCATGTCTACTACCACTGCTGACTGGGGAGACACAGCTCACCCCACAACAGCTCCCCGTGGACAGCTGGCTTGTCTATGCTGACCTGAAGTGAGCCAGCCTGCCTCCTGTTTTTCTCCTTCCTCCCCTCTCTCTTCTTCTCACTCCTGCTGCATTCCCCCACCACAGAGGTGGGGGCCGCCACACCCATGGTGTCTCCCTCCTGTCTTCCCCTTCTGTGTCTTCTACCCTCCCCCAGGTGAGGAACTCTTATTGCCAGTGCAGAGGTGAAGTCTGAGCTGGTATGCTGGCACTGGGGGGGAGGGGCATCTCCAGGGCCAGTGCTCTGCGATGGAGGTGGGAGCTGTAGTCCAGATCCCCAAAGTACCAGAGACCACCCTCAATCAGGTCAGAGCATATCGTATACCGGCGAGTGTTCAAGGGGATATGTATCACATGGTGGCAGATTCCAGCTGTAATCAGACCTTAATCCACCAAAGCCTGATGCAAGTTGAAACACTGAGGAGAGCAGAAGTGGTGAAGATTATGTGTGCATGCGCATGGGGATGTTCACAAATATCCACTAGTGTCCACCCACATTCTATTTCGGGGGGAAAAGCATAGTGTAATGGTGACAGTTAACCCGCGTCTCACCCACCCACTGATTCTGGGAACTGATTAGCCAGGGTTTAAAGGCTTAATGGGGGGATCCCAGTGTGGCATTGACTGGGGAAGCTGTCTCTGAGCCATCTACATCAGCACCACATCAGGGTGATATGAGGAGTAGGGAGCAGCTCAACCCTCCTCCCTCCCCCAGGCATTCCCTCAAGGATGAACAGACACAAGACAAGACTCTGTGTCATGTCTTTGACTAAGTGAGAGTAATCGATGGTCAACCCCTCCAGCCAAATGTGACTCCCTCCTTCCCGCACTTCATTATTATTATAGATAAGTTGTACTAAGTGACGCAGGACACTCAAACCGGTGAACGTATAACAGTTGTTAATCCCAAAGAGCTGTAAGGAACTCGTATTCCACACAGCTGACTTTAACCTGATGGCCAGACATTTAGGACAGGATAAAACACTAGTCTGAATAATGTTTCCATTCTAGCAGCCAGGGATTCATGGGGATGTCCGTTGCTAGTGTGCGGCATGCCACGAATGCCAACTAGTAAATCAAGCGGCCACCCCAAAAGCACCTTTGTGCCCTCTCCCTCTAATTGAGACCCCTTTTGAGAGAATTGGCATGGATCTCATCGGGCCATTAGATTGGTCAGCATGGGGATATTGCTTTATTTTAGTCCTGGTAGACTATGCAACGTGATATCTGGAAGCGGTGCCTCTCTGCAATATTTCAGCATGCAGTATTGCAGAGACACTCTTCCATGTTCTCTCCCGAGTTGGGATTCCCAAATAAATCCTGACTGACCAAGGCACTATGTTTATGTTGTGCACACTTCGCAAATGGTATGGGTTATTGGAAGTCCCCCAGGGGTGGTGGTGCGTAGCCACCCATACCGTTTACCCGAACACAAAAAACAGGTGTTTCAGGACAAACTCAGCTATGCTCGAAATTGGCATAATCAAGGAGTCCCACAGTGACTGGAGCAGCCTGGTGGTCCTGGTTTCCAAGACCAATGGGTCGATGCAGTTCTGTGTGGACTACAGAAAAGTCAATACGGTGTCCAAATTTGATGTGTCCCCAATGCCTCACATTGATGAGTTGCTCAATCAATTAGGCGCTGCTCATTTTTATTCAACACTGGATTTGCCAAAGGGATATTGGCAGATCCCCTTGACTCCTCTATCCCAAGAGAAAATGACCATTTCCACACTGTTCAGATTACACCAATTTGTCACACTTACTTTTGGGTTATTTGGGGCTCCTACTATGTTGCAGCAGTTCATGGACAAGATCCTCCACCCCCATGCTACCTATGTGGTGGCCTACCTTAATGACATTATTATATATAGCAATAATTGGCCATGGTACCTAGAACATCTTAGGGCTGTCCTAGAGTCGCTGAGGTGGGTGGGTTTCGCAGCTAACCCGAAAGTGTGTGTGATTGGGTGGGTGGAAGTATGGTATTTGGGTTTCCATGTGGGTCATTGGCAGGTGCATCCCCAAATGGGCAAGACTACAATGATTGCGGCTGAGGCCCAAGACCAAAAAGGGGGCAAGACAGTTCCTGGGGATGGCTGGCTATGATTGCAGGTCATACTAAATTATTTGGACGTCACCAACCCGTTGACTGATCTCACTAAAAAGGGAGCACCAGATCTGGTCCAGTGGATGGAGCAGTGCCAACCAGCCTTCAACAAGGTAAAAGCTGCACTGTATGGAGGGCCACTTCTACACTCCCTTAGCTTCTCCCTCTCTCTCCCCCCTTCATATTGCAGATGGATACATCAGACAAAGGGCTGGGGGCCATTTTGTCCCAGAAGGTGGAGGGCAAGGAATGTCTATATATAATATGTATATTTAAACATATACAGTTTAAATACTAAACTGTATTTAGTGCTGTACATCAGACGCAAGCTCTTGATGCATGAAAGTAAATATAGCAACATTGAGACAGAGTGCCTGGCCATCAAGTGGGCAGTCCTCACCTTCCAACACTACCTGCTGGGGCACCCCTCCAGTGGCTCCACCGCATGAAGGATGCCAATTCGCAGATAACCTGTTGGTATCTTGCCCTCCAGCCATTTAAATTCAAGGTGGTCCACAGGCTGAGAGCACAGATAGTAGTGGCAGATTTCCTGTCCTGTCAGGGGGGCAGTCCGCTGCAGGCCGGATGGCTCCCCAGCCTGAGTTGGGCAGTGAGGGGTATGTGGCAGTGGGGGCATGACCAAGCATCGGTTTGTGAATGGACAGCAGGGCCAGAGAAGGTGAGTGGCAAAGTCAGTACACCTGTTGTTGATTAATGTTGTGTCTGTGTGTGTTTTTCAGTGAGGATGGAAGGTAGAAAGGAGGGAGAGAGTGATGAAAGGGGATCTCTCCCGACCAGAACGTGTGTGTGTGTGTGTGTGACCATGTGAGTGAGATTAGTAAAGCTAGAAAAAGCATGAAAAACAAAGCATGAAAGCAAAAATAAAGGCTGCGTTAACATCATTTCCTGCCTGCTGCACTTCAGTATTCCACCCACATCAGGAATTTGCCACAGTGATATTCCAAAAACAATATGCAACATTTTGGCAACATCCTAGTCCATCCATCCATTATCTGTAACTGCTTATCCTGTGCAGGGTCATGGGCAAGCTGGAGCCTATCCCAACTGATTATGGGTGAGAGGTGGAGTACACCCTGGACAAGTCACCAGATCATCACAGGGCTGACATACAGAGACAACCATTCATACTCCCATTCACACCTACAGTCAAGGACAGACATGAGTGCAAGGAGCGGGTACTGGGGGAGTTGGCCCCGTCTTCATGGGGCTGGGGTGGGGGCGAGGAAAGGGAGAGGGAAAAAGTGAGAGAGGACAAGAAACTGCAGGAGCAATAGCAGGAGCAATAGCTCCCAGAAACACCATCACGTGGTCCTCTGCCAGCCAAACCTCCTCTCCCACAATGCCACTCGGTGACCCTGGATCCATGTTGGTGTCTTGTTCAGCAGTTGGGTGACGAACTGCTCCAGTCTCACATGATTGATGATCTCGACATCACACTCTCCTGCCAGCAGGTACTGTCAGCAGGTATCCCGGAGCTGTTGCACAAACACAAAGTGCTGGCCAACTTTGCCATATGCCGAGTGGAAGTGCTGGTGCTGCTCTTCTGGGCTGTGGCATACCTGCTGCAGTATAGGCCACTTCAGGTCAGGGTACTCCAGCATGCTGGTGGCAACTGTGAGGTTGGCCACAAGCTCGCCTCCATGACACACTCAAATAGCTCAAGGAAGGCTTCAGGGTCATCCTACAGCCCCATGTTGACCAGCTGGACAGGCACACAGGCCACAGGAATGATCGCTGGAGCACCTGCTGACTGGACCAAGCTCTGGATCACCTGCCAGTCCTTCAACCTGGGCCTCGAGTAGAACCCTGAAGGGCTGCCCCTGATCCATGAACAGCAGGATGAGAGGTTGGTGTTGGCACCAGAGGTCATTGGTGAGTGCCCAGAGGAGCTCCCTGACTGGTTTGGTCTCCATGGTGGCATTCTGTTCCTCACTCCTGGGTTTCAGCACCAATGTAGCAACTTTGGATGTGTGGAAAATGAGGAACTGGAGACAGGCACTACAATTCAAGGTGCACTTGATTTTTAAAGTTCACTTTTCAATGTTCACTAAAGACACACATGGGGGGAACTTAGCTCTCTCTCCTTCATTACTGGCTATCTGAAAAACACACAGAGACATGTTAATAGACAGCCAGTAATTAGACACAGGTGCAACTTGTGACATATTTCTTGCTGGTTCAACCTGACTCCTCATTGTTCACAGCTGACACTTCACCAAACTCTCGCTACCAAAACAGCCTCTATACAATGCTTCACAACCAAGGACAAAAAACACAGAATTTAAATGATGAGTCAGCGATTTTGGTGAAACATTTAATATTCAAACTCAGCCAAACAAATACACACCTCCCTTCAATGGTCCTTCAGAAGCTTCGACCTCAAATTCATGGACACATTTCCTAGGCTACACCTGGCCTAGCTAACCAAAAGAGAAATATGGCAGAATTTACTGATTATATATCTCTCATAGCTGAAGCAAAACAAACATTTATTATTGTAACAGTCCCTGATATGGGTGGAGCACAGAAGCACAGCAGGCAGGAGTTGATGTTTACAAACACACACACACACACACACACACACACACACACACACACTTTATTTTATCTATTTTCCAAGCCTTTCAGCTTTATTCACTCAAACACAGTCACACACACACACACACACACACACACACACACACACACACACACACA
>JAOBAM010000022.1:28771191-28781344 GCA_025212355.1 Notarius kessleri
CCCAGTCATCTAGCCATCACAATTTGGCCCTTGTCAAAGTCGCTCAGATCCTTACACTTGCCCATTTTTCCTGCTTCCAACATATCAACTTCAAGAACTGTTCTCTTGCTGCCTAATATATACCATCCCTTGACAGGTGTTATTGTTGCAACATAATCAATGTAATTCACTTCACCTGTCTGGTCATAATGTTATGGCTGATCTGTGTGTGTGTGTGTGTGTGTGTGTGTGTGTGTGTGTGTGTGTCTGTGTGTGTGTGTGTGCGCGAGCATGCACACAGTCTTCATGATTGCATTTTTCTGAATGAGTTTTGGTACAACCTATTTTTTGTTCTCAGCATGGTGCAGGGTGAGATGCCTTTCAGTTTGATGGTGCTATTGCTTTTCAGAAGACTCCAAGAACAAATTTATCCATAGACTTGACACTGTTTGTAGAACTTTAATTTTCCTCAGGCTTAATATTTCTCAGAAAACATCTCATTTAAAGTTAGATCACACAGAAGATGGCATAGTAGAGAATGTTTCTGGTCTCAGCAGGTATGAATGTGCAATGACTGATATTACAGCAAGATCATATGGTATACAATATCAGCATATACACTGTGCCAATTGGGGCCCATGATGTTTAATGCACTTTTAAAAGCAGCTTTATGTCTTTCTGCCTCAGCTTGCAGTATGAAAAAAAGCTTTTGGCACAATTGCAGGCCTCGATTGATGTTAACTGCATAACTGTGACTGAATTAGAGCAGCCAAAGTAGTGTGCCATATCCCATACATCACTGACCAGTAGGTATACCGGGGAGAAACAAACACACACACATCATATTAGCATGGAAACTATAGAAATGGTTAATGGACCAAGGTTTTATATGCACATACACAAAGAAATGAGCATGTCTTCTTTTTATGAGCCCTCTTTGATTGAGTGATTTTAAATTGAGTGGCTGAATGTGATCTGGCTATTTTATATCTTCAGGCATTTAAGCTGACAATATGCAGCAGTATTATAGTTTCTGTAATATTCATAAACATCCTTCTAATAATGCCCTTCTGAGTGCGATCATATAAAATTCCATCATCTCGAGGTTAAAATGTTAAACATAATATGTCTTGAATATCACAAGGCAGTTCAGGAATATCTTTCAGTCTTCTATGGAATTGGAATTCAAATATGGATTTATGCTAATATCATTCATAGACTCATTCAAAGCCTATACTGAGAACATTCATAGCTTAGAATCATACATATTGATTGATGAGCATGTAGTCGGACATGAACACAAATGGGCCATTGCTGTTAGGAAGCAGGTGTTTATAGAGCTTAAAAAAAGGAATTAGGATACTTGGAAATTCATAAGCACGGTCTGATTTATATTATTTTCAGACAATATTTAGAATTTGAATACTTAGATTGTTTGTTTCAAGCAACATTCCTAAGAGTGAGCTATAGCAAAGATGAGAAAACATTCTTTTTCCTGAGCTTTCTGCATTTTGCTTAAATTGGTCCTCCTATAGGAATAAGATAAGATTCATTGATCCCCCGTAGGGAGAATTCACATGTTACAGCAGCTCCAAAGTAGCAAAAGAGAGTAAAAATAAGTGCATAATAAGTGCATAATAGACATTAGAAATTAGAAAAAGACAGTGTGTAATAGAAATAATACACAGACTTTGTGTCAGGGAATTAATTATGTATATAATGGGCTTTTGATTTCAGGGTTTTTGTTTTTTGGCACAACTTACTTTTTTTGGCATAAGTCTTGAGTATGTGAAAGCGTAATATTCAAAATAGCCAATAGATAGAAGCTTTAGATTCTATATTTGTTTGTCAAGTCTTCTATGATTGTTCTTTTTAGTGAGCCACTGAAGCATTAAGCTAATTAATTGTCACTGTGCCTACTGAAATTGCGTACTTAAATCCTAACATTTAATGCTTGCTTGTTACTCATAAATCTTAGTGAACTAATGTTTCTTTTGCATTCCCACAGACACAGCAAGCCTTTGTCAAAATGCTGTGAAGGCAAACAGTGCCCTCTTTCCCCTCCTCCCAATAACTCATGGACCATTTTCCCCCATGCTCTCTCACCCTTTCTCTGGCACCTCTGCAATTTATTCTCAAAGTGCTAATTTGCAGATAATTAAGTAATCCTTGAAAATGCTATTTGTCTCTCCAGGCAGAGTATAAAAGCAACAGGGAGTGCTATATGTGAGGGGCTGGCTCAGTTGTGTTCCCCATGGGAAGCATCATAAAATCATGCAGGCACATTCATTGATTCAGTTATCCATCCATCCATCCATCCATCCATCTATCTATCTGCTTAGCATTTTTTAATTCCTTTGAGGTTCTTTTATATTAGACATGTGGGATTCACACTTTTCCATCTGCCACTAAGCAGATGTTGCTTTTGTTGTTTTCTTAACCTCTGTTAATGAGTTGGTAGACATGAAGGTCTGATGACTCGAGGGGTGTATTACTTGAATCACATGTTTAGGAAACCATTTGTTGCCTTCTTTGCCATAATGGGTAATAATTTAACCCAGTATTCATCAATATGAATAATAATGTAATCTAATATCCAGTGATATATCTAATAATTTATTAATTCTTTTAGTATAATGAATGAAAGATACAGTGTTTGTTACAAGATTCCTCTTTCTACAGCAAATAACTATATACCTATTAGCAGAACATGATCAATACATACATGGTACCTCGTACTTGTGGTCAAAGAAGGTTTGTTTGTTTGTTTGTTTGTTCTTTTCTTGCCAGCCAGTTGTTCCCCAATGTGCCCTTAATCACTCATGCTGGAGGCTGACTTGCTTCTTGTAGCGTGACGTGTTTATTTTCCTTCCTCTCTATCAACCCGTCAGGAATGTATCTGAGCTTATCTCATGGTTCGTCACTCCCGTAAAGCTTTCAGCCATCTCTTCCCTATTAAACAACCATCTTGAGAGTTTTGTTTTTCTTTTGTTTTGGTGTTTTTTTAAATAAACAAATATATGTCCTTAATTGTATTTAAAATATACTTTATCTAAATCTGTGGTAGATATATTAAGTCTATATGTGTGCTTAAAAAATGCTAGCAAGTACACTTAAAAGAAGCTCATTGACTTTACATAATTCAAATGTGTACATCAGGTCCATGTGAATAAATTTGGTTACATCAGCACAATTTGTTCTCATACATCCAACATGATTCAATCATGAATTTTCAAATCCTAAATGAAATCAAAACCTTCACTCTCACCTGAGCTCAGGATCAAACCCATGATCAAACTGGCATTGTGAGGCACCTATACTATAGTTATTTCTTTCTATTAATAAAGATCATGTTAATACTACATGAAATTATCACACTCACTGTACATATAGTAATTCAAATTATTAATTAGAAACTTGTTTCAAGTAATTTTGAGAAGCAACGAAGTCATGTTTTGATGAAAAATGCAATATTTTATGTAAACTATACATTATATGTTCTCTTAAATTGAAATAACCACTAATTAATTTCTTCTTCCATGTACACTTGGATGCTTTGCTAAATAAATAGTATTATAAATATGTTACTGTAAAAGATTCTCTTCGTACAGTTTAGTTCAATTTGTTAAAAATACACTTTGTCAGTACTTGTTTTAAAATACAACATAGGTTTTGAGTAAGTAAAATATATTTTCAAAATGCTTGTGTGCTATGTATAATGTTATTAATTACAAAACATTAAGCAGTTTGATATTTTCATGTTTTCATAAATTTGTGATTGCCCTAAAATAAATGCTGTTTTGTATAATTTAGAAGCAGTTTTTGTTTGGGATTTGTTTTTAAAATGACTTCGTAGGAGAAGAAGTTGCTATGGGAGTTGAAGTTGATGAACTCAAAATAGAGGTTTCTTTTTAATTGCCAGTTTCTTTCAAGGTTGAAAGCTACAGTGTTGGTTCTTTGAAATCCCTAATACAATGCATTATGGGAAGTGCATTTTTTGTTAAATGTATACCTTACAGTATGGGTTTTATTTTTGTGATATAAATAAATTAGAGGAGTAGGTGAATATAATATTACACTTTTTAAATACATTTATGAGATGAGATGTAGTAATATGTGCAGTCATAATACTCAAGATATCTTTTCATATATGATTTAATTGATTAAATAGCATATGCTGCAGTATACTAATGTGCCCCTGAAATCAAATTTGGTGTTTCAGAGCTTTTTGTGCCTGTTCCTTAGTCTTAATGTCAACAATACAATACCATTTCTGAAAACGTTGTACTTCATCATCACTTTCGGGAAAATAGTCAAAATGACTCATTTATGCAAATCTTTGTGATTGTTCAATTAAATCCTCTCTAGTGCCACATGTGTCCTTGAATGCTACTGGCTGTTGTGAAAGTCAGTCACTTCAGCATGACATAACACTGACTTCCTCTTTCAGAAAGAAATGGAAATATGTCAACATAAGGAAGCAAATAACAACTAATGAGCCATTTCATTAGGATTTGAAAGTGTAATGAAGTATACTTAAATGATTCCAAAGTATACTAATAACAAAAATACATAGTTGTTCTGTTTTAGCAATTGTAAGTGTATTAATCATTGATGTGGCTCCAAGTAAAGGAAAGTGTGCTGTAGCATCATCAAGTTTAGTATACTTTCGTGACTTTCCTTTTCACTAGGGAGACCAAATCACAGTGAATGTTTGAATAGCTCTGTTGGTCTGATTGGCATGTTGTCTGGATTGAGCGTTTCATGGGATTCAGGTATTTGCTCGAGCATTCTCTAGGTCCCTGCATGCACACTTCAGAGGCAGCAGCATAGCTGAGCACCTGAGAACTCCAAGTTTCAAAGGCTATTTACATGCTAAGAGAGAATTATATTCGTTGGTCAGGGTTTGAAGTCTCTGCTCTTTTGGTTTGAATTATTCAGCAATTAGGACAGTCTAAATACGCAAATAAGCATATTGTAATTCTGAGTGTACTGTTTATCGAGGCTACCATGCTTCAGTATTTTTTGTCTTTTGCTAAAGTGGTTTATTTAATGTTTTGCAGGAGGTCAGCGATGAGGCTTAAAGTTTATCAAGCATGTAAGCTGCATAGAGTAGCAAAGAGGAGTATTGAGGAGTGGAATCACATAATTCAGTCCCAGCCAGCAAAGCAGTGGAGCAGGAAATTATTCAGTCTCATTCCCATATTGATTCTGACCTCCTCGAACGCCTCATTACCACCGTCTTCAGTCCTCATAAATGTGCCCCAGTGTCCAATGGGACACTTCTCATTGTTCAAATTGTCAGGTTAACCTCTGTAGGGAATGCTAGGAGCAAAGCTGGTGTCTTCAACTGAATTTCCTGTCTCTGTTCTTACTTACTGTCTCACTCACCATCTCTTGGTCACTGTGAAAATATCAGTTATTGGACTTTTGCAGGATCTTTGCTGACACTATTTTCAATGCAGGGCTCATTATAGAGCACATAGCTACTTGCCTTTACAGCACTACATACAGCATAAGAAAATGTCTTAATGTATATACATAATGTACAGTACCAGTCAAAAGTTTGGACACACTCATTCATAGTAATAAGCAAGTGTGTCCAAACCTTTGACTAATACTGTATATACAACATATCAACTTGTGGTTCAACCCAGAATTGAAGTACACCTAATTGTAATGGGATTGTTAGTAATATGTCTAACATAATGTCATATAACATTTGTAATGTACCTTTTGAAGGTGCATTTTTTTAATTATGGTGACACAATAGTTAATTAAATGAAAAAGCTCTTGGAAGAACCACTTTTGGCTCCAGTTATAGCTGCAACTCTTCTGGGATTTGTCTCTCTCTGTCTTGCACATCTAGATCCTTCTAGTTTCACTCTTTTTGGCAAAATTGCTCAATCTCTGTCTGACTGGATGGAAACTGTCAGTGCAATTTTCAAGTCTTGCCACAGATTCTCATTCGGATTTAGATCTGGGCTGAGTGCAGCATTTTAACACATTCAGGTTCTTTAAATTGAAACACTTCAGTGTAACTGCATCTTGAACCTACATGTGAGTTCTGAGCCATTTGTTCTGGATTGTCTTCTTGTGTATGACTGTATCTTGCCTTGCCCTGTCTTTGTCATTGCCTAGCACTTTGGATTGCTAAGCTCTGATTTCTTGTACTATGGCCTGGCCTTGTTTTGTGATTACATTTTTTGGATTGTGATTTGGATTGGAAATACCCTGTGTTTGACCCAGAACATTTTGATCCTGCCCTTTGTATTAATAAGCCTCAAGCAAATTAATCCAAATAGCAAGCCTAAGAGCTCTTTGTTCCACTTTCTGTCAACCCTGACCAGTTTCCCAGGCTCTGATGATGAAAAGCAACCCCACAAGGTGATACTACCAGCACCGTGCTTCAGTGTATGGATTTTGTGTTCTCCAAGTGATAAACAACATTGATGAACACAGAAGGTTACTTTTTTTTTTTCATCTCATCAGACTAGAGAATCTTTTCCACTTTTAGTGATCTCCAAACACAGATGTTCATATGGCTTCTTTTTTTCCCAGTAATGGCTTATTCTCACCAGGCTATCTGGAGTGTCAAGGCTGTAGCTGTGATGTGAACAGCTCCCATTTGAAATGTGCCTCTCTTTAGCTCCTCCAGAGTTACCCTTCACCTCTTGGCTGCTTCTTTGGCTAATTCCATTCTTACCTGCACACTAACCATTGATGGACAGTCTCCTCTAGAAAGAGTTATATTTTTGCTAAAAAAATTTCCATTGTATCATGGTTCTCCTTGGGATGTTCACTGAGGATGCGCCACAGGATGTTCAATATTTATTTAGAACAAAACCCTGATTGATACATTTCCCAAACTTTGTCCTGGTCTGCTGTTTGTTTAGGTATGGTCTCTGATAAATTATTGGGCCTTTCAGGAACAGGTGTATTGAGCTCATGTGACACTTTGCCTAATTTAGGGGCTATGGGGTGAATGTTTATGCAGTCATAATGTAAACATTTTTAGTTGTATATCATTTTGCAAACTATATATATTTTTCCACTTCAATATAATATATTATTTTGTGTAGATTCATAATCATACAGTATATTAATCCATTTCAGTTCCAGGTAATAACACTAAAAATTTGGAAAGGTTCACTGGGTAACTGCTTATGCAAAGCACAGCAAAATTGATGTTATTTGCCTTACTCAGTTATTTATGTTATTTATTTATTTATTTATTTTACATGAAAGTGCTTGCAATAATCAAAGTTCACAATGTGAACCCCTTTATTAATTATATCATCTTGATGAAGATACCAAAGAGGAAAAGCATTCCTCAGAAAGTTAGAAAAGCTTTTCTACTCAGCAGTCATAATGGGCAAGGAGAAACTCTCCCATATTTATCATCATCTTCATTCATGACCTCCACCAACTTTGTGAGAAGAGGTTACATTTTCACTTCTGTTTATTTCTTTGTTTATCTGTTCCCAACGTAGCTCAAAAAGTAGTGAATATATGTTGATGAAATTTAGAGGAAAAGTGAGCTAAGGGCCAAGGAACAATTGATGAGATTTAGTTGCAAATCCAGATATATATATATGTGGATCCAGGATCCAGATATATATGCAGATCCAGATTTTTTTTTTCCTTTTCCCAACATAACTCAAAATGCAGTGAACAGATTTTGATGAAATTTGGTGTTCAGCTTTAGTATTATCCTTGGTTCAAGTGATTTGATTTTGATATCGATAATATGTGGCTTGGTGGAGGTATGCACTCTACCGAGTGCCCTTCAAGTTTTCTTTGTACTCACCATCCACTCTGTAAGGTTTGTGTCTACATAAATTTTAGGCAATAGTTTGTTACCAAAAATAATGTCACAGACATGAAACACTGTTAATAATAAGCCAAATTTATATAGCACTTTTCATTTTGAGTTCAAAGCCTTAGCACTTTACATCTAAAAGAATGACTTACTTGCTTTATGAACGACTGTGAAATTGCCATATATGTCTTTGCTGACTCAGCCTTATTGGGCCCACTGGGGTCCTCCATTTCAAATCTCATGACATCACCCACCAGCGCTGCATGACTGCACGACATACATTGCCCTTTGCACAAAGAAGATAAGAGTTCATTACTGCCACAGAGAAACCATGACTGAAGCCAGAGCCTCCTCCAGCCTGTTTGCCCTAAGTCACATGGATCTGTCATCCTCAGTGAGATAAAAGTGTCCTCATGCAAGGCATGATAGGATTCCTCCTGCCTTTGCTTGTGGCCTGAGTGTCAGAGAATGCCGAACTTTTTGAATCCTTAACTAGGCTGTAGCTACTCGAGTGTCTTAAAATCAGTGTACAAACAAGTGCAAGACTGTCATCTCTCATGATCCAAAGTAATGTGCTTGATGAATGAATGAACTGTTGTCATCAGTATGTGCATTAATGTGCTTTTAACTATCAATGACTGTCATTAATCAACACCCTTTTTCCTTTTTATTTCAGAAACCTCTATATTCTTCCCTTCATTTAGTGGTTCTTCATACTTGGAGCTCCAGCCCTTTACTTCACTACATACAAGTTTTGAGAGCACATCTTCTGAAGACACAATTACCATTCATCTTACTGTGAAAGCAAAGGGTCCCAATGGAACTATACTTTACAGTGAGTAATCAGTGTTCAGTCTTCTTTCCAGCCTTCAACTTTCCTTTACATACAATGGCATACAGTATATGTATATATTTGATGCTCCCAATAGCTGTATTCATATCTAAACCCAAAATGGACAGGGTTTAAACTGGAAGTTAGAGGGTCGAGGGACGTTTCTTTGTTACTCAACCTTTGTTGCAATGCACAGGATACACACCCTTTAGTCACAACCAGACTGCAAATCTTTCTCGCAAGTTTTTTTTTTCTTTTCATCATATTAGTATGTGTATATGTTTAGAACACATTATCTGTTTATTCCAAATAATAATTGACTGACAGGCATGGAACCCAATTGTTCTGCCTCATTGCTTTTAATAGATGCTTTTCTGCTCGCCATAGTTGAAAGGAGTTGTTATTTGTGCTACTGTAGTTTTGCTGTCAACTCAAAGCAGTCTGACAGTTCTCCTCTGACCTCTTTCATCAACAAGTCATTTTTGCATGCAAAAGTGCTGCTCAGTGGTGGTTGTTTTGTCTTTCATTCTGTGTATACACCTGCTTAGTCATTTATTTCTGACATACTTAAATCAGCCAGTCTTGCACCAACAAACGTTCCATGGGCAAAGTCACCATAGATAACAACATTTTCCTCCCATTCTGATGTTTGATGTGATCATTAACTGAAGCTATTGACCTGGATTTATGTATAGATTCATTGTAAGATTAAGCTAATTAACCACAAGGAGAATTTTTTTAACCAAGGGTCCTAATAATTCAGGAACTGGGGGGCACCCTCTTTTTGTTGTTTGTTTGCTCGCTTGTTTGCTTGTTTCTTTGTTTGTTAATATCTGCAGTATTTCTGCACCTGAGAGGATAGGAAATCCAAAAATTTCCACTGTTTTTCCTGTCTTGCTTAGCCAAAGATTAAGCCTGATCTAATTTCACCTCAGAAACCTTTCAGGGATCCCAACAATATGTAGTTGAGAAGGTCAACAGACATGACATTCATTAACCACATTCTTTTTTTATTTCCCAGGAACTCTTAGTTCACAGCACTGACATATTCTTAATAAACTCTGCATTGCTATGGCCACCTGAGTGCTGATCGGCTGAAAAATGAGTTTGCTTTTGGCATTTAAGCATTTCTTGAGTGCACAGCTATTATAGTTCCCTCTTCTTTCTATTTAAGAGCTGTCCTGTAATACTTCTCTATTAATGTGGTCATTAGACAGCTAGAAAAACACACCTTTGGCAGAATCCAAGACATTTATTTTCCAGAGAAAAGGTTTAAAAGGGCTGTGTTGTGGTTTATATGAAGTAATTTATTGTTAACATTGTAACATTTGGAGTCTTTAAGAGTATGGTGATGGGGATCCTAATTCATTACCATTAAATAATCTTAATAATGTTCCTCAATTGCAATGTCAACCTTAAATATCTCTTTTAGCCTGCATGAACCATACAGTTGTGGTCAGAAGTTTACATACAGTGACATGAATGTCATCTTGGATATGAATGTCATGGCAATATTTGGG
>JAOBAM010000022.1:29458483-29470964 GCA_025212355.1 Notarius kessleri
TAGTCAGCTGGGATAGGCTCCAGCTTGCCTGCGACCCTGTACAGGATAAGCGGCTACAGATAATGGATGGATGGATGCTGTTAAGAATCACTTGAAAGATAGGTTCATGACCATCTACAGTTCAAGGGCTATCCAATGAATGCATTGCTAATATTATATTATTGTTCTACAACTGGCCAATTTGGCTCATGGACAGACCAGCAATCAGTGGTGCAGGAGAGAAGGAAAAAGTTTAGGCTTGAAAATGGGAATGGTTTAGTTGTCTGTTGAATACTTGCCTGGGGAGGTACTACTTTTACTTGTATTCTCTTTTAAGAACTCTCAGACTGAGCCGACAGATTTACTGCTGATATTGCCTCATGTCTACTGATGAAAGCCGCAGGGAAACACCTCTACAACATATGGTACTGAAAGTACTGAAAGTTTGCAGTGTACTGTAAACAGACTTATCAAAAGAAATGTGATCAGAGACCTGAAAACATTCCACTCCCCTGATCTTGTCCTGACTGACCTCTCCTGCTTTCTCTCTGTCTCTCTTGTACTCTCTTTGAGTACAGTAGACAATTCAAAAAAAAAAAAACTGACTGCAAGCTGTTTCACGCTGTCAGATATTTTTGAGCTTGAATGTTCAGGGAACATCACAGACAGACTGTTTTTGAATGAACTCTGGAGCGTCTCGTTTTCACCAACTTCCTGTGCCCATTAAATCAGATCAATGTAGAGGAGGCCAGGCTGGAACTTGAGCAACTCTGAAGTCAGGCTAGAGTTGAATAAGGATCAAGAAGAAGTTGTTTCAAGTTGAAAGGTAAGAGAAGGAACAGGGACAACATTATGACTTATGGATGCGGAAAAAAAATAGTCACAAAGTAGCTTTATAGAAATCCAGAAATAGATTAAGATCCCTAATGAGCCAGCCAAAAGCAACAGCAGAAAGGAAAAACTCCGACATAAAGAAGAAACTTTGACTCAAAAAGGAACTCATCTTCTTCTGGGCAACACCAGAAAATTAAATTAATACCAGAAGGCCCAGCATGATTATATAAGCCTATAGTATAATCATAAAAATATAAACCACAAATCAATCTTAATCACATTATATCTCAAACTCTTACTCTTATACTAAAAAGTTTGACAAAATAATATGGTGTGCCAGTGTACAGTGGTGCTTGAAAATTTGTGAACCCTTTAGATATTTCTCTATTTCCCATTTGTTTAACTGGGTTCTCTTTATCTTCCGGTACTTTTAGGACTTGAGTGAAAATCTGATGATGTTTTAGGTCATATTTATGCAGAAATATAGAAAATTCTAAAGGGTTCACAAACTTTCAAGCACCACTGTATACATACTGTATTCTCCATACCACTTCTGGATATAACACTGTTTCAGTGCTCCATGGAAATGTGTTTCGGGTGAAATGAATTCTGTGGAGGTTTTCAGGGAGAGTCCACTTTCCCTACTGCCATCCAGCAGGAACAGGAAATGGAATCTTGAGAACAGGAAGTTCTCATCCCAGGAAGCGGCAATGCAGGCCAGCTCGAGGCTTTCAGAGGCCAACTCCTCCCTTTAACATCACGTCTACGGAATCCTCTTCACACTTCATACTTCATTCAGTATCAGGTTTTTTTCGTTCACAATGGATTATCGTTCAACTTGTGTGTTTTCAAACAAAGCCATTTATCTATCTCCCTGACTCTCTCTCTCTCTCTCTCTCTCTCAGTGCCTTATAGAAAGGGTACATTTTCATCATTTGCAGTTTCCTGCGATTGTCCTGGCTGCAGCAATCCTGGGCAGTGCTGCTATCTGGGAAAGAGGTGGGATGTTAACTCACAGGCTTTCCTGTCCATCAGCGGGAACCGTAGCCAAACACCACAGACATGGGCGGGGCTGCCCATGACCCTTGACCTTCAAAATAAAGTACTAGAGAGAGAGAGAGAGAGAGAGAGAGAGAGAGAGATGCTAGTCCTGGACTATAGGTAACATTTGAAGTAAATGTACGTTACAGAAGTATATACGTTAGTCTGTATCTCGATATCTCTCTGGTTTTAGACGAGAACTAGAAATGTAGCAACTTGATTCGTGTCGCAATTTTAGGTTAAAGATGTCACGATTCCCACCACTTTTGGCTAAAGTCGCAGACGTATTTCAAAAAAGCTGACAGACGCATTAACTCCATCTGGCAAGTTGGGGAAGAGTAGCGTTGTGTGCGGGTAGTTTAAAAAACAGCTGGAGTGTTGGAAAAAAAGGTTCCAGCCCATTTCCATCAGTGGATCTCACACACACACACACACACACGCACGCTTAGGATTGTCTGAGTGTCCATGTAACACAGATAATTAATGTTGTGCTACACCCAAATCTAACACTAACGTCAGTAACCAAAAGTCATTTCGTTAAAAAAAAAGAAAGGAAACATTTAACTAAATGAACGGTTTTTGTGAACAACAACAAGCAGTTTCCATGTGGGGGCCAGTCAAATACCCTCAGAAGGTCAAAATTGTAAGATATTCCTGCAACGTATCTCTGACACCAAAGGTTAAAACACACACACACACGCACAAGGCCTCATGTACGTATACACGAATGTCAGTGATTAGCTCGTGTGAACTGTGGTCATTAGCACTTCTAAACCCTGACTACTCCATGCTTAACTTTCATTTTAACTCATTATCTGTCCTTTAGTTATTGATGAGCATTGCTCACCGTCTGAAAATTTCTCTCTTCTTTGGAAGACGCTGCATTTATTATCCCTGCTGTGGCACTTGGCTCTGCTGAGCCTGTCTGGTTAAAAGTCACTCCATTATGCAACATAAAGCCAAGCCGAACCATCTTTTCACTTTTACTGACTAAAGGAACGCAGACACTGTGATTTGGCTTGTCTTTGTCGCCCATTACAACATGTATAAATGTGTGTGGTAAGCGTCCAGTCATAAAAAGCCAGTGAGACGCCCTGTCTGTGGTGTGCCGAAAGGTATCGGCATCTTCAGACGCTGGGAAAGGATCCTTCCCAGAGTTCTTTGGGGTACTTTTAGAGAGGAAGGATAAGGAGGGAGTCTGGGAAAGCTTGGAAATGCCCAGAACACACACACACACACACATACACACACACAAGTATACATACATATAGACACACACACACACACATAGTGTGATGAAATGCCCCCCTGCCAGTGCACTGCCGTCACCGTAGGGAGGTCACGGGCACAGTAAGGCCTTTTGGATTGCCGCGGCTCAGCCTTGTGTAACATCTGCCCTGTGGATCAGCCGGAGATTAAACAGATTTAGCCGTGGCCCGAAATTCACTTCCCCGGGAAACGAGAAATATTTACCTCCCTGAAGGGCTGAAGGAGAATTGGGGCCCAGGGAGCGCTACAGAGCGAGAAGGCTCGTCCTCTGCTGGGTGTGTCAGGAAAAGCTCTTAGAAGTGTCTTTAACGTGCCCTGTCAGGACATTTGCCGTGCCCTGAACTGCCTGAACTCCCCCCCCCAGCACCATCACCACCACCACCACCACACCCCGCCCCTCTCTCTCTCTCTCTCTCTCTCTACTGTGTTACACTGTAAAACATGGTCACTGGGTTTACACACACACACAAAAACATTAAATGATTTATCGTGATGTGTTTCAGATGTTGGACTTTATTTTATTGTGTATGAACAGAAACTGGGATTTAATTAGCATTACCATTCAATATACTGTACGTCTTATTACCTGGAGGTCTCCATTTTCACACGGATCATGGGCACACAAAGGGCCCTCCTGGATTCTTTTTTTTTTTTACTTTATTGCCATTATGTTATGCAGATGCCTTATTAAAGGATCAATAGGACTCTAGAATAACTGTCTGAAGGTCTGAAGGTGTTAGCATTATATTCTGCATGCTAGATAAACTATCGTTACATCACGTAGGCTGAAACAGAACACATTTGGTAAAGCGTTAGCTTTGTGTATATAATCTGTGTATATACAATACTTCAAAGGACAATTTGAGAAAAATTGGCGAATTCTACCACGAAAGCTCACTAAATATTTAACCAAGTAACAACTCCTAGCTAGCCGCTTGCATGCTAAAATGATACGGGCGAGTGTTATATTACTTTATGGCTTAGCCTACAGTTGGTATCAATATTTTTGTTGTTGTTAGATTATATTCACATCAACGACAGAGTTCGGCTTCCTTTTCACACACACACACACACCCCACACACACACACACTTCTTGTTTTCTTTCTCATTTCTGGCCTCCATGTTCTGTCGCTACACCTCTGTCAACATCAACATCTGTCACAGGAGTGTAATTAGAAATTTAATAGATTTTGATATGTAAATGTTATCAAACTACAGTATATGCATATAAAACAAAACATATAAAACATATAAAATGGATTTGATATAGAATATGTGTAGTATTTTGTCGTATTCTATTCTGTATCTTCATAATGCTTTCGTTTCTATTCTGTCATATTCCCTTCTTTTTTCTTTTAATTTATTCTGTCATACTGTCCTGATTGTCTGTCCTGTCCTATATTAATTTGTCATGTTCTCTTCTGTTCTGTGACCATTCTATTCTCTATGTTCTATCTTAATGTACACTATCTTGTCATATTCTATTCTATTCTTTTAGTCTTGGGTGTGATGTTAAACTGCAACCAGTGGTGAGTCTCAGGTTGGAGAGGACTTGAGCATTGGGGAAAGTGGAGTTACCCCTTAATCACCATTGTTCCCAGGTCCGCACTGACCCAGAGTGGTAACAACTGCCTGAGTTCCAGCTCTGGGTTAAATAGTACATCACCAATAAGGCGCTGGCAGCAGGGTGCTTTTGGGTGCAATGTGGCAGATGAATCCAACAGTGTCAATGGCACACCACCAGATGGCATGTGGAAGAGCCACTCAAATGGTCAACGGATGGCATCACTCGGCAAGTCAGTTGTCACTGCGGGGCAAATTCCATACCCGTCAGGTCAGTGGCACTTCTGTGCACCACTTGGCATCAAGTCTGGAGGTCCAGAGAGACAACACGATGGGGGCATGACATAATTTGTCTTATCTTACTATGCAAGGCACTTTGATAGGAGAGGAGAATAGTATGCGAGAGCTCACGAGGCCAGACATTCTGTGGCAACTCAGCCAGGCCATTCGTGCCACTGCTGCGGGTGACTCTGTCGCTCTGGTGTGGACCTCGCAGCCCATCTACATTTCTGTGCATCCTAATGAAGCAATCATCGTCGCTAGCAATGGACAGCCGATGACAATGATGAGATTGAGTGGAATAACTCTTTTATTCTATCCACATTCACTGGATTTTGAGAAGCACAGCATTTTTATTTTTATATTTTCCAAATTCAATAAATAAAAACTTTATAGAAAACATCCAACAAAATCATTTCTGCTTATAGTGTAAACAAACTGGTGAAATGACAGTAGCAATTTGTGAAAAATGCTGTAATAATAATTCTTGAAAAAAAGCAGATACATTCTTACCATCAAATGCTTTCATTCCATATTGTGTTGCTTTTTATTGTACTTTTTGGGGTTTTGTTTTCAAGCAGAGTTTTTATTTCGTCTTTGGTTGGTTCAGTAACGTGCCACCATTTTATTCCTCTTCTTTAGGGTTTTTTGGCGGTTGGCAACCCAACTTAAAGGTGTATTTCTGCCACCGACTGGGCTGAAGTATGGAATAGGAGCTATTGGGGGAGAAGAAAACTATATTCTTTCAGCTGTTTCTGTTTCTTTTAAATACTTGATAAAGTGGAAATCTGACTTGATGTGCTCTGCCATTTTGCTTTTCTGTACTCATGGTATATGAGCTGTGATCCTAGTAGCACAGTAGCCAATCAGAGTGTGTGATTGCTCATATCCAGTGAATGTGGATAAAATAAATAAACAAGTATAACATATAACCAGTTTCATTAACATAAGCATGTGGCATGGCACAATGCACTTCTACTGTTCATTCATCTTTAGTAACTGCCTTGTCATGGGTGTTTTGGTCTTTTTTTAATTAAATTTAGGCTACTAGATTGTTCATACTTTGAGAAACAGAATTGGGCAAATTCTTTCAAAAATATTGTGGGTAAGTGCAAACTAGAATAAAACCTGCATGAATAAAACAAAAGAGAAATTGGTCCCATGAACATTTCTAGTTGAGATCAATTATAAACTTGAGTGATATAGCTGAGTCTGAGGAACTGTCAGAGCCCGAATTCACACACCATGCTGACAGTGCTATTATTATTACCACTGTGTTTTCCAGTGTTTTTTGGGGCACAGTGGTAGGGTTCTTCTTCTTATTATTATTATTTAATGTCCTTTTTTTTGGCTACACCCACAATTTAAATCCAAAAACAGATATTAAGGGCACTAAACAGATACAGATAATAATAATATCATTGCATTTCTGCTACGATGTGATGATCGAACTCCCAGTCCCATGTGCTCTTTCTCGCCTGAATATTAACACCTACAGCTTTTCCACAATCAATTAAGGAATCTAACGCCTCTGCATTGCACTCTCTGTGTGCTCTTGCTCCTTGTTCTTCCAATAGTAGTATTTCTAGGTCATGTACTTTGGATTGTTTGTGTTTAAATAATGTTAGTTATTCCTCTAGGTCAAGCTCATTCAAAGTTCAAGTTAGTTTTCTTGTTGCCTGCCATTTTGTAGGATAAAAACCAAGATTTCTAATGTTACATCACATTGTTATTTCATTCATGTTCATGCTCACCTCCTTCTTGTAAACAGTGTTATCCTGTTTGTTGAAGGATTTTATTAAAACCCACTAAAGCATCTCTTGTTTGTCCCATGTTTTTACAGAATGCTGATCACCCTCTTGATCAGGCTGGATAGCTTGTTGAGAAAGTGTAGAGCTCTTTTAGTCAGTACAGTTTATGAGAGAAGAAACACTAGGGGCCCATGGACATGGACAGGCCCTGGGGATGATTTCCAAGGGCCTGTGTCTGTACGGTTGGAGCTTCGGACACCAACACATTGACCTGAACTCCAGAGTTGATTGGTTAGCACCATGACAAGGCAGTCTCATTTACTTGGAAACAGCAAGTGAACTGGGAGGATGTGACTATGCTTGTTGCAGGAATGCTCTCCTCTTGTCTCTATCCAAGAACAGTAGATCACTGGGATCAGGATATCCAGTTCCAAATCCTACCTCCATCAATGCTGCACTAATGACCCAGCTCCATGAAAGTGAAGTCAACCATCCATCTATAGACTCCTTGCGCATGACATCATGCATCATGTGATAATTTCTCCCGGGGGACAACCAGACACCATCTTTCCTGTAAGTAATGCTTAATCTGTCTTAAATATGTTTTATTTTTGCACTGTTTTTGGTTGTTCCAATCATTCAAATAGAGAAAAAGATAAAAGGTCTTACCATCTCCCTGGAACTTTGCCTTGAACTTCTGATTATGGCTTAGGAACTTGACTTGGGCATTTCTTAAGAAAGGAAATATCTCTGATCCAGGAGTAGAAGACATTTTTCACAGCAGTAGGAAGATCCCAGTAAGCCTTTTTATCTGTAACTGTCAGTAAATCCCTTTGTTTCACTCCAGCTTCGATAGCCCAGAACAACGATGCTATGGGAGAACAGATCTTTCCAAGGCCTGCCATTCAGTCACATTGTGTGGTCACAATCTTGCCATTTTCTTCATTGACAATCCACATAGTTAAAGGTTTTTTTGGTCATTCTTCGAACTACATATGTCTGACATCTTCAATATCGCTTGTCTGCAGTATAACAAAGTTCACTTTGTCCCCCAGGACGAGGGTAGCAATGGTTGTTAACATAAGTGTGACGTCAGTGGAAGGGGTCTATTAGCTATTGCTAGGTTTCTGTCACATGACTTTTTTTAGCGGTTTTACCGGAAGTGAAATCGCTGGTGGTCTAAAGCCTGCTGTAGTGCAAACAACTAGCAATAACTTATGAGAGTACGCTTATAGTCTGGAAACCACTGCTCGCTTTAGATATATTCAGAAGATTGCTATGTGCAATGGAATCGACCCCTATAGTCTTGGAAAGAAGGATTTGTTTTTACGATCTTGAAAACTACCCTTCATTCGAGTTTCCCGACATCTCGAACTATCTGGTGTTGCAGACGTCCTTCTACACCGCAAAACAGATGAAAGCGTGGAAGAGTATGGAGGCTTACAACTTTTTTGTATGTGGCTGGGTAAAGGACCTCGGTATCAAGTCGCTGCCGAATGAATCCTGTATTGTTTTTGCCCTGTAAGTATGTTTTTTTTTAACCTTTTCATTTGCATCTTTACAATGAAGTGCTGAAAGTTGACGTGAAGTGGGCCTGGAGCTTAGTTAAACAAGATGGAGAAGTGATCACGGTGCTTTGTAACTGTATGGCTCGGTAAGAATTTGGTCGCGACCTTCATGCATATGGACTTTGTGAGGTGTGAGGAGTAAACAAAGAAACAGCTGGGGACTTTAGCGCTTCTTGACGAAAAAAAGTGCTGTAAAATAACGACACATAGCAAGAAAAGTGCTTGGAAAACACTAAGGACATAGCTGAGAGGGAGATACAAACCTTTCACCAAGTGATCACTGCAAATTCGAGCATGCTTCAACTCGGCTCCCTTCGATTTCAATGAGAGGTTCAAAAGCCACCTTTCTCGATGGCTTTTTGTGAAATCCTGTGTTCATTCACCCTTTATTAGTTCACGGGGAACCCTGAAGAAACTTATCAGTTTCATAGTTTGATCGATTCGAACAACCTAAAACAAGGCAAGCGTCAGGCATTTTTCATGTGAGCACTGCACCTTCTCCGTACAAATGCTTTGTCGACTGAGCTTTGGTAGACCACCAGCTAAAGTTCTGAATAACTAATGAGGTGGATGTGATGTCACGTGAAACCCAAGATATCTGCTCCCCCCCAGGTTTCTTTGGGACCCGTGGGAGTTTTATGACCTCGTCGTTCATACCATAATGTTAACGGTCGTGTTATTTCGCTGCATCATATCGCTAGTCATCGTTTCCCCACCTGATTGTTCAAGAAAGCCTCGGCCTGCTTGGTATCCCGGAGGAAGAGCTGGTAGGCATGAGACTGCGACAGATGTTTCTGTCTGTTCTCCCACATCTTCTGGAGCTCGTTCCAGCCAGTGTCCAGCGCTTGCAGCCTCTGACTCAGGAACATGTACTGGGCATCCGTCTGGCCCCGGGTCACGGTCTCGCCCATGTCGCGCATCTTCTGGTAGTCGTCCTTGTAGTTACGAATCTCGTTTTTGATTCCCTCATGCTGCGCCAAAAGCTTTTCGGCCTCGGTCAGAGTGTTGGGCATGTCCTCCGAAGCCACAGCAGTCTGGGTACGTGACAGCCACACCTGGAAGTCATCCAGCTCCCTGAGGAACTGCTGGAGCTTGCTGGCTTCACCCAGGGACTCTTCTCGAGCGTGCATGGTTCCCTTCATCTCCTCCCACACATCTTTGATCTCCCCCAAATGGCCCT
Organism: Notarius kessleri; assembly: GCA_025212355.1. NCBI lineage: Eukaryota > Metazoa > Chordata > Actinopteri > Siluriformes > Ariidae > Notarius > Notarius kessleri. The sequence continues at coordinate 29,467,949 of JAOBAM010000022.1, forward strand.
TGATGCCAGGAGCCTGGTCTGGATGCTCTTCAGCCAATCGGTCAGCTTCCTTCCCCAGATCACCCAGTTTATCCTCGATAGCAACTAGGTCTCGCTCCATGCCAGTCAGCTTGCGCTGAAGTGCCATGACGCCAGCCAGATCGTTGCCCAGATCCTGGGTGGACTCGATCACCTTGGTCTTTTCACGAATCCAGGATTTGGTCTCATTGCATTCAAGGTAGTAGTTTTGCACTCCCAGAGCTGAGTTCAGAGCATCCTTCTTCCGATCGACCAGATCACGATACTGGCTCCACCTGGCAAAAGATGGAAGCCTTGAGTAGAACACAACCTGTATTTAAATTATTAATTCAAATATGTCGTCTCTTGTCCTATTTTCTATGGCAGTATGCCATTTTGGAAGTTGACACAGGCACTGGGTGAAAACCAAATTTGTTTTCATTAATTGGTAGGTGATGTAATATTTTAGCAATTGCTTTAAGACTGTATACTGTTTGGAACATAGACCTGCAGGGGAAACACTATTCCCTTTTGAAATATTCATTCACAGTTTGTAAAGCATGTTGAAGTCTATAGGTAATAACTGGCTCCATTTGTCCCTGGAGCTCACAGAACGAGAATGAAGGGGCTTTACCTGGTGTTGAGCTTGTCCTGCTGGGCTTTGATCTCTTTCTCACTCGGGTGCCCACTATGGATAAGCTGGCGGGCAATCTGGTTCACTACGGCCACCCGAGAAGCCTGGCTGTTAATCTCTGGCTCCAGACTCTCAAATCTGGAACAGACGAGGTGAAAAATGTCCAGTGCAAGCAGAATATGTATTGTTTATGATCGTTTTCTTACTGAAAACCAAGTTCTTTTTGATAAGGAAATGACACATTTAAACTCACTTAACCACCAAAGCAATTTATAATATAGCCATTTTTAAGGTTAGGAGCCATGCTTGGCAGCACTAGGATTTAAAAATCCCAGTACAGTTCCTTATGGCAAAATGGCTATAATAAGCAAAATTATTATACATACGGACCACCATTTTCCATGGAATAAAACCATGTATTCTATTGTCTTCTAGTGGGTTTATTGATGGTATGCAATATTATCATATCGCTTATCCTCCATGTATTACGCCACTCTACCCATTGGAGAATGAGCATGCAATATTGTTATAATATTACACATTGTCAAAACAACATGTCACACGTCGGAGCTCATGTGAAGATCCAACGACAAAACTTTTCAGCTGCGCATGCGCACAATCATTTCTTTGTCGGCCGGGAAAGAGAGAAGACGAGGCTAATCCAGTGCTAGGTTTAAGCACTAAATAAATAAACTGAAACTAAAGACGTGCTGAACACCAGAAAGGCTACCAAAACGTCATTAGATATTCTTCACGCATATTTACAAGAGAAAAACAAACCAACAGACATTGAAAAACTGGAAAAGAGACGCCGGAGATGTAAAACTTCCACACTAGTGAGTGACTGTCTCTTTAAATCAGTTTGTAAACAAACATGGCCATGAGGTTTGCTTCGTTAAAAGTGGAAGATTTAAAAGAGGCAGATGCGCTGAACACCTGAAAGGCTACCAAAACTTCATGTGGATATTCTTCACACATACTTGCAAGAGAAAAACAGACCAATGGACATCAAAAAACTGGAAAAGAGAGCAATAGCAGAAATACTGTCAAAGTTCTACTTGGAGGTGAGGAAACATGATGGAGACTTTTACAAGACGACTTCACTCGTGGACTTTTGAGAGAGAACCCATTAAATTTTTTAATTTAAAAAGAGAACCCATTAAATTTATGATTCATCATTCTTCTTGATCCTAATGCACACAATTACAAATAAAATATGCTTACCTGTGCTGAATCACCTCCAAATCCTCCAGTTTCTCTGGGATTTCCATTCCATTCAACCATTGCTCCTTTTCGTCGATCCATAGCTCACAGGCATCTGCCTCGCTCAACATCTTGTACAATGCCAGTGCGTCCTGCAGTGCCTGCTTTCTCAGCCTGGTCAGTTCAACCACCTCCTTATATCGTTCCTCGATGCCTGCTAGACGCCCACTGGCATCTGCTAAGCGTGCCCGTTCTTCAGGTAGCGCCTTGGTCTGCTCATGAAGGGCATCCAGCACTGGTCTATAGCTAGCAATCTCTTCGGCTACGTCCTTGTGCTTCTTAACTAACGCCTGCGCCGAGAACTCGTCATGGCCCACGTCAGTGCTGGACACGATGCGCAGTGCGTCCAGCATCCAGGCGTCCATGTCATCCGCGTCAGCCTGGAACTGGTGCAGGGCGCAGGCCTCCTGAAGCCGGACCTTGCGTGCTGCTGACAGCTGCTCCAGTGCCACCCACTGTCCCTGGACATCAGCGATACGCTGACTGATCTTGTCCGCACCAAAGTGGCCAGCTGCTACCAGCTCCTCGCCCTGGTGCACGGTCTGCTGGAGGTGTCCGGCACGCCCGCTCTTCTCATCTTCAAAGGCCTTGTGCTTGCTGAGCAGGCGCAGTGCCCCCGTCAGGTCCTTTCCACAGTCATCGGATGACAGAATCTGCTCCTTCTCACGGATCCAGCCTTCCTCCTCAGCCATCTCCCAGAAAAATTTCCAGAGGCGACGTGACTCTTCAAGACGCGCGCACCGCTCTGCTGCCAGCTGTGTCAGCTCCTGGTAGCAGAACTCCATGTGGGCCACACGGTCACGGATCACCTGTGGGTCACAAGGCTTATAGCCTGCACAGAAATACAAATAGCAACACTGTTATTTCACTTTATTTTCTCCAATATGTATATAGCACCTTGCAAAAGTATTCATCCCCCATGGCGTTTGTCCTGTTTTGTCGCACTACAAGCTGGAATTAAAATGGATTTTTGGAGGGTTAGCACCATTTAATTTACACAACACGCCTACCACTTTCAAGGTGCACATTGTTTTGTTATTGTGATACAAACAATAATTAAGATGAAAAAACAGAAATCTGGAGTGTGCATAAGTATTCACCCCCTTTTGTATGAAACCCCTA
>JAOBAM010000022.1:30992392-31007263 GCA_025212355.1 Notarius kessleri
CCTAAATACCTTATGCTGTCTACTTGGTTGAGTAGCTGCCCATACAATCTAAGATTCATATTAGGATTCACCCTTTTAACAGATGACCTGCGTTTTTTCCACAGACAAATGGAAGCCCCATTCATGGGCTTCCGGGTCTTCTCTGCTTATTTGGCATCCAACTTATCGGCGCATTATCGCCACCTTCTGCTCCGGAGTGGTTACTGACCTTTCCTGAAGACATTTGAACGTATTCCATTTCCGGTAGAGACTCAACTCGATTACATTGAGTTTGTTTTATTAATTCAATCAATTTCAATCAATATGAAATAAACTAGTACATTCAACATTCTCTATAAACAACTTAAGTCGACTTGATTAAACCATGCTCACAAGCAGAATATAAATTAATTGTGTTGCATTTACTAACTTCATTTTTGTAAATTCAAAGACCGGATATTTCCCTTTTTTTCAGTGTGTCCTTGTGGTATTCAGGTCATTTACTGATGTTTATTTTTCATCTTGATTTTGGTATTTTGTTACTGCAGACTTTTAATCCTGTTTTTTTTTTCCTTGTTCCGAAACCTCAGTCTGGTTTTTGTGGCACTTCACTGTTTGGGGGCATGCAGACATCTTTCCATTTTGGGATGAGCGTTAGTACCAGTGGTTGCACTGAGCGCTTCCTAATCAGAGCTTTTGAAATCATCTCTAAACTCTTCACTGCCACACATGGCTCAGGATACTGGTTTTGTTTTTGCTTTGTTTGGTTTTATTTTGGGATACAGAGAAATGTTGTGTGATCCAACTTTCCTGGCAGTGTTCTCCAAAATTCACAGCAGGCTCTTGTACGTGAAATTTATCAGTGCTTTAGTGCATTGTTCTTTCTGCTGTGGCAGGTTACTTTTTCATGTTTGCTGAAAATTTCAGATGATAATTTTTTTCCTTGTTTATTTCTTTAGGGTTTTATTTTTATTTTAAAGTAATTTTAAAGCTCTCTTGTGAACAGACAAAAACATGCACTCTGTTACCATGACTTTGTCAAATATGTTTTCTGTCTAACACATAATTATCAATATGATCACACACCAGGGACTTCAAAATCATCACATCTCACAATGACAGCACTCTTACGTTGGGTTATCCTCTTAAACAAGGACAAAATAATCCCTTTGGCTTAACTACAAATGAGAACAATAAGGAGAGGCATTAAAATAATTAGCTGGCTTTTGGGCAGGTTGGAACAAATTATCAGTTATTACTTTCCTCATCACAGTCATAATCAAATCTTGAGATGGTCATCTATCTATCTATCTATCTATCTATCATTGCATCACTCAATTTCTTCTTTGTTTATTTCATGTTACTTTTGAATACTCTTCAATATTTAGCCTGCATGCTTTGCGCAGGACAGTTACTATGTCCAGTTAAAATGGTTTTAATATTTTTAATGGTGTCACATACAACCATATTTAATATTTTATTATCCAGTTCCTGACAATTTGGTGTGAAATTATCTCCTTATGTTTGTTTGTTGTTTTTTTCACAATCACTGATGATCATTTGTGTTCTTCTCTTCTGTGTGCATTTCTCTGAATTTGCTTTTTGTGTTCATTCCCTGAGCAGGAAACAAATCAAGAAGAGGAGAAAAACTATGTCGAATAAAACACTAATCTTTTTGTATTTTTGTTTCTTTTTCATGCTCTCTTCATTGGATCACTTGTTTTGTGCTTCACAAGGTAAGGACTAATCTTATTTGTTTATTCTGTTAGTTGTGTGAATCATGATTTGTATGTTTCAGGGTTTTTTTAATTACTTTTTTTCATAAAATTAAAAATGAAAATATTTAAGAAGTTGTCAATTACAGAAAAATATAATCTGTGGATCACATTGCATGTGCACCTGTGGTTCAGGTATTTCCTTTAGTCACCTTGACTAAACAGTCACACAAACTTAATAATTAACATGAAACGTTGGGACACAGATTTTATGAAGTTTTTCTACTACCTGTACAGTTACACAAACGCTCCATGTGTCTATCATGTATCTACTGAGGTTCTTTGCACTGTTAATGATGGGTTACAGTCGGATCTCTTTCATGGAGGATTTGTACATAAATGTAGCTTTACCAAGACATTGTCCCTCAGGTGTATTAAAATCTACTCACTTGAAGACTTTTTGTGTTTTTACAATGGTAATTTGAATTACACGGTAATTGATATTTTCACGGTAAGTTTTGAGAATTTCTCTCTTCTTGTCTGAACAGTTACTAAATTCATTCCATTCATGCCTCTTTACAAGACAAAAATGTTTTCCTGTCTCTTTTGCACTAATTGGTTGAAATGTTGAAGCATAAACAAGGCTGACTGAAACAGTAAACACACACACACACACACACCATTTCCAGAAAAGTGGAATATTTTCCAAAATTCAATAAAAACAAAAATCTGCGATTTGTTAATTCAAGTGAACCTTTAATTAACTGACAAAAGTACAAAGAAAGGATTTTCAACAATTTTACTGCCCAGCTTCATTGTATTTTGTAACTATGACCCTTTTTAATCATATGGGATCTGAGGATACGAATTGTTGCAGTTTTACAGCTGGATTTTTTTTCCATTCTTGCTTGATACAAGACTTCAGCTGTTCAACAGTCCATGGACGCTGTTATCTGATTCTCCTCTTCATGATGCACTGTACATTTTCAGTAGGAGACAAATCTGGACTGGCAGTAGACAAGTCAAGCACACACACTCTGTGTCTATGAAGCTTTGCTGTTGTAACTCATGCAGAATGAGGCTTGGCATTGTCCTGCTCAAATAAGCATGGACTTCCTGGGAAGCAATGCCACCTTGATGAATGTCTCTTTAAAATCCCAATATATGCCCCAATATATCAATGATATCTTCACACATATACAACTCACCCATGCTGTGGGCACTGAGCCCCCCCATACCATCACAGATTCTGGCTTTTGCATCTTTCTCTGATAACAAATTGGATGGTCATGTTCACCTTTGGTACTAAGAACTCGATCTTGGATTTTTCCAAAAACAAGCTGAAATGTGACTCATCTGACCACAGCACATGTTTCCATGGTCCTTCAGTCCATCTGAGATGAGTTCAGGCCCAGAGAAATCAGTGGCATTTCTGCACAGAATTGATGAATGGTTTCCTCCTTGTGTAATACAGTTTCAGGTTGCATTTCTGGATGCAGCGGCGGACTCTTAAGTGATGATGGTTTTCCAAAATACTCCCAAGCCCATGTGATGGTTTCCCAGGCAGTGCTGCCTGAGGGCTCGAAGGTCATACACACTCGAGTGGTTTCTGACCTCACCCTTTATGCACCGAGATGTCTCTGAATTCCCCGAACCTTTTCACAATATTATGTTCTGTAGGTTTGGAAAGACCTAAAATCTTGGTTTGAGAAATGTTCTTTTTGAATTGACTCACAATTCTCTTATGAATTTTGGCAAAAAGGACTGAGCCACGCCCCATCCTTGCTTACAAAGACTGAGCCTTTGGTGCTGCTCTTTTTATACCCAATCATGTGACCAATTAACCTGCTTATTGTGGAATCTTCCAAAATCATGTTACTTGAATATCCGATAAACTTTTCAGTCTTATTTTGCCTCCATTCCAACTTTTTTGAGTGTGTTTCAGGTATCAACTTCTTGCTTTCACTGTAAAAAATAATTTGTTGTGTTAACTTAAAAACGTGATGAACCTGGTTGACTTAAAATTTCAAGTTTGTTGAAACTCATATAGTAAGTTAGCACAATGCAACTTGATTGCCTCATTATGCTAACTTACTATATGAGTTTTAATGAACTCAAAATTTTAAGACAACCAGGTTACTCACTTTTTTAATTCAAAACAACATTTTAAAAAATTTTTTACAGTGTGCAGTGGAGAACACCTATGCAAGTGTTAATGTGAATATCTGTTATCTGGTGGGTTCAGGTAGCTGTCTTCAGTTGAACTCCTCGTCAAGGACAAGAAGTTGTAGCAGGGTCACCACGGGCAGGTAGACAGCATGGTGTGATATGGTATACACACAACCACAAACAATAAGCTATATTTTTGGCCTCTCAATTGATAAAGAAATACTAAAGTTATTGTCATTCAAAGTGCCCATCAATACACTCTGCTTGATGATGTATAAATACTATTAGAATTTATACAGTCTTTTACAAGGATATTTTAGCACTTCTTAGCATCTTGAATCTACTTCTTTTGCTCCTTGGCAAGATAAGAATGTAACAGAGGACAAGTATAAAATAGCAGAGGCCTTGTATAGGCTAAATACAGGAGATAAGATGAGACTAGTTCCAGAAAGGGAAAAGTCCTCGAGTCCAGGATGTGAGAAAGTAGAATAACAATGTCTACTTCCATTTCATATTTCACTAAGAATTTTACTTTATGTGAACGTGTACTAAATATGAACCTCATGAAATGTCCATCAATATAAGCTCAATGTCTCATGATGATGAGGCAAAGCTCTTTGTTATCTCATGGCACCTGTCAATCGTTCCTCTATTTAGCATCAAAAGCTAGTGATATGTCTTGTTAAGATTGTCGGGTCTCCTCATATTAGTGGTTTTGACTGTTTCCTCAAAACATCCCAAAGTTCTGTCCTTTGGGATACTCACTACTACTATACTGTTAATCAAAACTTTATTTGTGGACAGTGAATTTTTAGTATTATACAATGTATTTATGTCCATCACATTCATACAAGAAATTACACCCCCATGCCAGCTGAGGTGCCACTCTTCTAAATACTAACTCATTCATCATCTATCACACAATCTCTGTTTACACACTACACAGTATATAACTAATTCAAACATCCAGACAGTGTTAAGTTTTGCCAAGTTTAATGTTCATGTGCATTCTGAGCCTTGTATTCTGTGATTGCAATTTCCATGTTTTGACCCTTGCCTTGTTGTCTGCCCTTTATCTGGTCAATTTGTGAAATTCTGAGTCTGACCATTGTCCTCTTTTTTTATTTCTGTCTTTGGATTTTGCAAATAAACCTCCTCCACATGGATACTCACACATCTCCTGAGTCTGGTCCAATACAGTGACATGTTCCAAACCATTCTTTTATTCTTAGAGTTTTTACACTAGGTAACTCATATGAAACCTTATGAATAATTAAGGCTCAGGGGAAGACAAGGTTAGGTCAATCAAAGGTTGGAAGTTATAACTTCTACAATTTTTTTTAATTCAACAAAATTGCACTGTCTAGTTATAATTCCTATGAATTTTCAAGGGAAAATATAGAATCCAAATCCTGGGGCTAAGCTGCCTATTCATTGAAGGTTTAGGATGGCAGTGTGAAAAAGTGTTAGTAGAGTGTCTTGGGGCCTTTTCATTCTGACAGCGCAAATATGAGGAAAAGACACTAACAGAAGGACAGAACCTTCAATTAATGAGACAAGAACAATGTCTATGACCTGACAAGATACAGCCAAATGTTCAGAAGGTAATGTTTTTTGCTGTTGTTGTTGTTGTTGTTGTTTTTTGCCAACAAGTGACCATGACTGGAATTGTGATATAATCTTGAAAAACATCCACTCAGTTGTCAAAATGGTAACAATACTGAAGTATACAGATGCCAAAATCAGCTGCCTGGACTTATTATTATGACAGACATTGAAAACACCCACCAAAGAGACCAGTCCTTTTTCAGTTGTAACTTTTGGAATCTTTTGGGCTTGTTCACTTTGGGTAAATTACTGCCCACCGATACAGTGCCCACTCTTAAACAGAGGAAGATGGGTTTCCCTTCTGCCTTTGAGGCTGAGATCATGCCTTATGAACTATCCTCATAGAAGCCATTTGTCAATTAGACAGCTTTGCCTGTAGCTGGAGCACATGTATTGGCTTAATGGACTTTCAAGCTGACACATTGTTTAATGAGTTCTTTTTGTGTAGGTGGGTTTTCTGTGGAAATGGAACTCACCTCCAAGCAAGTGCTGTAGACAGTTGAGAAGAAGCTGAAGAAAGTAATTTGCTAAACCTTCTATACGCCTTACTTCTGATTATTGGTCCTAGCAGGGAGTCAGGACACAGTTAAACCTGTGATATTATTTCTGGGGCTTATACTTACTTTTTTGTGCATAGAGGATTTATGAAATATTTCAGTATTAGTCATAGGCTTGTTTTTGAGTTAATTTGACCTCATGACTGCAAATTCATAATAATATGCACATACTAAAATACAGTACTCATCAAAAGTTTGGACACCCCTACTCATTCATAGGTTATTTTTTGCTTGTTTGTTTTTGTATTTTGTCTATTTTCTACATTGTAGACCAATACTGTAGACATCAAAACTATGAAATAACATATGGAACATATATGGAATTATGTGGTAAACAAAAATTGTTCTACGAAAACAAAAGTATGTTTCATATTTTAGATTCTTCAAAGTAGCCACCACTTACCTTGATGATGCGTTGCACATTATTGGCATTATCTTAACCAGCTTCATTATCTTAACAGGCATGTCTCATCAAAAGTTAATTAGTGGAATTTCTTGCCTTCTTCATGTGAGATCATCAAACAGTAAATAATAAAAATATAGTAATGGCCCTATTTGACAACTGTAGTAATCCATATTATATCAAGAATAGGTTTAACTGATAGCATTTCTTACAAACACGTTCATAAGAAACCCAACAAAACTAATCTCATTTGTTAGAATATGTACAATATTTGTCTGAGATTGGGTTGACTTGGGTGTGAACCATGGTCATTTGTGTACACCCTGAAAAATAGCTTTATTTCATTTAACAGAAGAAAGAAAGTGACAAATACATGGCAGGAGCAGATTAAGGTGATCATTTGGCTGTAGGTGCCCCATAGGTTCTAAAAGTTGTTTGCAGTTTACACATATTTATATTCAATTCATGCAGTAACCTGTATAAATTCAGGGTTAGACACTGAGCAATAGCCTCTGTAATTTTGTGACATTAAAGTATCATCCACAAAAAAAAAGAAAAAGACAAAAGAAAGAAAAAAATAATCCTCTCTAACCAATCATGAACTCATAAATTATTTATAACGGTTATGAACCCATTCGACTTGTGGCCAGTAAAACTTTCAGACCATCCAGGGGGTTGTGATCAAATTGAGGTGTGCATTAATAACTTTAATATACAGGAAGTGAACTAAGTTTAATATTATTGAAATCTGTTCTTTGAGAAACCCTGAGACTGATTTAAATTTAAGTATATTGTATACATTACAGATGCGTTTTTGCAAAGTGAATGCCAAATGAGGTCAGCAGATAAACATTTTTTAAAAAATGTGTTGTTTGTTGGTCTGCCACTCAATTGACATTTGATTCATAATCTGAAACTCTGAACCTTATTCTTCTTCTGCAGAGCACCATTTATTTTAATGTACTGTATGTGTTTTCATTATCTTATAGGTACTGTACGGGTTTTCAGAATCTTAAGCACAACACAATATGATACATGACACCCACGTAAGTCCTTCATGACAAATATCATATTTTTCTTTATAAAAGCTTAAGATTTTTGATATTTAAAAAAAAATTATGTATATTTTTTTCTGGTCAGTAAAAGTCATGACACAGTAATGACAGATTTATACAACCCTGTTTCTGTCAGCGTGTGTAGGCACTTATGGACGCCATTGCAAGGTAGAGCGGGTGCATCGCAAATTGGTAACCAAATGCAAGACATAAAGTGAGAATCAGAGTCAGGGTCGTGCTGAAGGTCAGTCAATATACAAACAGAGTGTCAGAGGTAAATAACAGTCTCAGAGTCTGAAAGTAAACATAAACAGTGTCAAGATAACTAAAGTCAGGCAGAATAACAAACAGCTTGGTATGATGAAGTACAGGGACACGGAACGATATTTCACATCTTGCATTAGTGACTGCAGTCCTTAAATAGAGTGTGCTGATTACTGGGAAAATGGAACAGGTGTGGCCTCAATCAGAATTTGGGAGAGGGAGGGAGCTGTGACACTTGGGAGTTGTAGTCCATGGCGGCCATGTTTGAAGGCTGCCACAAACTTGCGTTATCAGTGTCATAACACCCCTTGCAAGACACTCACTCTGGGAGCACTTTCCTTCCTAGGACAGCCACGCTTTCTGGGTGTTGGCTTTTCTGGATGCTGAGCATGAAATTCCTGTGTCAAATTTTGTGTCCAGACCATACCCCTCCCAATCCACCAGATATTCTAGGTTCCCTTGCTTGTTACAAAAGTTGAGTATTTTATGTACTTGTTACACTGGTCCTCCTTCCAGTTCCAGAGGTGATGGGTGTTCTGTGGCTGGTGTGTTATCAGCAAGCGGTCCAGGAATAGCAGGTTTGAGCATGGAATAGCATGGAGTGTGCATGATAGGCGGCAATGTTGTGGTAGTTCCAATCTATAGGAAGCCTCATTGATCTGGTGAAGAACTTTGAAGGGAGAGATGTACCTGGCACTGAGCTTCCTGCATGCGCTGGGATCACATAGGTACTTGGTGGACACCCAGACTCTGCCCCCTGGTGTGTACATGGGTGTCTCCCCTCTGTCCTTGCCTGCGTACAGCTTATATTTATAGGCCACTAGCTCGAGTCATTGGTGAATGTTCTCCCATACCTGTTTGCTTCTCTTGAATTAGGCATCAACTGCTAGGATGTGCATGGGTGAGTCATCCCATGGGAACAATGGGGGTTGGTATCCCAGGAGGCACTGAAAGGGTGTCAGTTGTGTGGCTGAATGTTTGAGTGAGTTCTGTGCATACTCTGCCCACTGAAGAAACTGGGACCAGTCCTTGGTGTTCTCTAAGCAGAACAACCTCAGGAAGCATCCTGGTTGGTGCATTCTACTTGGCCATTAGACTGTGGATGGTGCCCAGAAGTCAGACTTACAGATACTCCAAGTTTGTCCATAAATCTAGACCATAATCTGGATGTGAATTGGGGTCTCCAATCACTCACTATATCCTTGGGGATCCTGTAGTACCTGAAGACATGGTTGAAAATGAGCTCTGCTGTTTCGAGGGCTGTGGGTAGGCCAGGCAAGGGATGAGTTTTAGTGCTTTGGAAAACCAATCTATAACTACCATGATTACTGTGTTATTTTTTTATTTGGGTAGATCTATGATGAAGTTGATAGCCAGGTGTGACCATGGTCTCTGGGATGTGGGTAATGACATGAGTTTGCCAGAGGGTGGAGCTCAGGGCACCTTGGCTTGTGCACAGGCAGAACAGGAAGATATGAAATGGTTGATGTTGGATCTCATGTTCTCCCACCAATACTTTGTCCTGATAAGCTGATAAGTGCATTGGCTAGTTGGGTGTCCCATGGCAAGAGACCAATGTGCCCACATGATCAGGCGACCTCTGTGCTGTGGTGGAATGAACGTGAGACCCAAAGGACAGGCTTCGGGTGGGTTGTGTGGTTGGTTTTGGGCCATTTCCTTGTCAATATCCCAGGAAAGACCATTCACAAAGCACTTGGGTGGCAGGATGGGTGTGGATTCTGGGTTGATTGTCATGGAGGCATGAATTTGGGACAGAGCGACAGCTTTCATATTCTGGGAACCAGGATGGTATGCAATGGTGTATCAGAATATGGTAAAAAAAATAAATAAATAATGTCCAACGTGCCTGTTGTGGGTTCAGACACTTAGCTGACTTGAGATATTCAAGGTTTTTGTGGTCAGTGAAGATGACAAATGGATGTGCAGCCCCCTCAAGCCATAGTCTCCATTCCTCCAAGGCCAGTTTAATCAGCAATAGTTCTCTGTTCCCAATGTCATAATTTTGCTCAGTTGGCATGTTTCCTTGAGAAGAATACCACTGGGTGCAGCTTGGGTTTCTCCCCGAAGCGCTGGGACAGGACTCCTCTGACTCTGGTTTTGGAAGAATCCACTTCAATGGTGAAGGGTTTCATGGGATCTGGGTGTTTCAGGATTGATGGTGTGGTGAAGGCTGACTTGAGTTGAGCAAAAGCTTCCTCTGCCCCTTGGTTCCTTTGTAGACACTCAGGGCTCTTTTTGAGTAGTGCAGTGAGTGGGGCAACGGTGGTACTGAATCCCTTGATGAATCATCAGTAGAAGTTTGCCCACCCTAGGAAACATTGAAGTTCCTTGACAGATGTGGGTGTGGGCCAGGAGGTGACAGTGGAGACCTTGCTAGAGTCCATACTAATCCCTTCAGCACTAATTATGTACTCCAGGAATGAGATCTGGGAGACATGGAACTCACACTTTTCAACTTTTATGTACAACTGGTTTTACAGGAGTCTAGAAAGTACTGACTTGATATGTTCATGGTGACTAGTTTAATCTGGAGAGTAAATCAGAATGTGATCTATATAGATGATAATGTGGCATCCCAGCATGTCCCTGAGCACGTCATTGATCAGGCACTGGAACACTCTGGGCACGCAGATATTTAAAGTGACCAGAAGTGGTACTGAACGCAGTCTTCCACTCATCCCCTTCATGAATATGCATCAGGTTGTAGGCGCACCTGAGGTCAAGTTGAGTGAAGACACAGGCAGATCGTAGCTGTTCCATGGTGGAGGGTACAAGGGGTAACAGATATGTGGATTTCACAGTTATCTGGTTCAATCCTCTATAATCAATGCAAGGTCAGATGCCTCCTCCCTTCTTTTCCATGAAGAAGAATCCTGTGGATGCTGGAGAGGTGGCTGGATGGATGTAACCTTGTTGTAATGCTTCTTATCCGTACTCCTCCATAGCAGATTGCTCCATAATTGAGAGTGGGAAGATATGGCATCATGGAGGGGTAGTGTTCGGAAGGAGGTTGTAACAATTCCTGATGTGGGTGGAGCACAGAAGCACGGCAGGCGAGAGTTGATGTTAGCCAAACCACTTTATTTAGCTTTTCAGCTTTCTTTCTTACTCACATGCGTTGTGGTCAGGGAGAGAGCTCCTTTTCTCTGCTCTCTCCCTCCTTTTATGCTCCATCCCTGTAACACACACACACACACACACACAGATGGCAGAAGGAATGACTTAGCCACTTACCTTCCCCAACCCCGCCCTCCATTCACAGACTTCTGCATGGCTACGCCCCCACTGCCACAGTGTGCTATGCCGTTTTTGTGCATGGGGAGTTTCTTTCTCCAAAATAAATGTAGTCTGTATAAAAGGGTTTCCGAGCTCCCCAAAAAATCCGAAGTAGCCAGCTAAAAAGTAGTTGGCGGTTAATGCTAACGCTAGAGGGGTCTGGGGCCATGCCCCTCTACTCTTGCAGTTACCAGAGGACACGCCCCCCACTGTAATCCTAGCTATGTAATAGGCGAGAGGCCGAGGGCTACAGAAACGGAGATCGGCACCGCCCTACACACCATATGGCATGGAAAGGACTTAAGACTTTTTTTTTTTGGCATTCACTTTTCCCTGTAATATCAAATCAAAGTCCTTCCCACACCATGTGGTGCATCGGGCGCCGCCGATCTCCGTTTCCGTAGCCCTCAGCCTCTTGCCTATTACATAGCTAGGGTTACAGTAGGGGGCAGGTCCTCTGGTAACCGTGAGAGTTTGACTCCCCACCCGCACCTGTATTGCAGTGTGCCTTGCCAGATAGCAGTAGGCACCATTTTTATGATGGTCTTTGGTATGACCTGACCACAAGTATCACTCGCGATCTCCCGATTGAGAGGCGGACACGCTAACCACTACGCCAACTCGCGGTTCCCTGTAATATACTTGCAGAAAAATATGCACATCCCTCCAGCTGCGTGTGCGCTTGGCTTTCTTAATTACCCTCTATAGTACGCTGCCTGGCTCTGTAACATAACGACATACGCTACAGCGTGGCCACGTCGTCCGACTCAGACAGACAATCAGAGCGTGAGAATCGATCAACAAATATGGCGTCGCTTCCGGTCACACTAGACCTGAATCGGAGACAATTTTGTCGTGGAATAATTGGACTTGCAGTAAATTATGGGAAACGGAGACGATATTTACCAAAATATATCACTTGAACATTGAAAGGCAAGTTCTGCTTTGTGTCCCCCCCCCGGGATCGAGTAGCCAGTGAAGACTGTGTGTAGGCAGAGAAAACCAAACCACCCACTGAACTGTTGTAGAATTTCAGGTTAGTGATAATCGCGAAAGGACTTCCCTTAAACTTCAAAAGAACCACATTAAAACAAATAACGTTACTATGGCTAGACAAAGAAATAAGAAGAGAAACTCAAAGGCTGTGTGACCGAGAGACTGGTTGCATTTCTCCAAAACCCTTTCAGCTGCAAAAGCAGGAGTGTTTTGGTTTTTTTTTTTTCGCCCCCACCTGATAAATAAATAAAAAAAATAAAAAAAAAAAAACAATCAGGAGGTTTTAGGTTCCTGTTTAACCGCTACCGACAACCAACCTGGAAGGTCTGCACGATGATGAAGATATTGTCCACTCCCACAGCCAGCACGAGGAAGGGGATGACCTCGATGACTATAAGCGTGAGGGGAACCCCGATATAGCTGAAGATTCCCAGAGAGCAAGCAACGGAGCTAAGAACAATCAGGATGCCTGCGATACCCAGAGAGATCTTCGTGTCCACCTAAAAACAATCCAGACATCAAGATCGACACGCAGCTGTTTGGGGAATTGTGTCAGAAAGCGTTGACGGTAGTCGTCCAACTCACCAGTAGGCTACGGAAGCTCCTGATGTGTCCGAGAGCCAGGGAGATGTAGACGAACATGGTGGCGTAGCTGATCAGTATGGTGGAGATATCGCTGTTGCTCTCCCGATTGATCTCATCCTCGATGCTACGCTCCGAGTTGAAGGCGATGATGAGCTCAGGGTTGCTGTAGTTTTTCAAAAAGCTGACGAATCTGATGAAAAATAAAAGAGGAACCAAAAACGGTTAAAAATGGGGATTGTGGTTGCACCAGTGTGGTTTTAATATTGTACTGTCAAAACGCTCACTCTTTCTCCCACGCGAGAGCTCTGCCCAGCTTTTCTGTGTCGTTGAGGTAGTTAAGGACAGGGAAGGTGATCACTAGAGCAGTAGCGTTGTTGTACGCCGTTCCTAAAGAGGGGAAAATGCAATAGAAAGAAATATTCATTCTCTCTTTTACTCAACAAGACACTACTGCATAGGTGGATATATTTTAACTACAAGTTTAAACCAGCTCATACACTGGGTAGTATCTCACTGGGCTGCGACAGCCCGTGACTAGTTGGAGACACAACAATTGCGATAAAATATGCAAATTAGCGACAATTTTCACTTGGAATCACACAGAATTGATATTCGCATATTTTACCGCAATTGTCGCGTCTCCAACTAGTCGCAGCCCGGGTTCCCTCGGCAGACAGGGAAGTAAAGGAAGCCTCACGTAAACTGACTTGAGAAGGGTTCGCGAAGGCTTTGCGACACATTTGCGGGTATTTTGAGAAATTGTGTCGCACTTATTTTTTTGAACACGTTCAAAATTTCAGTGAAGGAGCGACACTTTGCGACTTATGTGAGGAAACTGAGAAGCCCCGCGAATGTTTCAAGACACTTTTGAAACTCTCTCGCGAATGACGTTCACAATTTGCCGCAAGCTGTCGCAGCCCAGTGAGATACTAGCTTATCATCCAAAATTAAGAAAAGATAAAAAGGAAAAACACAGTAGCTCCTGACCTTCATAACCACCGAGAACCAGCCAGGGGAACACAGGACCTCCAAAGGTGCCCATGCAGGGGTCATGGAAATACCCTGTATCATCCAGGGCTACTGGGGAACTAGAACAAGTGCAGGAGGTTAAAGAAAAGGCATAAATTATTACAGCACAGCTCATTAACATGAAAAGATGCCCACAGAACGCGTAAAAGAGGGGTAAAAATGACAACGGCACAGCTGAAAGAGCATCTCTTAAGCGTGATTCAGTGTGCAAGATTTTCCAGTAATGCAGCTCAGCCACTGCACCACCATCAGCTACCAGAGAGCAAGCGAGCACATGCAAGACGCACCCACTAACCATAGTGCCTTTAAAAGGGTGCTATTACTTTTGTCCCAGAAGAACGGCTAGTCTTATGTCTTAATTCATTTGAATAGATCCGTTAGGGATAAGTAATGACAGAATTTGACAAATTATAATTAAAACTTGGGCGTGTATTTGAAATAAAACAGACATGACTGGAATTTGCACATCCTGTAAAACCATAGTGACTCATCCCCAATTATTCATGCGATCTGCACTCAAGGCTCACGTGAGCGAGTGTCCTTGTAAGCAAATTTACACAAACTCCGGTGCTCGTGTATACGATCCAAATGTTTTTGCAAACTGAAATTTCAAGAACGACGACATTTCTTGTGCAAGCGCTCTGAAACAAATACGTTTGATCTTATTGAATAAAAAGTACCTTTTCAAAAGCGCACATCCAAGATATTTAATTCTCTTCCTGAAGACGTGAGAAACTGTACCAGTTTAAATAAATAAATATAACCTCAGTTTAAAATTCAATTTTCATGATTTTTTTCCCCCATTATTTTTTAAATTTTTGTTCAGGGCAGCAGGGCACAACTTTCTCACTAAAACATTGTTCTCCATCCCTTACTGTTCCAGATCTACAGGATACGGTGACCAGACGTCACAGGTTGCCAGTAATGAAGTACATTTACTGGAGTACTGTACTTAAGTACACCGAGTATCTGTACTTTACCCGAGTATTATTTTTTTTTTGGAAACTTAACTTTCACTCCACTACATTTCTATCAAGGTCCTTGTTACTATGAAGCGGCTTTGAAAGTGGATGTTTTGTTTTTTCTTTTCTTTTCTAAAACGTGATTGGGTTTTTTTCCGCAGGTGACACTGAGACACTATCAGTAATCACTAGGGTCACGTCACGTCCATAGACTGTATAAAATCAAGTTCAGTGATTTCTCAGCAGCGTTAT
>JAOBAM010000022.1:32337155-32348423 GCA_025212355.1 Notarius kessleri
TACCCCAAGAGACTTGCAGCTGTAATTGCAGCAAAAGGTGGCTCTACAAAGTATTGACTTTGGGGGGGTGAATACCTATGCACGCTCCAGATTTCTGCGGGGTTTTTTTTTTCTTCATCTTAATTGTTTGTCACAATAAAACAACAATTTTCACCTTTAAAATGGCATGCATATTGTGTAAATCAAATGGTACTAACCTCCCTACAATTCATTTTAATTCCGGATTGTAATGTGACAAAACAGGACAAACACCAAGGAGGATTAATACTTTTGCAAGACACTGTATACGTTTATCATGAAAGTGAGTGATACGCCGTAGTCCATATGGACTATAAAAACATTCCACTGCTAACTTTTACCGCACGCAAGAAGCCGAAAGTAAAATACTCTCAATTACATGGAATCCAGCAGTGATGAGAAAGCAATTATTCCAGTTCAAAGTAGCGAAGCCGTGGGTTTAAAATGCTATAAAGGGTCTCACCTGGATCCGGCTTCAGCAACTGCTACGGTATGTCATCAATCCCGCAGCCTCGTTTTGACTTTTCATGGTATCCTTATCGCGGTGCAGATGAATATGGCGGCGTACACGTATTTTGACCGATGCCCTAACCTGGCCACTTTTTAAATGTGAAAATAATCAATATTCTTTCAGAATTATTTCCTCAACTTAGTGTTTCTTTGAATTACATGTCACAGTGCTTAATTACAAGTAAATTCGTATTTTACGATTCATTTCCTTTAATGCCTTTTGAAAGAAAACTAAGCACACGGTGTCCAATGTACAACTTGCACAAAAGGATAGCTGACCAACGTGTTCTGATTTTGCACATTTGGTATTCACAGAGCCAGTAGAGTGTGAAGGACTTGATGAGACCTAGTGATTGCTCAACCCTGACAGTTTCGTTGTCGAATTAAAAACTGATGAGATTTTAGCCTCCCATCAAATATCGCAACCAGCCGTCGTTGAATGTATACAATCAGTAACACAATTTATCTCCATGTGTATCAGAGCATATTCATTTTATACAGTGGTATTACCAATGTCTCCAACCAATGATGTGGAAAGGATTTAGCTTGGCAAAACAGGCCATCAATCATTCATTTATTCGTTTTCTATACCACTCTCCATTGTGGCTCGTGAGAAGAGATGGAGCCAGTCCCAGTTGACATTGAGCAAGAGGTGGGCTACACCCTGGGCAAGTCACCAGTGTAACAGAGAGACACACAGCCATTCACACTCATTTTCACACCAAATGGGCAATTTAGAGTTGCCAGTTAAGCTAATACATGCAGGAAACCCATGCAGGCATGGTGAGAAAATGCAAACACCATACAGAAAGGCCCCGGTTGACTGATGAATTTGAACCCAGAACCTTCTTGCTGGGAGGTGACTGTGCCAACCACTACATTACTGCACCGTTCCATTAAACAATCAAGCGATAAATAAATATTAAAAAATGCCCATTCATGTATCATTTATCTCCACATACTATAACATGTCTGTCTGTCTGTCTGTCTGTCTATCTGCTTGTCCCCGTGATAAAATATTCCATCCTCTGATTCCTATTGGTTCTCCTTTTTACCTCCTCCAACATTGATTTTGCATCCGTTTGTCAAGTCTATTTGTATCGCATTTTTAACAATCGCCATTGCTGCAAAGCAGCTTCATAAAAAAAAATTAAAGACTTTTAACATGCTAATTTTTATCCCAATTTATTTATATTCATCGCTGATGAGCAAGCCTGTGGTGACGGTGGCAAAGAAAAACTCCCTCAAACGACCTGAAGAAACCCTAAGAGGAACCAGACTCAAAATGGAACCCATCCTCATCTTGATGATAGGATTATTTCTAATTCTGTTGTCACAAAGTACAACTGTGGAACCAGGAAATTCATTATAGTTTTAGCATGAAGTCTGTTTTTTGTTGAAGTTATCAGCTGTTCATTGATGGAGACTTAAGTGCAAAACTGTTCATGACCGCTGTAGTTCTCTTAGCAAAATTAAGTGTTCACGTTCAGAGCCATCTTCTAAGTGCGACTTTCGACTGTCCATATGGAGCCATCCTTCACAGGAACGATGTGATGAAACTCCAGCCAGAAGTAGGGCATCAGGATGGATCAGGCAGGTCCGAAGAGTAGAAGAGGTCCGCATCAGTGGTGTCTCACTGGTGTTTGTTCCCAACGTAACTCAAAAAGTATTGAATGGATTTTGATGAAAAACCTAAGTACTTTTTCTGCCACAGTTAAAATGGGAACCTCTGGCTATCCGCCGTCGCCGCCATCGTTGTATAGCTGTATATAAATGCTTAAACAATATTTTGATTTTACTAAGAATTATAGTATACATACCGCCGTCGGGATTTACACTTGCCGTATGTGCACGCTAACTGGCACAAACAGCGTTTTACATTTCATGTGGCTGCTGACTGGAATAATTTAGATATTACTGTAAGACAGGTGGGCGACACGGTGATGTAGTGGTTAGCACTGTTGCTTCACAGCAAAAAGGTTCTGGGTTTGAACCCAGTGGCCAACGGGGGGCTTTCTGTGTGGAGTTTGTATTGGTTAGGTTAATTGGTGGCTCTAAATTGACCATGAGTGTGGATGGATGGTTCTCTCTCTCTCTCTCATAAGACCTGGTGACTTGTCCAGGGTGTACCCCGCCTCTTGCCCATAGTCAGCTGGGATAGGCTCCAGCTTGCCCATGACCCTGCACATGATAAACGGTTATGGATAATGGATGGCTGGATAGATGGATAATAAGAAGAAGAAGAGAAGAAGAAGAGAGAATACCAATATATCCACAGTAATGTTCTGGGATGCTCAGTCTCCACTGTGTATGCCCACATGTTTGTGCACATTGGCTACACATGTAAACATTCTCCACTGTATGACCATAAACATCTAAGAATTTCTGAGGAAAAAAAGCTAGAAAAGTACACAAACCCTCAATACATACATATGCAAGGTCATATAACAATCAGATCAGGTTAGATGGAAACAGCATGTCTCAGTCCTAATACTAGAGTCCCTATATCAAAATATTTTTTCCAAGCTTCTATTTTCCAATATTTCACATATATTTGAGCCCAATATGGAATAAATTAAATGGAATAAACATAGGTGGAATTTCTTTATATGCATTTTATTTCTTTATATGTATTACCCAGATGGGATTCAGGTTCAACTGGGGTGTGTGGAGTTTGCATGTTCTCTGCAATGTTTCTGTGTGGAGTTTGCATGTTGCTTGTGTAGGTTTCCTCCCACAGTCCAAAAGACATGTGAGGGCAGGTCATCTGGCTACTCTAAATTGCCCATAAGTGTGAATGGTTGTTTGTCTCTGTGTTGGTCTGGCGACCTGTCCAGGGTGTGCTCTGGGATTGGTTCCAGCTTACCTGTGACCTGCAATGGATAAGCGGTACAGAAAATGAATGAATTTTTTTTCTTGAAAGGAAAAACCTCAGTGTGTATGGATATCAGTTGATACTCAAAGTTTCAGTATCAGTATCATTTCACACTGGTCATGTGGTGGTGAACCTGGAGTATATCTATAGGACATTGGCTATGATGTAGGAATATACCATGGATGGGACACCAGTACACACACTCATTCACATATTGGGCAATTTCACTTAGCCAATCCACCTGCCAGCAGGTGGAGGCTGGAGGTGGAAGGAAACTGAAGAACTCTGAGAAAATCTACATGGACTGAGCTCAAACCTGGGACACTGGAGCAGTGCGGAAACAATATTACCATCATCATCCATCCACCCATTATCTGTAGCTGCTTTATCCTGTTCTACAGGGTCGCAGGCAAGCTGGAGCCTATCCCAGCTGACTATGGGCAAGAGGCAGGGTAGACCCTGGGCAAGTCGCCAGGTCATCACAGGGCTGACAAGTAATATATTATTAATAGACAAAGTAAATTTGGTTGCATTTCAGACACAATGATGAATAATACACTTCTAAAAGAAAGATAAGATACAATTACACTTCAGGCCTTCTTAATTGAACTTCATTGCATATATAGACCAATGTTGCAATCCTACCAGAGGAACCTGCACCTAGTGATGATGATGAAAATGTTTGGAATTCATTGCAGAACAAACCTCCAGGTGATATGTTTTGGATTAATATAAGACAGGCCAGAGCTCTTTGTCTAAGTCAAGTTAAACAAACAAACAAACAAACAAAAATAGCAATAGTCCATACACCATGATACAAATGCATGAATGGCTTTCTTCATATCAAGAAAGGATAAATTTTAATATCCATCTTCAGTAAGTGCTTTATCCTGGTCAGAGTCATGATGAATCAGAGTCAGCAACACTTGGTGCAAATTGGGAGAATTCACAACAGAGGATGCCAGTCCATCAGAGGGCACCATACACACACACAATTGGGGCAAGTTAGCAGAGCAAATATGCCTATCCATATGTTTTTGGACAGTCAGAAGAAACTTGAGAATGTGCATAGGCTCTGCACAGACCATAACCTGAGCTCTGGATTGAACCCATGACTCTTGAGCTGTGAGGCTGCAATGCAAGTCCAATGGCTGAAAACAGTTAGATTGGCTAATATACTGGCATCAAATGGAATGAGTTTTAAAAAACAACAACAACAACCACCAGTGAATATAAAATAGGGTCAAGAATGGACCCTTGAGGCACTTCACAGGTAAGAGTAGCAGTCTAAAACATCCTATCCCCGACAATCACAGTGCAATATTCAGTACTGTGCAAAATATATTGTGAGGAGTTAATACCAAAATTGTGCACATTGGTATTCAGACCTCAGATGTAACTATAGACTATTAGGAAGTTGCATGACAGTTGGAGTTTGCTTAAGATAGACTTGTATCTCAGTTATGTGCAATTCTGACCTTTAAACCCATTTTCTTGTGCCATATTGGCTTGAGCAAGGAGCATTATTAAGTCCGGTGCCAATGTCTGACACTTTGATGTAATCACAATGAGAGGACAAAAATGATTATAAAAATATATTTAATAAATGTGTTGGTATATATAGGAGCTTATATATTTAATGAGAACATATCTAATTCAGCACTTCAGTAAGCATCAATCCTTCCCTCCTGGATGCCAGAAAGATATTTGCTGATTTGTTTTCTTTGCTGTACTGTTTCTCAAAGTTTAGCTGAGGATTTAACTGAATATTGTACGCAGACGTTTAAAAAAAGAAGATACAGTTTCTAGTGAGAAGATGGTGTCCAGTCCCAGTGAGTGGAGGTTAATTATCTCTTGGCCCACCTCAATAAATCCATCTGCTCCTAAAAGAACAGCCTTGAGCATCAGCAATAACGTAGGATATTTTGTTATTTTCACATCATAACCTCGACTTTCAGCTATCTGCAATACGTTTATTGCTTGCTGGATATTTAACTTGAATATTTGCTGTGCCAGGCGCTTGGCTTTAAATTGCTTGGAAAACAAGGTGTCAGACATCATGTTGGGATCTCTGCTGGAGCCTTCCACAAAAATCAGAGTCAATGTCAACTTTCTCATGTCGGAGTCAACTGCCTCCTCAGCTTTCTTCAGGTCTGCCAATGCCTGAGCAATATGTCCTCTATTTGCTTTTGACAGAATGGACAGTGCACGATTGTACAGAGCAATGGCAGACCAACAAGGATTGGTTTTGATAGCTCTTGTGTACATCTCAGTGCTGTCTGCAAGGTTTCCTTTGCAACGGAGGGTGTTGCCAGTCCTTACATAATGGTAGATCATAGAGGAAGGGGACTGTTTACGATCCAGTCTTTTCTTTGCATTTTCCAAGTCTTTCCGTAACTGTTGTTTTAATGTTTCTGTTGATTCATTCTCATTGAACTTCATCAGAAGCCACATACCCCAGCACTCATGAAGTGAAGACACAATGTCTTTATCGATGTCACCATCCTGTTTCTCTTTGTAAATGGGGTCCAGCATTTCAAGATATACAGAAAAGAGTTCCTCCTTTTTGGTGATTTTTGGTATGTCATCTTCAAGGAACCGTGACATTCTTGTTCGCACAATTAAATCTCTAGACTCTTTTTCCATCTCCAGGTTAGGTAAACCACTTGGCATTTCAGTGTTTAGCAAGCATCTGAGTTCTTTCACCATTGCCTCATAGTTCTTTTCATTGGGGTTTTCCTGACAGATTTTGAGGGTCTCTTCAAACTTCTTCTCAATGAACACTGACACAGCTACAGTGGTTGTTAAATGCCTGAGAAGGGTAAGTAACCTAGAGAGAGGTGAGTTTAGCAACAATATCAGTTTGACTGATTTCGAGAAGTGAGTGGAGCACATGATGAGCTGGGCAGAACCAGGGTTTCCTTGTCGTGCAGTTCGACCAAAGGCTTGTTTCTCCACACGGATATTAAGGGGCAAGAAAGTCTGCACTACAAACAAACCCCCTGACACATTTACTTTCGCACAGACTTTGAGGTCTGTCCCACGACCAGCCAGATTGGTTGCAACAATGACACAACCTTCAGTGACCTCTTCACCTGTAACCTTAGAATTGTCCATATTGTTATTTGTGTACAGTTTCAATTTGTCTGTTGAAATGGTTTTTGATAGTGCATCGTGGACAATTTGTGCTCGTTTAATTGTTTCACAGATGACTAAGACTGCTCTTGAACCTCGATAGACTGTGGGGTTCACTTTCTTATTAACAACCTTACAAATTGTTTGTACCCACCCATTTTCATCATTAATTACAATACCATCCTTCTCGTAAAGTTTTCTGCGTTTGAATGGTGGAATTTTGCATGTTTTAATGTCGGGGTACAGTTTCTGCAGTAAATGAAGTTCGGTTTGGTTCCCCAAAGTTCCTGTGAGCCCATAAATCCGTTCATAACTCTTGAATAAATTTACATTGGACTTGAAATTTGTTATCATGCACATATTTGACAGCTTGGTTTGGTGCTTCATTTCAAGGAATTGCTGAAGTCCATCTCCCCATTTCATTTGATTTTGCACGACTCCTGTAGAGCTGTAATCTACAGGAACTACACCATCCTTATGTAGAATGTATTCATGCCCTAAAGTCATAGTTTTAGCAAGAAATGCATTTTCAACCCATATTTTTAGCCTTCCGTTTATGTGCTCTAGAAAGCCTGGAATGTGGAACTCATCATACTCCAGCTCTGATGTATCTGCAGGGTTCTCTAAAAATGTATGTAATGGCAGTATGTCTGAATCCTCTGCCATTAGAGAGGAACGAATGAGATCAAGCGTCTTCTCTAAATCAAGACCTTCAGAGTGGTTGACAACAAACCAAATCTTAGCTAAGATTACATTTAGAGGCTCCATGACAGGCATCTCACTGTTTAAGTAGACAACTTCTAGACCTTTGTCCAACATGAGCGAGTCTACCTCATCTACTATGGCATATTGAAACTGTCTTTGAGGTCTCACATTTTCTCTTTGGAACTTCTGTCTTAACCAGTCTCCTGCAAAACTCTCAGTTGTGCCATATACCACTTGACATGAGTAACACTTCCTCAGGTCTTTAACTTCTGATTTATTTGTATTGGAATCCACAGTGATTTTCAGTTTTTCATAAAATGAACGCCACTCTGTAGCATCTCGCTCTGCAAGCACAGGGGAACTGGAGATAATGTCCACACTTTTTCCAGTCAAGGCACAGTATGCAGCAAACATGGCCACTATACATGACTTTCCTTCTCCTGTGCCAACTTGGATTAACTGGCTAGAACGAGAAAGAACCATAATGCACCAGCTCACCATCTGAGTCAATCTTGGTTTCCATTTTCTGGTATCTTCTACTGCTTTACATAGTTTCACTAATTGCTCCTTTATACTGTGCAGAGATGTTGAACCAGGACATGGTGATGGTGAAGACACAGACAACACAATGTCTTTAACTTGATCTAAAATATTCTGATCAATGTCTCCTTCTGCTTGAATTTCCTTAAGAATAATGTCAAGGCTTTTCTCTTTTGTTTCTTTCACCAAGTCATTAATTCTAATTTCAATGTCATCCACAAACTGTTTTGTTTCAATCTTAGATGATAAATCTGACTTGTTGAGCTTGTGAATTTCTACTTGGTAAAGTATTTTTGCCATCCATATGTAGAAATCAGTCTTTACTGCCCTGGCATGGTATTGCTTCACGAGGGCAGTGAACAAATCCACAACATCATCCTTACTCCACTGTCCATATCTGATCAAATCAAGCAATCTTGATAGCAGTAGATTTTCTGATGCCATAACCTGAGCTGTGGATTATAGACCAAAATGCAGTTCAAGATGCAGTGCTATTCAAAGTCCATTGTGCTCTTCCTGTGGTTAAAAACAAAACATTAAATCCAGTGATTCTGGGATCATTGCTGGAGATAAGAAGTAGTGCACAAAGCTTGGTGAAGAATACTGCAGTTCAAGATGCAGTGCTATTCAAAGTCCATTGTGCTCTTCCTGTGGTTAAAAACAAAACATTAATCCAGTGATTCTGGGATCATTGCTGGAGATAAGAAGTAGTGCACAAAGCTTGGTGAAGAATACTTTCTAAACAAACCAAACATACTGCTCTACAATTATTACAACCTTACATGGAGTTAGGCATGTGTAAAGAAATTCTGAAAAAGCTAAAATGCTTCCAAAATGAATTACAAAAATAATATTTAAAAAAAAGTTACTGAAAGGTGAATAGTATAAACTTAAATCAAATCAGTATTTGGTATGACAAATTACTATTTTTTATACTAATGTAGAAGACAAAAAAAAACATACTTAATTTGATCATCAGGGGTATTTGGGCACTGTCAAGATCCTGGATTAACCTTAATATATCCCCTTCGGACATAATGTGTACAATTGTACACGTTAAGTTCCATAACATTTTTTCTTGTGTCATTTTTCCTTGTGTCCGAAGGGGTTATACTGTCAATTCTTTTAGCACAGGATTAGGAGTATTCTTATGACAAATTACCAGCAAAACTGCATGACACATAAGCAATTCACAATTGCTTGTTATGTGTCATGCACAGTTTTGTTGGTAAGGTTCCTATTTGCTTGTGTTCTTTGTGTGGGAATAGCTCTACCTATCAGATAGTTTCATCATCCTTTAAAAGATGTCATGGAATTCCCCAGCATATTTACTTTTGCTTTTGATTAATCACATTCAACATATAACAGTAATCTGTTGTTTGGTATCATCTGGTATCAATAAATGTGAGAAGTCAAGATCCTGGAATAAACAACCTAATAAATAATCTTATATTTTGTTGGTTATATTTGTCAGTTACATCAACCGGTGGTTGAATCTCAGGTCTGGGAGGACTTGAGTATTGGGGAAAGTGGAGTTACCCCTTAATCACCATTACTCCCAGGTCAGCTCTGACCTGGAGTGGTAGCACCTGCCTGGGTTCCAGCTATGGGTTAAATAGTACATCACCAATAAGGCGCTGGCAGCAGGGCGCTTTTCGGTGCAATGTGGCAGATGAACACAACAGGGTCAATGGCACATCACCTGATGGCATGTGGAAGAGCAACTCAAATGGCCAACGGCATCATTCGGCAAGTCAGTTGTCATGGTGGGGCAACTTCCATACCCGTCAGGTCTGTGGCACTTTTGTGCACCACTTGGCATCAGGTTTGGATGTCCAGAGAGACAACACAATGGGGGTACAACATCATTTGTCTTCCCGTACTGTGCAAGGTGCTTCGTTAGGAAAGGAGAAAGAAGGCCTTTAATGAGAAAAGAGGCCATCTACTTTTCTGCACATCCTAATGAAACAGCCATCATCGCTAGTGATGGACAGTCACCGCCGCCAACTAATATAATCACTCTTTACAACCATAATGAGCAGAAAAGCATCTCAGCATGCAACAGCAGAACACGACACTGGGTTCCACTCCTGCCAGCCAAGAACAGGAATCTTAGCATCAAGAACAAGTTCCTATTAAGGTGGCTGGTGAGCATATTTGAAAAGAAAAAAAAAAAAAAAAACACCTTCAGAAAAATTTGGATATCAATTCAATGTCAAAAGTAGCAAACAAACAAACACAAAAAAAGCTCAGGTCTTTAATTTTTTAAATTTTCTGTATTGAGCTAAGTTAAGCTCTTAGACATGTAATAAATAAAACACTTGACAATGTGGTGTTACTTCTAAATAATCAATGCAATAAGAATCACAATAATAGTAATAATATTAGCTAACAATGCAGGGTGTAACAGTAATTAATCTACAACAGTAAATACGACGATACAGGAAGAGCTATGGAAATCATAATAAGAACTAAGACAGCAGTATGAGATGAATTTGTAATGAGCCTACAGCCAGGGAGAACTTCAGTGGAAGCATTTTAGCAACAGTGCTGGCTGCTCTACCTTTTATTTCCCAGCTACACTAACAATACTCCTGAAAAAAGAAGTTTGCTAAAATTATAAGCTAATGTAGATATGATTTTAATGTAACTACATTATGTGTGGAAATTAGTGCAGTATTTAAAGCTACTTCATGAGAAGCATTATCTGATAATATCATGATTAATGAGGAGAGAGTTAGCTGTGGGATTCACTCATCAAAACAGAAGAAAACAGCGAAGCTTGCTCTTTGAAGCTTATCGGCTGAATGATATTAATTATAGAAGTAATGCCAAATTATCTTCACCTCATCTGCACTATGGAGCTTATAGAACAAGCAGGATTAATAAGATAAATGCAGCTCAACTAGTTGCTTAGTTACTCATAATGGCATCAGGTTCATGTCTTCCACAGAAAGTGGAGTTAGATACCAAAGAGGTGCACATTTCTGTGCATGTTGTTACATTTCTGAAAAAAATATAAATAAACTTGAGGTTCTGTTTTAGTGATGCAATTTTCCCCACTGTAAATAAAAAGAATACAGTTGTCACATGAACAAAATAGCAAAAACTTGGTGCAAATGGACTTGGGGCTAGAAAAACATTGCAAACTTATATTATAGGAATTGCTGCTAGAATTTTTAAGAAAGATCCAATTCTTGTTATTTATGAAAAAGGTTTCCCCATAATTGGTAATTTGACTGGGATTATAGCACAGCATTTTTTGCCAATGGTACATGTATTTTTTTTTTTATCCATTTGTAGTTACATTAAATGCTGTGGAACTTCTACAAAACAGGTTCCTGTTCTCACTTATGCTTTAGCAGCTATAAACAGTTGATCCTTCACCAGCCTCTCTTTTTTCACCTTTTTTCTATCTATCTATCTATCTATCTATCTATCTATCTATCTATCTATCTATCTATCTATCTATCTATCTATCTATC
>JAOBAM010000022.1:32400104-32410813 GCA_025212355.1 Notarius kessleri
GCCTCTCTGGGATGCTCTTTTTATACCCAATCATGTTACTGACCTGTTGCCAATTAACCAAATTAGTTTTTTTTTTAGCATTACACAAAGTTTTCAGTCTTTTGTTGCCTTTTCTGTAATGTGTTGCTGACATCAAATTCAAAATGAGCATTCAAAATGTCACATTCTGTTTTTATTTATGTTTTACACAGTGTCCCAACTTTTTGGAATTGGGGTTGTACATATTCATATTGTGCTTCACAAGAATTTACAAAAAATAATTTGCATTATGCATTCGAACCCAATTTTTGTATGTTTTATTGTTTAGGCAGAGTATCAGTATGAGTCATTTTCTTCAAAATCTTCACACAGCAGTGGAAAAATGCAAGAATTACAAGACGATCAGCCAGTAAGTCCCTAATATGTGTCCTTCTGTCATCATTGTCTATGAATCCACTGTGATTTATTGTTTTTTTTTTGTGTGTGTGTGTGTTTTACAGAAAATACCTATTAAATTCAAAATTCCTCACTCGTCTCGGAAAGGATCAAAGGTAATGCTTTTTTTTGGAATGTAACGCTGCTTTTACTTGTTCATGACATACATACTAGTAAGCTTTTACATGTTTTCAAAATTGTCTTCAGAGTACCCTGGAGAATGATATCCCACAGAAAGGTGCTGATTTATTTAAAGCCAGTGACATTAAAGGGTTGGAAATGAATGCATCTGGAGATCATAGTCAGGTATCTTAACCTTAAAATTTTAAATAAATCTGGGATTTGTATTAGTTAATGAGGTTTTTGTGATGATGTAGTATGTAAAGTTTAGATATTTTATTTCTCATAGATGAGGAAGTCTCCTGTACAAAGGATTTCACCAATAATTCAGGAAGACTCAAAGGTTATACTGTTTTTGTAATTCCATTTTTATTTTGTTTATTTTATTGATAGACAGATACTATGCCAAATACATCATATGCTTCTTCACGCAAGTATTTTTTGTGATATTTAGGGCTTAAATGACACAAAGAAAGGAGCTGATCTTTTTAAAGCAGGAGACATTGAAGATGATAACTGGACGGAGAAGCATTACTTGGTATCTGTTCATCTGTGTTTTCATTCCCAATAGAAACTTGTTTTTCCTATGTCTGAGTCATCTAAGCAAGTAATGGGTGTGGGGGTTTTTTTTTGTGTGTATGTGTGTGTTTAGGACTCAAAAGCAGAGAAGCTGAAAAAGGTATGTCTACCAAGCAATGAGTGAAATATAAGGGTATTACATACTAGTATCATTTGTAAATATGCTAGGCATGTACTCATGTTATACTGTCACATTACACTTTAATAACTGCCAAGCCATTTATCATGGCTTCCAATATTGTTTACTGTCATCATTTCGATGTCATTCTGCGAGTTATTTTTATTGCCTGCTAGCTTTGGCATGTAAAAACACTACCTAAAATGGTATCTGCCCAGCCAATCTCATTGTCAGCTTCAAAATATATTGGACAATCTTCATGGAAAATTATGTTATGAAAATTACGGGGGGAAAATGCTCCTATAAAATAAACATCGTACTCATTTTCCAAATAATAGAAATCTACTGACCTTTCTTTTAATGATAGACATTATAATAAGAGGCCCAGTGTTGTTATACTCTTGAAGGAAGGCTTTTACTAGGGGTGCTGATCATTTTGATACCAG
The DNA here is from genome assembly GCA_025212355.1 of Notarius kessleri. NCBI lineage: Eukaryota > Metazoa > Chordata > Actinopteri > Siluriformes > Ariidae > Notarius > Notarius kessleri. Next base: position 32,401,782 of record JAOBAM010000022.1, read on the forward strand.
TGTTTATGGTTTCTGTACAACAAAATAATGATAAGGGATAAATAATCAAGAAGCAAGTCCAAAAATACAGGATACATTGCGCAGTTTTGAAACATTGCAGTGTAGATATAGTGTGTTTTGTATGGTAATGAAATTACCATCAGTGTTTATTATGTCACCTCGATTTTTAATACACTTTTCACCTTTGACTGTCAAGGCCAAGGAACAAGTGTTTGTTCCTGAAGACATTGAACCACCAGGTGCTACTTCTGGTGATTACTACCTTTCCGAAGCAGCTAAGGTATCCACATCCAACCTTTACTTTAAAAACATATCAGTTAAAGTATGTTCTTGATGAACAACAATCTAATACTTCCGTGTTAGCAATCAGTGTTGCGAAACACTGAGGTAACAGAGCTTGATTACAGGGCCAGTTGTTCTTGCTGCTCTCAGTTTCTACCTGTTTTGTTTATCCACAGAGATTGTGAAGCTGTTAGCAAAGTATGTTATGCCTTTTGACTCTCCAGTATGTGCATAAACCAGCATGACAAGTTAAAATGCTTCACCTTGTAAATTGAAAGGGGTCACCTTCTAAAGTGATTTCTGACTGTGTGTGGCTGTTTTTGTTATTTTTGAATGTGACAGTGTTTCCATCCTGTCTGTCAAAAGAAATCATTATATGTAGATTCTAAAGAGAAGTAATAAGATGATGGAATCAAATCTGTGCTATTATCATTTATTTAAAAATTGCCTTGAGCAGTGATCTTTCTCTCTTTCCTTCAAGAAAAAAGTTTTTTGTTTGTTTGTTTGTTTGTTTGTTTGTTTTAAAGTACTGTATGTCAGCATTTTTTTGCAATCTTCAGGTATATTCATTTGTGATTTTCTTATGTATACATTGCTGAATGGATGTGATTATCTATCTCTTCAGGCTGAGTGGATGTCCTCGCAGATGGATGTGAGGCGAGCAAGAGTGCCGGATGGAAAAGAGGAACTGGAAGAACTGAAGGAGGAAGAGGAAGGGGTGAGTATTCCAGTCAAATATTCAGGTCACCACACATAGAAAACTAATCAGGACCCAAAACCACAGTATTTCACTGGTAAAACAGAACAAAACAACCCCCACCCCACCAGTTACATAACTCTGGTTATGAAGCCCATGGGCTTCATCTGGAACCACCTTGTGTGTCGAAATGTTCCAACAAAGTCACAATGGGGTAATTAAAAAAAAAGTAGAATCACTTGGGTAATGTATGCTGCATATTACATTATATGGCATTTAGCAGAAGCTGTTATCCAGAGCGATGTGCAACAAGTGCAAAAGTCACATACAAGAACCACTGGACTTCTAGACAAGAAAGTTCTAGTCCTAACTGAACAAGTGACAGAATAACACTTAGTGTACTATTCTGTTGAAGTAACAACAATCAACAAACAGCCAAGGAAACAAATCAACCATACAAATGAGCTGACAAAGTAGAACTAGATAGAGAAATATAAAACTCCAACGGCTAACCCCAGGCTAGACAGTACACAACCTGGGTTGGTCAAGACTGCTATGCAATTACACAATGGACAGGGAAGCAGGGGAGAGGTGCAGCCTGCAGAGGTGGTTCGTCAGTCTGCGCTTGAAGGTGGTCAGGGCCCAAGGTCATTCCACCAATGGGGAGCCAGGACAGACAGCTGTCTTGAGCAGTCTGGGCAGGAGCAGAGAGGAGGAGGGGCCCAGCAACCAGTAGTAGGGGAGCATAGGGATCCGGCTGGTGTGCATATCACGTGGAACTGACTCAACTTTGAACTTGCTGGAAAGATGCCTGCTACACTCATGCCACTAAAAAGGGGGCAATGTTAGACCTTGTAGACCTCGGAAAAGGTGCTTGGTGACCCTCAGGTAGCAGTAGTGCAGACTTCCTGGAGCTGCACATGTTGCAGGATGTGCTGAGCATCAATCCCATTACTTCCAGTGGGCCTGTTGTGTCTTCCCTCTTCCCTCTGTGACAGATAAATACATGGTGTTTTTATATAAACACATGATACTAATGAACACAAGGTGTGTGTATCTCTCTCATATAGTGTCTTGCAAAAGTATTCATCCCCCTTGGTGTTTATCCTGTTTTGTTGCATTACAAGCTGGAATTAAAATTGATATTTGGGGGATTAGCACCATTTGATTTACACAACATGCCTACAATTTTAAAGGTGAAAATTGTTGTTTTATTGTGGCACAAACAATAATTAAGATGAAAAAAAAAACAAAAATCTGGATTGTGCATAGGTGTTCCCCCCAAGTCAGTACTTTGTAGAGCCACCTTTTGCTGCAATTACAGCTGCAAGTCTATTGGGATATGTCTCTATTAGCTTAGCACATCTAGCCACTGGGATTTTTGTCTGTTCCTCAAGGCAAAATTGCTCCAACTTCTTCAGGTAACATGGGTTGTGTTGGTGTACAGCAATCTTCAAGTTATGCCACAGATTCTCAATTGGATCGAGGTCTGGGCTTTGATTAGGCCATTCCAAGACATTTAACCATTTCCCTTTAAACCACTCCAGTTTAACTTTAGCAGTATGTTTAGCGTCATTGTCCTGCTGGAACATGAACCTTCGTCCCAGTCTCAAACCTCTGGCTTGCTGTGGATGGACCCAGCGAGGGGGAACCCAGGCAGCTTGAGGTTGTCGTCAGAAACCCAGTGTGTTTCTTGCAGGAGAACAACTGCCACTTTATTGGAATCAGCAAGATGTCTGATGACTTCGAGTTTGGTGATGGTAAGGCCCTCGACGTTGAGTTGGAGCACTGACAGGCCTTGGTTTTCGATGGTGGGGGTATCTGGCCATCCTAAGGAGGATGTTCTCTGCCTTGGTCTTGACCTTGGCTTGCACCTTGGTCTGCCAGCTCGATGATTCTTCGGCGACATTAGTTTAATGAGTTGGTTTTGCACCATTTCTCACTACTCGCAGGGGAGGCCATGTGGAGGCTGTTGTCTTCTCTCCCAACGATTTGGCCATCATGCTTCAATGCCCAACATGGAAGGCGATGGAAGATGGTGTCAACTGAGACATGGGCATCCTGGCAGACTACCTCCAGAAGTGGCACCTTCAGCTCAGCGGGGGTAAGACAGTGTCTGCAGCATACCATCTCAACAATCGGGAAGCAAGAAGGGAACTGGACGTGTATGTTGGCAACAACCCCCTGGAGTTCCAGCAAGCCCCCAAGTACCTCAGTGTACCCTTGGATCAGACACTGTCCTGTAAGCAACACCTGGATGAAGTGAAGGCCAAGATAACAGCAAGGGTCTCGGTCATCCGCTGTCTGGTGGGTTTGACTTGGGGAGCTTCCCCCCAGACCCTTCACATATCCACATAAGCCCTTGTCCTGCCCATAGCCGAATACTGTGCCCCTGCTTGGAGCAGAAGTCCACACATGAACAAGGTAGATACTGCCATCAACAGCGCCCTCTGGATAGTAACTGGTTGTCTGAAACCCACCCCTGTGTCCCACCTGCCAGTCCTTGCTGGAATTGCCCAGGCCAGTCTCCGATGGGATACAGTTACCCTCACCCTGGCAAGAGAAGCTCGGAAGTACGACTGGCACATCCTGCACAAAGCCACAATAACACCAGCTCCACCAGGCAGGCTCAAGTCTCACCATCCCTACAACAAGGCAGCACAAGAGATGCTATAGTCTATCCCTGAGGACTTGTCCAGAGATGCCTGGCTGGCAGCATCCTGGAAACAGACATGGGAGATGGCTGGGCCCTCCCACATCCAACGATACATCAGGGACCCAGGAGGTGGTGTAAAAGTAGAAGACCTGCCACGCCACCTGTGGACCTTGCTGAACCGTATACACACTGGGGTCGGCCACTTCAAGTCATCTCTGAAGAAGTGGGGCCTTTCGGACAGTGCGGCATGTGAGTGTGGTGAACCTGAACAGACTGCCGAGCATATAATCATCGGCTGCCCCCTATACAGCCCACGCTCAGAAGCTGGCCTCTTCAACTTAGGACCAGAGACGAGGGCGTGGCTGCATGACACTGAGTTGGCCATCTGATGATATACGAAAGAAGAAGGCTGGCTTGCGACCCTGTAGAACAGGATAAGTGGCTACAGATAATAGATGGATATATATATATATCAGGTTCAGTGAGTGCAGTTTTATAAGGAAATGAGCTGTAGGTTTTACTAAGCATCTTGCAGAACAAGCCACAGTTCTTCTGGACACTTTGTCACACGTGGTTCTTCATTTTGCACCAAAACCCAGTAGCCTTCATTATGTTTTAAGCTGAAAAGTGCTCTCTTATGGAATATGCTGCTTTCTTTACTGACATACAAACATTTTTCTATCACATTTAATTTTGTGCTGGAAAACGAACGTTTGGACTCTAAAATGTTTTTATACTGACTCAATCATGTAGCAGTCAAGTCAAGTCAAGTTTATTTTTATAGCGCTTTCAACAATAGACATTGTCGTAAAGCAGCTTTACAGAATTTTAATGACTTTAAACATGAGCTAATTTTATCCCTAGTTTTTCCCCAGTGAGCAAGCCTGTGGTGACGGTGGTGAGGAAAAACTCCCTCAGACGACATGAGGAAGAAACCTCAAGAGGAACCAGACTCAAAAGGGAACCCATCCTCATTTGGGTGATAACAGATAGCATGGTAACCTTTTAACAGTTTTAACATGAAGTCTGTTTTATTGAAGTTGTAAACTGTTCATTGATGGAAACTTGAGTGCAAAACCATTCATGACAACTGCAGTCCGAAAGTTATCAAGTCAACTATAGTCCTCAGCCATAAAAGCATTACTGTAAGTGTCCAGAGCGTCTTCCAAGTGTGACTTTCAAGTGTCCATATGATAAATACGGACGGACAAATACCCCTGCAGTCACCGCATTTCCGTTGTGCCACCACGGCTCTTGACAGGATGAGATTCTTTTGACGTAGACATTTATCCTTCTTCTGTTGGATACGTTTTTCCTCAAAGGCAGACAGTCCCTTAGCATAGAGTTTACACCATGTAGATCTGTTTCCAGCTGAAGCCTCCCATGTGTCTGGATTTATGGTGTAAGATTTCAAACGTCTTAATATCTTTTCTTCAAACACCTTTCTATCTTTCCTGGCCCTACATACTTCACAAAATGCATGCTTCTCACTTTATCTTGATGTTTTGATGCTGGATGATTCAACGACCAAGTTGCTTTGAACTGGTCATTGCGAATCTTCAGAGTTTTCACTGTTTGCGATCACCGGAGTGTGTTTGGATTTTACAAATACTGGCACAATTTGTTGCAACAATTTGTTGTGACCTCATTGTTGATTTGCTAGAACCATAACGAGAACCAATGGAATGGCGTTATACAGCAATACAATTTAGATTCAACATCATTATCGCGCCATTCCATTGGCCTTCAGCTTCACTTAATATGAATATTTGATTCTATATACTTGTATCTCCTGTGCCAAAAACAGCTGAACCGAGATCAGAAGAGCAAATCTAATAGTGTTCGCTGATTATTTTGTAATGCGTTAGTTTTTAGAACTAAAATCGGTCAGCAGTATTCAGCTGTCAAAATCGGTGGACTACTGCGTGAATCGGTAGCGTTGGCAAGTATGAAGGACGGCATTTCAAAACAAATTATCCTGTGCTTGCCTTCTCTTGTTCAGCACTTTTACAAGGAGGCTACATCTTTTATTAGATGCATATAATCAGAAGACATGGTCTGAATAATTAGATTTCATACCATTGTCAACATTCTGCTTGTAAATTTATATGATTTATTTATTATTATATACACTGCTAGGATTAGTCGAGTCAAGTCAAAGTCCCTCTCACGCTAGAATCCGGTCTTCCCAGGCAGTCTCCTGTCCCAGTACTAACCAATTCTTTAAGGCGTATGGGTGCGGCGCCGATCCCGTTTTGATAACCTCTCGCCTATGGGGATAAATTAGCTCATGTTTTAAGTCGTTCAAATTCTGTAAAGCTGTTTTGTGACAATGCTTATTGTTAAAAGTGCTATAGGAATAAACTTGACTTGACTATACAGCGAGGGTTATAGTGGGGGTCTCATCCTCTGGTAACCACGAGAGTTTGACTTCCCCATTCATATCTGTATTGCAGTGTGCCTTGCCAGTAGGTACCATTTTTATGATGGTCTTTGGTATGACCCAACCATGAGTAGAACTCATGATCTCCTGGTCGAGAGGTGGACATGCTAACCACTAGGCCAACTCGCAGTCAGTGCTAGGATTAGCTATACTATAATTAAGTACTAAATAAATAAGAAAAAACTGAGACCCGAAGCAGGAGAAAGTTTCATACCAATTTATGCTTAAATAAAATAGATAAAAGAAAAATGATAAGATTGGCTTAAATATGTGCCACATCCATCTTTACAGAACAGTGTAAGCCAGCTATATGGGACTGTGTGCAGGTCAAAAACTCTGTTCTGTCTATGTTTGGGACACATCAATACACACATCTATCTGATCACTTCCATGTAAACAGAACATTAGGAATTGCTGATCAGAATGAATTCATTCCAAATGTAGAAATGTTTGCATGGAAACGTACTTCGTGTCTATTTCAAACAGTGATTTTTCCTGATGCTGATATTTGCATGTTTTTCTATTAATTTTCCCCCAAAATTTAGTTTTAAAACGTAATTCTACGATATTATAAGAAGACACGGCTGCACTTGGGAATGAAGTGATTGACAGCCTTGGCAGGAAGAGACTGGACAAACTTATTTGAACTTTTGTATGTGGCAGCACAGTGGTGTAGTGGTTAGCACCATTGCCTCACAGCAAGGAGGTTCTGGGTTCGAGCCCAGTAGCTGACGGGGGCCTTTCTGTGTGGAATTTGCATGTTCTCCCTGTGGTGCATGGGTTTCCTCCGGGTGCTCCGGTTCTCCCCACAGTCCAAAGACATGCGGTGAGGTTAACACGGGGTGGCATTGAGCTGAACTGCCCTTGAGCAAGGCACCAAACCCCCAACTGCTCCCCGGGCGCTGTAGCATGGCTGCCCACTTCTCTGGGTACGTATGTGCTCATTGCTCACTTGTGTGTGTGTGCATGCGTGTGTTCACAGCTTCAGATGGGTTCAATGCAGAGGACGAATTTCACTGTGATTGAGTGTGCATGTGACAAATAAAGGCTTCTTCTTCTTCTGCACATAAACATGATGTGATGCACAGAGCAATGTGCTGTGTGTAACATCTGGCTTACACGTCGAGCACCTACTACCCACATACTGGGTGTGACAGGAAGTAGAAGTGTACCCTTGGGGACAAAGGGAGAGGGAGAATAAGAGAGAGAAACACAGAAGAGCCTCCTTATTGAACCCAAAGTGCTTCTTGCCTCGGCAATAAGATACTCTCTCAAAGTTTTGAGTGTGTGTATGTGTGTGCGTAGAAAGGGTCTGCTCTACAGATGTGAAAAAAGGGTGAGAAAGGAAGGATGAAGAAAAAAAAAAGTGATGTCATGAGCTCAGAATGTAAAACTTCATCCCTCCCCCCCCCTGTCATTTTGGCTAGTGTTCTCAGCTGCTGCTGTCTCTTTTCTCTCTGGACTTTGCCCCTCCTTTCATCCATTCATCCGTCCAGCCGTCCATGCATTCACCCATTCATCCGCCTCTTAATCTGTCTGTCTGCCTCTCGTTTTCGTTCTCCCTCCCACATTTCCTGCTCTCCACTCTCTCTGCATTCCCTATAAGTTAGCTGCACAATATCATCCACAAGGTGACTGGCTCTTTAGAAGCACAACTATGAGTCTCTCTCTACAATGTCGTCTGAAACGTACGATTTTCCAGTGCAATGCATGTGCTGACGCTGAGGGAGCTTCAGCAAGGGCATTTAGGTCAGAAGTTATTAAGTGAGGGTGCAGAAAACAGTACAGGTACCCTCAGGTGTTATGGCTATACTACTGACACGCCATAAGGAACTCGGGTCCAGTATGTGGGCTATCAGTGATGGGACAAGGTAAGTTTTACAGTTTGATTCATTCTTTATATTTGTTATTTTGAGATTTCTGATATTCACTAACTTTTTTAATGACTTGCTGAATACAGAGGCTGCTGTTTAAACAGGTAATAGTTTGGGGGTAGATTATTATTAATAATATATCTGGATTGAGATATGGTTAACCAAGCCAAAAAGATGTTTTTTTTTTTCTGTACTTGTGCACCATATGTTGTTTCATACCCCATACCCAATTAATTATGCACGAGAAACATGAATGCTGAATTGCTGTCTTTAGGCTGTAGGAGGAAATAATTTAATCCCTGTTTATCTTGGAAACTACAGTAAACACTGTGAAATGTATTATCCGGGATATGGTCGAAAATATACTGGTCAAGTGCTGTTTTCTTCTTCGTTCTCATGAGCTGAGCATTTTATCACTGAGATTACCAACACAGCAAGTCAAATACCTGTGTGGATTGAGCATTTGATGAAATATTTCTGTACCAATTGTTATTATGCTGTTTGGAAATATGGAAGAAAATACAGTGCTGCACAAAAACATCAGCGTTAAGGTCTGAGCACAGGCTTCCATATTTAGCAAGAGTTAAGCCGAAAAGTCATAAGATTACGTCTTGCTTTGGACTAATTTTAAGATTATGTACTGCTTTTAGTCCTGAATTTAAATGAAACTATTCGATTAACAGTGAGATTTGTCTGTGAATACAATCCACTGAATGCTGCATTTCCACAAGCACACATTTTGTCTAATTTATAATATAATACTCATAATATTTCACATCCAGTTTGATATAGCATTTGACGAGTAATTACATTTAAGGCTGGAACTGGCATAATTGCTGTGTGTGCATAGTTTATCATGTAGTAGTACAGAGTACGCATCCAGGAAGGCCTGAATTTACAGTCTCACTGGAATTAACCATCAGAGATAGTTAATTTCTAGATACATGGTTTGGTCAAAAAAAGGGCCTTAAAAGGCATTAATAGCTTATGGATAAATATCATTAGACAGGGGCGGCACGGTGGTGTAGTGGTTAGCGCTGTCGCCTCACAGCAAGAAGGTCCGGGTTCGAGCCCCGTGGC
>JAOBAM010000022.1:32836175-32846386 GCA_025212355.1 Notarius kessleri
TGATGTTTTAGGTCATATTTATGCAGAAATAGAGAAAATTCTAAAGGGTTCACAAACTTTCAAGCACCACTGTATGCATGAGTAGGTGTGTTGAAACTTTTGACTGGATATGTACATATACATATGATAATCAAGCCACTTTTTCTCTTTCTCTTCCTTCTAAACAGTCTTAACTCTTCAGTGGAAATTTGCTGGATTAGAAATTCAACTGGAGAAATGTTTAACTAACAAGGATTTGAAGATGACTCAGCAACATTACAGCATAATATGGTATACTGAAGTTTTGTAAGCCATGCTACATTTCACAGGGCCATCTTGGCTCGGTCTCTCGCAGTTGCTCTGTATGCAACTAATCGCCAGGTACTGGAGCGTGTAGCAGGGTAATGCGTTTCAGGCTTTCATGCACTGCTGCATCCAACTGATTTGCTGCTTGCCAAGAACGATTTCAATATTATACCATAAGTTACTGTGTGTTTTTTCCTTTCTTACTCCATCAATACTTGCTTTATGTCTCCCATTTTAACCAAAGAATGTTATAAATTATAACCCTTGTGTATATGCGTAATGTTACCATTATGTGTAGAGTTGATATTACATGTCGATTCCCTATTATTAGTATTTTTTAGCGACAACAGCTATATTAGTACAAGCTGAAAGATAATGCAAATCCCGGCTCACAGGCTGTAAATTCTAAAAACAATTTAGAGATACCATTTTCCAATCATATTTTCTGTAGCCATGCCCTATATCAACAAAGCAAAATATTTCACAACAAAGCCCTATTTGCTGTCTAGTAAAATCAGTCGATTGTCATTGCAGCCATTGAATAACTTCCCTTTTCACTGAAGAATATTCACTTTCTTCCACTAGTGCATATCCCATTATGTATATAAGTCTTATTTTAAGGGAACAATAATTTTAAAGTGCTTGAATGACACGGAAGGCTATGATGTCAATTCCTATGCAACATTTCCTTCTATTACCTAATCAAACTACAATTAAAAACAAATTAACAGAATAGAATGACCGTGATCTTGAAGCATGGTTTTCAAAGTGAGTTCTGTGAAGCATATCCCAGGGGTCCATGTTTTTTTTTAATGTATTTATTTATTTTTATTTTTATACAGTGGGGGAAGTTAACATTCCCAGCCTTAACATTATTGTGTTCCTTGAGTTATTAGTTTCTTTGCCTGGTTGCTTGAATTGAATGAGTTAATTGCAAACCTCATTAACTCGTTAAAGCTGGAAAGGCACGTGGTAGAGTGCATGCCTCCACCAAGCCACATAAACTACAACCTCACTATAACAAATTCCTTGGGGGACGTCCAAATAGATCGTAATACTGAAATTGACCTACTTATCACACCAAACACTCACGTTATATGCAAAATTTTAGGCACTTTCTTCTTATCACGAATTTCTCCTTACGAGTCACTGTTGCAGTTCATTGACTGTGTTAAGGGATCACGAATGGAGGCTATGATTTTATCGTGTTTTATGGAAATGACAGAGGTTACCGGTGTATCGTTGTCATTGTCCACCCACTGACTCACTATGTTTTCTAAATCTTCACTATTTGGTTCATTTATGTGTTGCAAAGCACTGAGATGTCATTTATGTCATGCCACGGGAATGGGCAGGGGTATAAAAATGCCACTGGTGTGCTTTAACTAGGTGTTAGGTTTAGTGCTGTCAGCAGTCATTTCGTCCTTTTATCGATCCTTTGATCACCATTCTAGATAATGGTTAGTGATCGACATCTAAGCGAGACTTGTGAAGCCTTTGTTTTATGGCGTTAACAAATATTGTGAACTTGACTGCAGACTCGATTAATTATTGCTTGTCTCTGGTGGGAAGAGGAACGCATGGCTCAGTGTGTTGTGTAAGCAGACGAATGACGGATGTAATTGCAGGAAGAATTTATTGACAAACAAGCAGACAAACAGTTCAAAAACGTAAGACAAAGGCAGGGTCGTGAAGTGGGCAATGGTCAAACCAAGCACAAACAGAATGGTGGAGGAAAAGATGAAAGTCAAAACCAGAAAGGCAAGACACAGATACAAGGCTTGGTAATGTCAGACACAAGGTACAGCACATATACTTCACCAAGTCTGTGTGTTTTGAGAGTCCTTATAAGTGCGTGCTGTGATTGCACTCTATTCCGGAACAGGTGCATAGTAATGTAATTAGTCCTAATGGCACTCAGAGCGTGCAGCACCGAAATGCTTGGACGTAACACAGTGATGTTTTTTTTTTTTTGAAAACTCTGATTCATTGTTGTTAAAGGCGGGGAACACAAACGTTGTTATATGCAAAAGCTTGTAGTAAAAGAGTTTGTTATAGTGGGGTTGCAGTGTACTATCGACATCAAAATCAAATCACATGATCTTCGGATAATATTAAAGCTGTCCACCAAATTTCATCAAAATCTGTTCACTATTTTTTGAGTTGCACTGGGAACAGACAAAAAGGTCCTGGATCTGGGTACATATCTGGATTTACATCAAAATCTAATCAATTGTTCCTTGGCCCATGGCCCACCTTTCCTCAAAATTTCATCAAAATCCGTTCACTACTTTTTAAGTTACATTGGGAAAAGGCAAGCAAATAGAGGCGAAAGCATAACCTCCTACAACAAAGTTGGCGGAGGTAAAAAGTCAGCCTATAAACAATGTCAAATTGGACTGAATATTTTCTGTCATAGAAAGTTCAGTAATAAACCTCTATGGCCCTAATAAATAGCCAGTATATTATGGTACACATTGAAATAATGAAGCTTATATTGAAATAGTTGGATTATATTCAGAAGGCGTCTACTGATTTTTTTTTTTTTTTTCTTTTTAGCATTTAAAAGTGTCCCTAGCTGCAAAATGTTTGAGAGCCCTTGGTTTAGGCTATTTATAGGGCACATGACATGGCTATGAATGGATGGAACAAATTGGAGTTAAGACTACTCAAAGAGTTTTATCCTGCTATAATATAATTCTGATCAAACAAAGGCGATGAACATTTGTTTTTAATTTCTTGTCCTTTTACGAAATCTTTCAGGGCTGCAAAAAGGTTCTTGAATCCTTTTTTTGTTTGTTTTTTTTACCTGAGCCCAAACCCTAAATCATATTTTGTCCAATAGGTGGTGTTAATGAGCAACTGCAGCTTGGAAACAATGTGTCGTCTATTTTTGAAGGCCAAAAGGCTATTTGTAGGACAGTGAATAGCTGCTCATTTGTGGTGATGCTGTGCACATTTTGGATCAATAGCACTTTTACTCTCTTCATTAACGGGCAAAAACTTTGCTGGAAAGCATTCATATATTGGGCTGAACAACATGATGTAAATGTTGACGGAATTGCCACGTTGGCCTTTTTCCCCCCCAGTACTTCAAATAATGGAGCGTGTTAGAGTTGAATAAACTCTCAAGAGCTGAACAGATTTCTCTACACAGCTCTGATTGTTATTGTTACTAGTTCCATATTTAGCACCATATGAATCCGCATAGATCCCATATGAATTTACATACCCACCACCTCTCACTCAGTTTCTCCCACTGTGTGAAAAGAGTCGATTTTTCCTTTGTCTGTTTATGAGTTGCATTATGTTCCAGCTGGCTTTGATTGTCATGGCAGCTCCACCAGCCAAATCCAAAGATTGCTTGCATAAGAGGAAATGCTACAAGTTTCTGCTTTAATCTTTGAGTTATGTAATTGGTGCACCCCACCCTCCTATATTCTATTATATTCTACTCGACCTTACACAATCTTAATCTTGTATAGTCACTGGATTCCAGGACTCTCCATAAAGAGTTTGAATCCCGCTTTGTTAGAGCTGACATTAACCGAGTACTCATAATCCATTTTGGAACAGTAGAGCTCAAAAGAAAGAAGAAAAAAAACTTGATCTAGAGAATTATTAAGTTGTTTTATATAAGAGGTGGTATGAGTGTGCATGTGAGCTTCATGAGGAATGAAGCTAAACCCACAGCCAGACTTAATCCAAATATACTTTGCACAGTGGGAAATGTGTTCATTTCAGTGCTTTTAAAGCAGGTCTCTTCATAACTATAAATACCCTTGGCATGATTCATCCTTCTCACTGTAAATACGAGCATTAACCAAAGAAACAAGGTGCCTTTTATAAGCTTCTCAGTATGACTATTATTATATTGATGTTTACAATTTTTTTGGTTATGCAAAACCTTGTATTAGTTTTAATGATTTAATAATTGCATGCTATGTGGCTATGTATTTTGCACTTGATCGGTGTGATTTTTTTTTCCTTTTTCAAGAATTAAAACTGGACATGAACAAGAGTGTTGTGTGTTGCAGCCATTTTAGTGTGTTGGGTAATGACATTTAGCACATATTGCGGAACAAAGCCATCAACCATTATGGGACGTATAGTGGAGAACATTAGTGACACAGTGAAAATGGCAGCAGTTGAGTGGTCAATAGAGGGGATACGATATTTAAGGGAGAAAGAGATAGCAAGTGAAAAGGAGGGGAGGAATGTAGGGAGGGAGAGCACAGTGAGAAACAGGAAGGGGTTTAGAGAGGACGGGGCAAAAGACAGTAGATGGGATGATGGGTAATGACGGGGTGAGAGGGCTCAGACAGAGAGGCACAGAGAGGGGAGACGGAGAACAAGAGTGAAAGAATGAGTGAAAGACAGAGAGGGGGATGCTGTACATGGAGGAATGGTTGAGAGCAGGGAAGTTTTTTTGTCTCGCTAGAAATCTGAAGAGTGGGCAAGTAAGAGACTGAATGTTGTAGAGAGCAAAGGTTATGGACAAAGAAGTTTGGGAGAGAAAGAGTAAGAGAAAAAAGGATAGTTGTGGGGTTAGAGAGAGAGAGAGAGAATGTAGTAGAGAAGAGATAGTCAAAGATTGGTGAAGATAGCGAGGGAAAGGAATGGAGAGTGAGGGATAGACGGGCTATGTTGACAAAGCAGCGAGACTCGGCAGAACAAAGGGGAACGTGGAGAGAATGAGCTGGGTGAAACATCAAAGGGATTTTTCGGCCCCCGTTACCGGGACAACAGGCATTTGCATGCGATTAGTTTTTTACATCATATTAAGGAGGGAAGGGGCGCGGGGAGGGTACTATAGATCATACTGGGAGAAAGGGGTGGCCACTCACACTGACTTCCAGGCTGACAAGTGACTGTTTGTATCTTTGAGAGCATGCACAGTGCTGAAAACTATGAAGTATGTGTATCATAAAAGTGATGAATGAAACTGTATGAGGATATAGCATACAGTTAAGCAGGTACATTCTCAGAAACAAAGGTACTACACTGTACCTTCCCTTGTCATTGGAGTGGTATACATTTTGTATCTTTACCTAGAAAGGTGCATGCAGTGTACCTTTATAGCTTTAATATCATTACAGTCCATTTATGTACCTTAGATAATTATATCCATGTTTCCAGGTGTACCTTGATTGTGGGTACCAGCCCAGCGACAATATAGTACTATTTTTTTTTCTGAGAGTGCATGCCTGAATATAGTCCAATCAGATTTCACGCCCTTACCATATCAGCAGTACAACAGACATGGGGAACTGGAATTCAATCATATATGTTGTGGGAATGTGTGCCTAGAGTATGACTGCTTCTGACAAGTATTATATATCTGTCCCTAAAATCTCAGACATGCACCTGCTCCCCCCCCCCAAATCTCTCTCAATGACTCTCAGCTATATGTGATGCCTCAGTGCCCTCAGTTTTGTGGCCACATTGTGCTCCCCGGAGTCATCATGGCCGTCGCCGTGGTGCTATTGTCATGGCAATACTACAGTATCAATACCCCTGACACTGCGACAAAGAGACAGCAGTCCAATGCCACATCACTCCACCCCTTCACCATCCGCTCATCTCTCTCTCCCTCCTCGCCCCGTCCTCTCCCCCAGTCCCTATTGATCCCTCCATCTCCCACTAAATATGTACATATTGATCCCCTCACATTACCCCGTCCTTCTCTCTTTCCATCCCTTTCTCTTTTCTACATCTTTTCCATAGACCAACTCTTACCATTTCCACACCTCACTCCATCACTCTTTCCCTTTCACGCCTTGTTCTTCATCATCTCTCATTTCATCTTCCCTTACCATCCGTGCCTCTTCTTTCTCCCCATGCCCTCCCTCCCTTGCATGTATATTTTTTTCTGTTTGTCTCTGTCTCACTCACTCTCTGCATATTAATTGGTGCATTTTTGCTGCGGAGTAAAAAAAAAAAATGGTGGTGGTGGTGGTGGGGGGCACAATCAAAGCTGTCAGGGGCGGGTGGCCATGCTACTGTATCACACACACACACACACACACACAACAGACAAGCAACAATATACATAAACCCTGTTCGTGCACATATTAATAGGCTATAAGATTAGGCAGATGGCATCTCCTACCTCCTAAACAGTAATGAATGATAATGGGTATGTGTCCCCATATGAGATGGCCATTTTCCTATTTGTCCTATTTGGAATTGGGCTGATTAATCAGGTAGCCATTTTGGAATGTCATGTCAAGTGTTGCAAGGTGGGCTGAGTAAAATGGCACAGAGGAAACTGTTTAAGAATGAAACCAATGCTGTGACAACCAAGTTTCACGCCACAGACTTAAAGTATAATATATATTTTTCATAAATATCCAGACTTTTTTAGATTGATTTGAAAACAACAACAAAACCATTTTGGATGTGTTTAGTTTTATTGCTGATTATTTTTAAGCTCAGTAAAGGAATGCATTTATGCAACAAACAAAGGAATGTCTTTCATCTGTATAACTTTGACAACAGAATATCCATAATTTAAAAAAAACAACAAAGGGTTGTTTGTTTGTTGGGGTTTTTTCCCCCTTAGGACTGAAATGAGTGCCTTTAAACCCTTCTGCGAAGTTATCCTGAATAATAACGTGTATAAATAATATAAAAAAGAATAATAAATGCACGGTTTTAAAAGAAGTGGACACAGGTTAGAGTGGACCGGACAGAGAAGCTACTGCACCTGCGCAGAATCACGTGACATGGGACTCTAACCTCCTACCTTAGGGACGCTGCTCAAAAGAAAAGGGGAGGAAAAGAAAAAAAAAAAAAACACTTCTATCCCAAAACTTCCCGCAGGAAGCAGCTCCATGTGAACTACTGAGTTGAATAAGTTGTACTGATTATGGCATCCACACGCTTTTTGGAGCAGCTAAGGGAAAATAAACTGTCATAAAATAAAGTGTTTCCTCCTTGACATGAAAGTCCTGAGCAGATGCACAAGACTTGGAATTTCGCTTTACATTCTTTTGGACTGATGTGGGACGAGGATGAATTGACACAAAAGAGATGTTTTGGCTTCTTTTATTCTGCAGTCGTGCTTGTGTTTAAATTCTATCCACAAATGCATATGGTCTGAAAGGAAACCTCATATTCGTCAGTTCAGGAATGGAATGAATGAACTTTTACTTTGAAGCACGAGCCTACAAGGAAAAACAAAACAGAAAGCCAGATTATTATTTACAATTACCTTAAAACAAACAAACAAACAAACAAACAAACATTTCTTTTTTTTAACTTTCCTGGTAATAATTGTAGGTTATTCATGTATGATAGATAGATAGATAGATAGATAGATAGATAGATAGATAGATAGATAGATAGATTAATTAACCTGCACATGGTATATGGTGCGCACGAGAACACGGATGCGCTCCACGTGAGCACACTTTTTAAAATGGAAACCTCTTCTATTTATACTTGCGTTTGCAACCTTCAGCCACTTCTGTGCTTCATCAACACTCACACTGTCTCACTCACGACTAGACAATAAATGGATCTTTAAAAAAAATGCAAGAGAGAGAAGGAGGAGAAGAGAGAGAGAGAGAGAGAGAGAGAGGGAGGGGGAAGAACGGCGTAAGCTTGTATACAACTACCTCGATTTCCATTTCCCCCCCAACTCGTAATGTATTTAATTCAAGCGAAACGTAATCATGACGTGTCTTGTCATTAATCTCCTCGCCGCCTCTCCCGTAAGTACATTGAGTCTCACTTTCATCACAAAAATATCTTATAAATTACAAACTATTCGCTAATTTGCACTGCGCGCGCACTTAGAAATGATTCCATGATCATGTGTTTGTCAGTGTTCTGCATGTATTTTCCCTTTTTATTTTCGGATACGGATTTGCTATGGGCTTCAGAAAAACAACAAATAACCGACGACGACTTTTTCTTTTTTTTTTTTTTGGGGTGCTTAAAAAAAAAAAAAAAACCCACCCAGGTCTTGAGCTCGCGCTTTTTTAAAAACGGTTTGATATGTGAAGTGTTCGGGTTGATTGGCGGCTCGCGCATCCCTACAGGGCACATCATGCATGTTACCTCGCGAGGCAACAATTCAGCAGTGGAGCATGGAGAGTGTGTCATGTATGTGCGCCTTGCCCTTGCCATCAGAATAGGGTGCTTCATGTGTAGAGTCTGTGATCTGGGTTAACCTATATATAAATATATAGGTTATATATATATATGTATAAATGCACAAAAAAACTTTGGAAAAATTTCTAATATCTAAGGCGAGTCTTGTATGCAACATTTTTTTTTTTTTTTGAATGTCCCCTTCTCTAAGAAAAAAAACTTGGTGGAATAAAAGTGTCCTGAAGTGATCCTGAACTGGATGATGGATAGAAAATAAGCAAGAACTTTTCTTAAGTTTTAGCCTCTACTACTACTACTACTACTACTAATTATTATTATTATTATTATTATAAATCCAACCTCAGTTTTCAGTCATGATTTGTTCCATTCTGTACAATGTGCACAGTTATATTTAGGACAGCATGCCTCAGATAGGCTAACTGATTGAAGAGGTCGGATAATAATCATCCCTGCTTAATGAATAGCTGACCTGAAGGACTCCATGTTGAGTCAAATTACAGACTAACTGTTGATGTTTTACGTGATGCAATTTTGAACTTAAGTGTTATTACACGCAGTTCCAGCAGGACCCACTTGTCCTGTGTGTATAGTAGCTGAGACAAGCCTGTGAGCTCCGGCTGCTGCATGCTCCTGCTGCGCTTTTAAATAAGTAGCCATAAGTGCTGTTTCGAAATGCATGCTACTATCTGAGGTAAAAGATAACACGGCTGCATGAGACTACCTTCTTTTCCGAAATCGAGCAAAAGTTCTAAAAGTGCCTGTTGGTCGAGCCTACAAGGCACAGCATGGCTTTTGGTTGTGCTTTTTGGAGCCGATATTGGCAGCGAAATTCAAGATGAAACCCGTGATGGCACTTTTCAGCTGCTCCTTCTTCGCACTCGCGTGTCCCTTTCCTCCCCCTCCTCCTCCTCCTTCTGTTATCTTTTGTCGAAAGAAAATCAGGAAGAAGGCGAAGAAGAAGAAAAATGTCGGGTCAGGCGCGTGCAGCCAGCATCAACCCCCAAATCACTACGTTTTGTGGTTTGGTTAAACCCGATGCTCGTGCGCGCACACTTGTTTGTTCGCGAGCCATTATTTATTTAATTAATGAGCCTTGTTTTCAATCTCTCTCTCTCTCTCTCTCTCTCCTTAAAAATTGAGATGGCCGCGAGAGGGAAGGGCGAAAGCCACTGAAAATGGTTGCGCCTTATTGACGCCCAAAGACCGTAGTGGAAATTCCTCTCCAGATAAGCGAGCGGACGTGTCATCAAATGTCGCCCTCAGCTCCTTAAAGTACAAGACAATCCCAAAGCCAAAGCCGCCTTTACAGCTTTCCCTCTAAACCATGGATTCCCCCCTCCCTCCTCCTCCTGTTTTCTTATTAACTTTCGAAAGTGACACAATCTAGGTAGTCATGAGAGGGTATTATTTTCCCCCTTGAGGCTTCCAGCTAACCTTTTAAAACTGAGGTGACAAATAAGCTTGAAAATCTAAGACTAAAAAGGCACTTGGAATTCAAATAAAGGCTCTTTCATCAACCATTCATGTTTCAAACAACATCAAAACAAGGTTCCTGGAGGCACCTTTTAAAGATAGACTGCCTCTTAGATTTTTCAAGTTTATGTTAGGAAAAGAATTTTCCCTGACACCTGGTTATTTTTTGTTTAGTGGAGTGAAAGCGACTGAACTCGAATCACAGACTTCCACATTTATTCTTTTTTTAAAATAGAACAATTCATGAATTTAGCCGGCGGCACGGTGGTGTAGTGGTTAGCGCTGTCGCCTCACAGCAAGAAGGTTCTGGGTTCGAGCCCCGTGGCTGGCGA
>JAOBAM010000022.1:33143233-33153380 GCA_025212355.1 Notarius kessleri
AATTGCTTACATCAATGACATCTTGATCTACTCCCCAGATGAGGATGCCCATCATGAACATGTCAGGCCAGTGCTCTTCCATTTGCTCAAGAATCATCTGTATATCAAAGGTGAAAAATGTGAGCTCCATGTCAACCAGATTTCATTTCTTGGATATATCATCAGCTCAGAGGGTGGATTTGGGCAAAGTCTCAGCGGTCACATCATGGCTCACTCCCACGTCAGTGAAGGAGCTACACCATTTCTTGGGGTTTGCAAACTTTTATCGATGCTTCATTCATGGGTTCAGCACGAATGCCACTCCTCTCACAACTCTGCTGAAAAATGGACCACACCACCTCCAGTGGAACCCAGCAGCCAAAGATGCATTCAACCAGCTCAAGTCTGCCTTCACTATGGCCCCTATCTTTCAACATCCAAACCCTACAAAGCTGTTCGTTGTGGAAGTAGATGCCTTAGAGACTGGAGTAGAAGGGGTTCTTGGGGAAAAGCCCAAGCTACATCCCATCACCTTCTACTCCAAGTAGTTCACCCCAACCATACGAAATTATGACATTGGAAACCTGGCCATTAAACTAGCCATTAAACCGGCACTAGAGGAATGGAGGCACTGGTTGGAAGGCACTGTATACCCTTTCACAATCCTCACTGACCAACAGAACTTGAAGTACCTAAAGACAGCTAAATGTCTGAATCCCCGTCAAGCCAGATGGGCCCTATTCTTCACCTGATTCCAGTTCATGTTATCCTCCTGCCCTGGCTCCAGACATACTAAGGCTGACGCCCTTGCCAGAATCCTTAACATGTTGACTCACACATCCAAACCCACTCCCATTCTTCCACCAGCCTGTTTTGTACAAGCTATCACTTGGGACATCGACAAAGATGGCAACCTCAACCGGCTAACCCATCTGAGAACTGTCCTCCTGGACTCATGCATGTGCCACCAAGACTCAGAGGCAAATTCATCACATGGGCTCACTCCTCTCCAGCCACAGGGCATCCCAGCAGACATCGCAATTACCAGCTTCAGAGGAGCAAGTATCAGTGGGAGAACATGGTCTCCGATATCAACCACTTTGTCTCCTCGTGCTCTGCCTGTGCCCAAGCCAAGGTACCTTGAGCTTCACCTGCCTGGTAAACTCTGTCCTCTCCCAGTACCCCAACAACCCTGGTCACACATTACCACTGACTTTTCTCACTGATCTACCTCAATCCCAAGGCAACAGTCATCCTGGTAATCATATACCAGTTCTCCAAGGCATTCAAGCTCATCCCATTACCCGGCCTACCCATAGCATTTGAACCACAGAACTGTTGTTCAATCACATTTTCCACCATTATGATATTCCTGAAGACATTGTTAGTGACCGGTGTAATATGTCCCTGATATCAATGGAGTACAGAAGCATGGCAGGCGAGAGATAACGTTCACATTTTTATTTTTGCTTTTCAGCTTTAACATCAGTTTAGACACATATAGGTGTGCACATATGCATGGTTTTGTTCTGGGGAGCTCCCTTTTCTCTGCTCTCTCCCTCCTTTTCTATCCTCCACCATCACTGCAACAAATACACACAACATTAAATCGGCAACAGGTGCATTGACTTTGCCACTCACCTTCCTAACCACCCGTCCATGCACAAACTGATGCTAGGCTACGCCCCCACTGCCACATACCCCCACCACATGACTCAGGCCAGGGAGCCATCTGGCCTGCAGTGGACTACCCCCCAATGGGACAGGAAGCCCGCCACCATCATTTGTGGCCTGTGGACTACTTTGAATTTAAACAGCTGGAGGGTGAGATACCAATGGGTAATCCCCGCATTGGTATCCTTCAAGTTGTGGAGCCACTGGAGGGGTGTGTGGTCCGAACAGAGGGTGAAAGGGTGCCCCAGGAGGTAGTACCGGAGGATGAGGACCACCCACTTGATGGCCAAGCACTCCTTTTCAATGGTGCTGTACGTACTTTCATGCATCAAGAGCTTGCAGCTGATGTACAGCACAGGACGTTCCTTGCCCTCCACCTCCTGGGACAAAACGGCCCTCAGCCCTCTGTCCGATGCATCCATCTGCAAAACAAAAGGAGAGAGAAGTCAGGGGAGTGTAAAAGTGGGCTCCCCACACAGTGCAGATTTTACCTAGGTGAAAGCCTATTGGCACTGCTAAGTCCACTGGACTGGATCTGGCCAATCTGTATATGATAATGTCATCGAGGTACACTGCCACATACAGTAGGCAGTGTGGGGATAGAGGATCTTGTCCATGAGCCACTGGAACGTAGCGGGAGCCCCAAATAACCCAAAAGGAAGCGTGACAAACTGGTGTAATCCAAACAGTGTGGAAAAAGCCACTTTCTCTCAGGACAGACGAGTCAAGGGGATCTGCCAATATCCCTTCGTTAAATCCAGTGTAAAAAAAAAAGCTAGCAGCACCTAACCGATTGAGCAATTCATCAATGCAAGGCATTGAGTATGCATTGAATTTAGACACTGCATTGACTTTTCTATTGTCTACACAGAACCAGACCGACCTGTCAGCCTTGGGTACCAGGACCACTGGGCTGCTCCAGTCACTGTATGACTCCTTGATTATGCCCATGTTGAGCATGGCCTCGAGTTCATCCTGAACCACCATTTTTTATGTTCAGGTAAGCAGTATGGGTGGCTACACACCGCCACTCCTGGGAGTGTTTCAATGTGGTGTTCTACGAGGTGGGTGCAGCCATGAAGGAGCGAGAACACATCGGAAAACTCCTCTTGTAACTTGGCAACCTCTGCGAGTTGGGCCAGTGAGAGGTGGTCTACACAAGGGACCGGAGCAGTTTGGGTTGTTGCTTTGGTTGTTTTTACTTCCGGCCCCAGCTCCACCTTCTCCGGAACTACTGACATTGACACCACAGGGATCCCCTCATTCCAACGTTTTAAAAGGTTGAGGTGCTATATTTGCAGAGTCCTGCCCCTATCAGTTCACTTCACCTCAGTCGACGTTCCCAATTCACCATGTGACCTCGAAGGGCCCTTGCCACTTGGTGACTAATTTGGAGCTTGACATGAGCAATAACACGAGTACTTCGTCTCCCAGCGCAAACTCCCTAAGGCGCGTGCCCGTAGTACAGCCAGGCTTGATGCTCTTTTGCCTGCCGTAAATTCCCCTGGGTTAAGTGCGTGAGGGTTTGGAGCTTTGGATGCAGGTTGAGAACGTATTGAATTTCATTCTTGGTAGTTGAAGATCCCTCCTCCCAATTTTCCCACAGCATGTACAAAATGCTGCATGGTTTTTGCCAATATAATAATTAAAACAGTGAAAACTCCATAGAGGCTTGTGGGACCTCTCATATTGCAAATAACAGGGGCTTGGGCCATTTATCCCAAATACATGCATCCTTACTTACAAATTCCCAAATTAAATTAAGTGTCTGATTAAATCGCTCTACTAAGCCATACGTTTATGAGTGATAGATGCTGGTGCAGATAGATTTAATTCCTGATAACCCATACAGTTCGCACAAATGTAGTGCCTTGGTCCATCAGGATTTCTTTCGGAATCCCGACCTGGAAGATAACATGGAAGAACGTTTCCACAATACTGCATGCGGAGATATTGTGGAGAGGCACTGCTTCCAGATATCACGTTGCATAGACCACCAGAACTGAAAGCAATATCCTTGTGCTAACCGATCTAATGGCCCGACAAGATCCATACCAGTTCTCTTGAAAGTGGTCTTGATTAGAGGGAACAGGCGCAAAAGCACTTTTGGGGTGGCTGCGGGATTTACTAATTGGCATTCACAGCATGCCGCACACCACTGACGAACATCCCTGCGAATCGCTGGCCATTATTTGGGCTAATGTTTTATCCTGTCCTAAGTGTCCAGACATGGGATTAAAGTGAGCCACATGGAACACAAGTTCCCTATGGCTCTTTGGGATTAACAACTGGGTTATCGGAGTCCGGTAATGGCGGCGAGCTAGATAGACGCTGCTTTTTAGTCTCTGTACTACTAATAAATTCTACTCCCTTAAAATCCGTACAACGGATTCAAATAGAATACATAGACGTTTAAAAGCAAGGTTAACTATGTCAGGCATAAGAAAGGGCAAAACTAAACCTGACAATCAACCTAACAAGCCTACAAAAACTTCGCCAAGTGGCAAACTTCATGCTAGCCCCGAACTAGCAGCCTCCTCAGTGGAGGATAGCGAGAGGATGGACACAACAAACTATGGCCGAAGGGATATCCAAAATCAAGATATTGTGTTAGAGGCCATCGCTTGTCTCAAGACTGAAAGCTTGGTGCGTCATAGGGAAGTTATTGATGGCATAGCCCACATCAGATCGGATTTGGATGCTATCAAGAGCAGAATGACCACAGCTGAACAACGCATAGGAGACACGGAGGATGTAACAACACAGCTAACAGCAACGGTGTCTGAGTTAGAAGCTAAAGTGAAACAACTTACGAAAAAGAATGACGACCTTGAGAATCGCTCACGCCGTTCTAATCTACGCATCATTGGGCTGGAGGAAAAGGCGGAGGGTACTGACGCTGAATCCTTTCTGGAGAATTGGCTCACCGAAGTCCTGGGACCAGAGAACTTCCCCCATCCGCTGCGGATCGAGCGAGCTCACCGCATCGCAGTTACTCCACCCGCCAGCTCTTCAGGCAAGCAGAAGCAGAAGCCGACAACTGGACGTCCCAGACCACTAATCGCGAAATTCCTGAACTTCAAAGATAAAGTTCGGGTGATGAATGCGGCACGGAAGAAGAAGGCGATTATGTACAACAACCAACAGGTGAAACTTTTCTCAGACTTCTCAGCCGACGTGCAACGCCAGCGTAATGCCTACTATGCGGTGAAACAGACTCTATACTCCAAGGGAGTAGAGTATGGTCTTCAGTACCCTGCCAAGCTCCGGGTGACATATAAGGGCAAAGATATCGTCTTCCAGACGCCCGGAGAAGTGGATAAGTTTCTTCACAGCATTGATGATGAATCTATTTCAGAGTCAGGGTGATGTATTGTTATATGTGTAGTTGTAAACTTGAAATAGAAATGCAATAGAAATGGCAACTTTTCCTACAGTACACGAGGCTGATTTGATTTGAAAGATGTTTATAAGTTTAAAAAAGGAAAAGAAAAATGGCTAATTTAATTGGGCCTAATATTATTCTGTTGTCTCTCACCTTAAAGGGTGTCGCTAACCAAATGAGTCGCTTGCACTGAGTAACCTATTTGTTTTCAGAACCATTTAAAGATTAACCTTATACATGTTATTGGCTATAGCCTATTCTAAAACGTTCATTTTTTCCTAACATAAAGGGGTGGTATTATTACTGATATTACTTGAATACACAGAGACTAAAGGTGGTTAATTGAGTTTATTTGACTTACTCTTGCTCCTAATTAGGAGCTATTGGATGGTGGATTTACTTAGCTTAGACTGTAAAGTAGGCAGTCAGTAGGTGGATGTTACCTGTTCAACATTTTGCATGTTCTAGCAAAATGTTCTTGGTGTGGTCTTTGTGTAGGTTTTCATTATTTCTTGTGTATGGTCATTTTATTTATTTTTCTTCTTATTTTATGTATTTCCCTCTTCTCTGTCTCCCCTCCTATCACCCAACTCTACAGTACAGCTCGTGCTCTTTGTTAAGGCTCCTCATAGCATCCCCTAATGGCAGATAACCAGGTATGCAAATTAACGTCATGGAACATAAGAGGCTTAGGCAGTTTGGTGAAAATAAAACAGGTGATGACTAGGCTAAAACACTTGGGCTCTAGAATTATATTCCTACAGGAAACACACTTAGTCTCCACTGAAGTCATCAGAATACGTAGAAGGTGGCAGGGGCAAGTGTTTGCTGCTAACTTCTCCTCTCATGCTAGAGGAGTAGCTATCTTAATTCACAAATCTATTCCAATTCAGATAATCTCAACTATCACGGACCCTGGGGGCAGATATATAATTCTACAGGGTAGTTTATTTGGAAATTATCTTAACTTAGTTAATGTCTATGGGCCAAATAAGGATGATCCTGATTTTTACAAGAATATTTTTCTATCAATTTCAACCTTAAGGGGGGAAGTTATAATGGGGGGAGATTTCAATTGTGTTTTGAAACCTAATATGGACCGAGAGGGGGGTCAAGACTCATCTCATAGTCATACAAGGAAGGTAATTCACCACTTCATGGCAGAGCTGGGGCTGTGTGATATATTTAGGAAACATAACCCAGATAAGAGAGAATTCTCATGCCATTCTATTACATACAATACCTATTCCAGACTTGATTATTTTCTCATTTCTAACACCTCACTATTCAAAATCAAGAGTTGTTATTACAATAGCATAATAATATCTGATCATGCAGCAGTATCTTTAGAGTATAAGGTTTATAAAGAATACAATGGACCACCTAAATGGAGATTTGATAACAAATGGCTCCAAGATCCTGAGTTTGTACAGTTCCTTAATGCAAACATAGATGTGTTTTTCAAGCTCAACAAAAATGAAACTTCATCGCTAATCAGATGGGATGCCTTTAAGGCTTACATCAGAGGGCAAATAATAAGCTATACCAGTTTTAAATCTAAAGAATTTAAAAAGAAGCTGTTAGAAATTGAAAAGGAAATTAAAACACTAGAAGAGCAAATTGTAACTAATAAGACACCATCTGTAGAGCAAAGATTAAACACACTTAGAGCCCAGTATAATGAAATATCAGTAAATAAGGCCTTAAGTAATCTAAATAAATTAAAACAGCAATTCTATGATCAGGGGGAAAAGGCAGGCAAATTACTTGCCTGGCGCATTAAAACTCTACAGAATGAGAGATCAATACATGAGATAGAAAAATCAAATGGAACAATGACTTCAGACCCCAAAGAAATAAATGAAACATTTCAGAAATTCTATGAAACACTTTATAAATCTGATTTCTCAGCTGATAAAACATCTTTAAATGGTTTTCTTGATGCCCTGGACTTCCCTACTCTTTCTCAAGAAGACATGGAAACTCTGGAGAGACCATTAGAGTTAGAGGAGTTTTATAGTGCCCTTATGTCTATGCAAAGTGGAAAAACTGCTGGCCCAGACGGGCTGCCCATTGAAATATATAAGACCTTTAAAGATATGTTGATACCCCACTTATTCAATATGCTTGAAGAAGCCTTCAGAACAGGCTCCTTACCACCTTCCTTCTCTACAGCCCTTATCACTACAATATTGAAACCTGGCAAGCCACCTACTAAATGTGAATCTTACAGACCCATATCCCTACTAAACTCAGATACGAAACTAATTGCTAAAGTTATTGCACGGAGATTGGAGAAACTCCTACCTAGTCTGATTCACGAAGATCAAAATGGATTTGTAGTAGGAAGACAAGCTTTTCACAATCTTAGAAGAGTCTTAAATATTATTAATATAGAAGATGGAAGCCCCGATGTGGCCCTACTCTCCCTGGATTGTGAGAAGGCCTTTGACAGGCTGGAATGGCCATATCTATTTGATATACTCCCTAGGTTTGGCTTGGGACAAAATATTATTAAATGGGTGAAGTTATTATACAATAGACCCACTGCAGCAGTCTTGACAAACTCTATGACGTCCAAACCATTCAAACTTACCAGAGGAACACGTCAAGGATGTCCACTGTCGCCCCTTTTGTTTGTAATATCCATAGAGCCACTGGCCCTAACAATCAGATCACACCCTCTGATACGGGGAGTAACAATAGGAAGCTGTGAACACAGAATTAGCCTTTTTGCAGACGACATCATACTCTTTTTTTAAAAATCTGACACAATCCCTTCCTGCCTTTCTTCACATAATAGCATATAACATAACATATTTCAATTTTCTGATTGTATTGTAAGAGGGTTTTTTTTCCTTTCTTTTATCTTTCTCTCCCTATTTTTTTCTCTCTTTCTTTAATGTTGTTGGGTTTCTGTTTTTTTTAATTAAAAAAAAGTATTTTTCCTTCTATGTTGCTAAACATATGTATTTTTGACCTATGTTGTTGTAAAAGTTGGAAAATTTTAATAAATAAAATTCTAAAAAAAAAAAAAGATGGACAGCCTATGCCTCAATGGCCATCCCAATGCTGATAGTCCTATTCCTGCTCTGCCTGTTAGGTCCATGTATCATCCAATGCCTACAGACTGTGGTCATGAGAACTATCAACATACAGACGTTCCCATTTACTTAAAATATCCACCCTCTCTGGATGAAGAGTATGAGCCACCCTTCACCAGCTGCAAGAAAGTGTAAAGACTTGAAGGAAATGTGTAAAATCTTAACTTTTCTTTCTGAATATATGTATGAGCTAAACATCAAAGGTGTCTTCGCCTCACAAAAAAAGCACTATATTGTTTCTCAATGAGGAAGTGAATGAAGCATCTGTTTAAACCAGAACATGGGTTACAGAAGTGGATGAGCCACATTTTTCATGTCTTTTATGCCTATCAGAATTGATTAAAAGGGGGGAGATGTCTTGGAAAAATATTAATCAAAACATCAATGTTGACATTTATGTTAAATCATAGCCTCATTTTATCCAAGTATGTTTGTATAACTGTTTAATCTGTTGACTAGTAGAGTGTGTTTCTTGTAAAGACTGTTGAAGTACATGACAAAAACTCCTTTGTTTTCTTCTCTGCTAAAACAGTTTGTACTTACAGAACATGAGGAGGATTCTGCCTACCTGCTCTGTGTGGTATGAACACACATACATTACCATATAAGGGGGTAGTAGAAAGAGTAATCATGCACTCTCTAAATGCATTTGAGTGGAGCGTGCCAGTGTTCTGTATGCATAAAGAATGTTTATAGTAAATCTCTGTTAATTCTGATTCTCCTTTGGATTCATGCCTTATTATTTTTCTACCACAGGTGCAAAATCCAGCATTTGTGATGGTATGGGGGGCATCAGACCCCATGGCATGGGTGAGCTGCCTTTGTGTGAGAAGGTATCATTGATATATTGAGGCATATAGTGGGATTTTAGAGAGACATATTCATCAGGCTGACATTTCTATCTGGGAAGTCCATGCTTCTGGAGCAAACCCATGCAGACATGTGGGAGAACATGCAAACTCCACACAGAAAGGCCCTCAGAAGCCATGAGGTTCAAACCCCAAACCTTCTTGCTGTGAGGCAACAGTGCTAACCACTGCACTACCATGCTAACCCCTTTATTTCTCAAATATACTTCTTTATTTCACTTTGCCATAGTGATATATATCACTATATATATGGCAACCATGAAGAGACCACTAGGAAAGCAGCAACAGCCAAATACCTACAGAGGGTAAGGCAAGTCCTGAGAAGTCAGCTGAATGGGAAGAACAAGGTCTGGGCCATCAACACTTACACCCTGCTGGACATCAGACACCGTGCTGGCATAATAAGCTGGCCAAAGGAGGAGATAGAGGCCACCAACATTAGGACAAGAAAACTCCTTACAATGCACAGAGGGTTTCACCCCAAGTCCAACATCCTGAGGCTGTATGCTAAAAGGAATGAAGGAGGCCGAGGACTAGTGAGTGTCAAAGCCACTATCCAGGATGAAACAACAAAGATTCATGAGTACATCAGGGAGATGGGCCTGAATGATGAAGTGCTTAGTGAATACCTCAGGCAGCAGAAACCCAAGAAGGGAGTACAAGAGGAACCATCATGGAAAGACAAACCACTGCAAGGGATGTACAGTGTCTTACAAAAGTATTCATCCCCCTTGGTGTTTGTCCTGTTTTGTCGCATTACAAGCTGAAATTAAAATGGATTTTTTTGGGGGGTGAGCACCATTTAATTTACACAACATGCCTACCACTTTAAAGATGCAAATTGTTTTTTTGTTTTTTCCTGTGACACAAACAATAATTAAGATGAAAAAATGGAAATCTAGAGTGGGCATATGTATTCACCCCCTTTCACATGAAAGCCCTAATGAAGAGCTGGTCCAAACAATTAACTTTATAACTCACATAATTAGTTAATTAAAATCCACCTATGTGTGATCAAAGTCTCACATGATCTGTCACATGATGTCTGCATAAATCAATCTGTTCTGGAAGGATCCTGACTCTGCAACACTACTAAGCAAGCAACATGAAAACCAAGGAGCCTCCAAACAGGTCAG
>JAOBAM010000022.1:36317540-36327960 GCA_025212355.1 Notarius kessleri
CGCCGGCCACGGGGCTCGAACCCGGACCTTCTTGCTGTGAGGCAACAGCGCTAACCACTACACCACCGTGCCGCCCCGTCTTAACCAGTCTTGAAATAAAATCCAGACTCTTTCTATATCCAAGACCGAGTAAAAATGTGGTCGATCCGAGACAAGACCTTCACAAAGTGGTCTTGTGGCCAAGACCGGGCTCAAGTACTATAACACTACTGTCTGCCAGTGTTATGACCCATGCTATGGAATTTGGCCGTGATGTTCGGATTTGCCCTTATGAAGAAAACATTAAGTTGGTTCCAGACTCCCAGCCTTCTGCCTGGTATAACCCTTAACCCCTTAATCGGCCTGCTCTATGTGGTTTCAATTGTATAACCCTTTGGATAAATCCAGTGCTCCAGTCAAGCACCTATACTTCTTCAGTTGCCTCATTATTAATGCCACTCACCTGTTTGCAAATGTACTACTCCCGTTAAGTAACCCAGACTCCGATTGTTGCACTGCGAAGTTTCTCTTAAGAGTTGTCTGTTTCATGGTTCTTGATTAAGTCCTGTCGTCTATTCCTGTTTATTGATTCTCTGACCCTCAGCCTGCCTCATGTTTCTCAGCACTGCCTATCTCTTCGGTTTGTTTGCTACATTTGTTTTAATAAAACCAGAATCCTGCACTTACATCCATCTGTATACTTCACGAAACATAGGAAGTATTGATTTATACAAGGCAGCAATATGCGATCCAGGACATAGCTTATGACAACAGTGGAAAATTTACAACTTAAGATTTTAGGCTTATATTGCAAGTACCAGTGATGCTCATCAAGTCCATTGAGTCTGTGAGTGATGTGCTCTAAACACTTTCCAAATTAAGCAATGAAATTGAAATGGATTTAGAAATCTACTTGTATTACACTCCTGTTTGTGTAAAAATAAAAACTCTTTCTAAATTTCATTGTATAGTTTTCCCCAATGATGATTAACTACTGCCTCAGTGGATTACTTCATTATAGAAAGACCAAAATAGAGAATGGATTCTTACTAATGGTTGTAGACAAGGCAAAAGGACACATGCAGTCTTTCCAAATGGATAACAATTCTTCGATGAATTCCCTGAATGTATTAAGAGATATTTTAAGGCTATAGATCACTGAACATCTTTCTATCCAAATGACCAAGTCAAAGAGTAGACTCAAGGCCCAATGTACTTCTGTTTACACCTGGCATTAAGCTTAATTTTGTTGTATTTTGCAATGTACGAAACATATGAGACATTTATTTGAGGAAGGATTGCACAAAAATCGGATGTTTTAAGTTGGCATAAAACAAGGTGAAGAAATAGGAAGCACTGATTATACACTATATTCCCCACGGCATAGTTTCGCCAAATAGTGGCAGCCAGTTTTGCTTGTGATTTCAGAGCTTCCAAAAACAAGGGTAAATTAGCATTATGCATGTTGCTCTAAACTGCAAGTTGGCCTAGTGGTTAGCATGTCTGCCTCTCGACCGGGAGGTCGCGAGTTCTACTTAAAGACCTGGGTCATACCAAACACCATCATAAAAATGGTACCTACTACCATCTGGCAAGGCATGTTGCAATACAGATGTGAGTGGGAAAGTCAAACTCTTGCGGTTACCAGAGGACTAGCCCCCCCAACCCTAGCTGTATAGGTGACAGTCTGAGGGCTATCGAAATGGAGATTGGCACTGCACCCATATGCCTAAAGATTTGGTTAGTACTGGGACAGGAGACTGCCTGGGAAGACCAGATTCTGGTGTGAGAGGGACTTTGATGTTGCTCTGTTATAGGCAATTTTGGCAGTTCTGAATTTTTCCACAGCTTTTGCTACATTAATGTCCTCCACATTGTTTACTTGTTCTGATACAAGAATCTTTCTTTATTAAGAGCTTCATTAGCATATTATCTTGCATTTCCACTTTAGTCTCAAGCTTTGACAGCTTTGAGGTTGACCATTTTCAAAGAGCATTTAGTCGCTGGTTCGAGGCATAGTTTGCACCAGTGAGCAAATGAACTCCAACCTTAGCAAATGAGCTCCAACCTTAGTAAGTAGCTACAGCATTCATTTCAGATGCACTCTGAGCATTTTGTACAGATGTGCTGCACGTGCATCTGGCCTCCAGTATAACGATGAGTGAATCTGTACCAACTTGAGTAGATTACGCTGGTCATTAAATGTAGAGATAACTGAGTGAGTAAGACAACTGGGTGAACAAGTGAAGGAGTGCTTCAGTAAATGAATTAATTATGTAGTGCATGAGGAAATGAGTGAGTTAATAGGCCACAGAACAAAACAGCCATCAGGTGAGTGCAGGGGGAAAGATGGATGAGTCAATAATTAATCCAAGGGATGGAAGCAGGGTTCCGTTGTGAATGCTCTGTATAGGAAATTAAATGTCTCTTCTGAAATAATGAAATGAAGGAAAGGATAAGCACGGAATACCAGGTCAAGTGCAGCAATCACCGTTTCCTTTGGGTTGCACCTCAGTCTTATTTAAAATTAATAGGGGGAGACGGACTCCATTGAATAATCAGTGCTCTGTCTATACTAATGCTAGGATTTTCAGGATATTTCAGTAAAGTCAAAGTGATGCACTTTGTTGTGAGACTGCATTGTGAATATGACATTGAAGATTGAAGAGTTACTGCAACTTGATACAGATTCTGTCTGCAGATGCTATTTCGGGTTTTCTGAGATGTTCAGAGTTGAGTCTCAGGTCTTCAGTTGTCCTATTTAAATGAAAACTGAGGGCATTTTATTGCACATAAGGGTTCAGTCCAGGTCATGTAGAATGATGGTCAAGCTCAAATCAAGTTCAAATTCAAGTCAAGTTGTGTGACAATCAAAAGGTCAAATCCCTGTCAAGTCAGCCAAGCTCAAATCTGAGTCAAGTTGTGGGCCAATCAAGTCCAGATCTGAATTGAGTCACAAATTCAAATGTACAGTTCCAATCAAAAGTTTGGACACACATTACTATGAATGAGTAAGTGTGTCCAAACTTGTGACCTGTCCTATGATAGACTGAGTCACGAACTTGAGTTAATTTGTTGTGACATGGTTTATTAATAGGTTAAGTCACTTGGCAGTTGCTGGTGTGATTTTTCACTGTGCTTCTGATATTTCTACCCGAGTGTGCAAACTACCCTTCTGTGTATACCTGTTAATTTTCTTGGGTACCATTATTCTAAAAGACATGTAGGGCATAGATTGTCTGGTGGACTGCCTGCACTGTACCCAAATCTGTCTGGTGATCATTTGGAATCTTACAGAGGGTATGCTTCATACTGACTAATGCTGCTTGGTATATTATATACTATACTGTTACACATGTGTTTGATGTTCATGTTCATTTGTTCTTCTCTTGCAGGAGCCTCAAGGTCAGCATGATGCAAGAACCAGGATCTTCAGTGGCTTAATTCATCTGGGAGGAAAAGACGGATTAGGGAAAAGTAGAGCAAGGTGACAGAAAACCATGTACACTTTCTCTTGTCCACTGGATGCAAGATGGTTGTGATGCCCTTTGCTATTTAAAAGAAAGTACTAATTTATCTCCCACTCAAGCCCTTTGTTTCATATTGAGGAATACTGCATGCCTCAGCTGTATTCAGACTGAAATTGAGATCCTTGAAAAGACTACATCCATTTTTCTGACCTGTCTCGGTGTCTAAACAGTGCCCACTGATGGAGAGGAGGAGAGATTTTGGAGAAAATCAAGACAGAACCAGAGAGTGAGAAAGAAAGTGAGAAGAATCTGCTGAACAGGCACCACTGGGAATACGACCCTTGGAGATTTTGAGCTTGCTACTCTACAGTCTGTTACATAATCCCCCACTGGAGAAGGAACACTACATTTTGACAACTCTTCTACCCAATATTAAACTCTGTTGATAAAATTGAACTGACTATTTTATCAGGATTTAATCTATTCATTTGTGGTAGGATGACGGGGGAAACCAGGTCTTCATGGTGGCCCCTGTGGCTCTTAGCCTTAATGGGTTTCTTTCATTCTGCAGAGGCCCTGGAGTTTGGGGGAGCACCGGGTCAGTGGGCTCGTTATGCCCGCTGGGAGGCAGGCTCAATCGGAGAGTTAAGCTTCAGTCTGAAGACTAATGTGAGCAAGGCTCTTGTACTGTACCTGGATGATGGAGGCAACTGTGACTTTCTCGAGCTCCTGATTTCAGAGGGATATCTGAAGCTGCGTTTTGCCATCCACTGCGCTGAGCCAGCCACCATCCACATGGAGACTCGCGTCAGTGACGACCGCTGGCACATGGTCCTCCTCACTCGCAACTATCGCGAGACTATGCTCATGGTAGATGGTGAGACCAAAGTGGCAGAGGTCCGCTCTAAGCGCAGGGAGATGGCTGTGGTGAGTGACCTATTTGTGGGAGGAATTCCACCGGATGTTCGCCTGTCTGCTCTCACCTCCAGCACAGTGAAGTACGAGCCTCCGTTCCTGGGCCTTATTTCCAACTTAAAGGTGGGCGAGATGCCTCCTACTCTACTCAACAGCCAAGGAATTCAGAGTGACCTGGAGTACTTGTGTACCAAGCAGAACCCATGTCTCAATGGAGGATTCTGTGTTGTCCAGTTTGGAGAGGTACATTGTGATTGCTCTCACACACGCTTCAGGGGGAAATACTGCAAGGAAGGTAAGAGGAAGTAGCTATTGTTTTATTTCTTGAAATAATAAAGCATGTGGAGTTGTTTCTTGGAGTGTATGAGAGTACGGATAACATAAGGCACTATACCAAATTTGATCTTGTTGTGTTAAGAAATTATATATTAAAGAATGGAACTGTGGTTCTGTCATGGATGAGATGATGTAGTTGGTTCCAGGGTTGCCAGTTTGACCCTGAGCTCAGGTTACTCTCTGTCTAGAGTTTTGCATGTTCTCCCCATGTCTGCGTGGGTTTTACCAGAGGTCTGTGGATTTTCTGCCATATAACAAAAACATACTGGTTGGTGGACTTCATGTGCATGGTGCCATGCTACCTCTGGTGTCCCGTCCGGGGTGTATTGTCCTCAAAACCAGTGTTCCTCAGATAGGATCCATTGCAACCCTGATATGATCAAGCAGTTAATGAAAATGGATGTTTGGGTCAGATTTCTTGAGTGCCTTTGTAGTCCTTTCGTCTTCTTTTACTTACCAATTTGAACAAAGATTATGAAACATGCACTGGTCTGGTAATGTTGTACCTACTTACTTACATGAAGATACCTACACTTTTTTTTTTTCAGGTGGCTATGAGTTTGTATTTGGATCCCTCTCTGAAAGGGAATGCTAGAATAAGGAGTTCTCCAAATAAACAAATCCAAGAAACCCTTTAGAGTGCAAGATTTGAGATTGTATTACTGTCAGGAACATACTACGAATATGTTTCCTGTGTTTGATTTGTTGTATAGGATTTTTTTTTCTTTCCCCATGAGGGTTTTTATTCTATTAATTAGCATAACATTGAATACTTGGAGTACAGTTGACATTGTTCCTTGATTCAGGAGTAATAATTAGATTTTTACCCTAAATACTGTATATTTCATACCAGGGCCTACGACTAAGGCTACCGTAACATTACAGCTCGTGATGCTTTGAGATGGGTTATGAAGGAAAACAAGACATTTTGGTGGTGGTGCATGGCGATATGTACTTCGTACAGGCGAGTTAAAAGTTGTGGTCGCACAGCAGATGGACACTTAGCCCCTTTCTTTTGAGGAGACCTGGGATTTTTCCTAGGAGGCATGCTTGATAGTTTTGTATGTATCGGCGTCGCTGGTACATGTTTTTTTGTACGTATATGCCTCGCTGCTGTGTTGTGGAAGCCTCCGCAAGCATCAGGGATATGGATTCAAGACAAACACATCTCAAGAGGATCGACAAAGGTTCCCAGAGCTTCGGGAAGTATTCCCAAACCCATCTGCGAATATTTGCTGCTTAGTTTGCCGATGAAAACATTGCCACCAAATTTCAATGCATGCATTGAAATTTTTCACAACTTTTTTTTTGGTTACTCGAGGTGGAGACACACCAAAAAACAACCCGCAAAGCTTGGAAAACATTGCCGTGCATTGTACAATGACCATCACCAAGTAGTCGCAAATCCATCGCGAGCTGTGGTGTGACCAGGGCCTAATCAAATTAAATCCTCACCAAATAAATTAAGTTTTCACATGTAATAGTGGTCAGGAGCACAGTTTGTTGCCTTTACTGTGTGCAGGTTCACCATTTTGTCCCAGTCTGGCCTTCCTGTACACTTATAAACCACAGGCGCCATTTCAAGATGGATGAAACCAGGCTGAACTTTACTTAAAACGAATTTCCTCCCATTCCCAGCCAATCACTCTTTTACTTCCATCTCAGAATGCAATTCAATTTCCTGCTGAGGATCTCTGACCTCAAATGCTTTGCTTGTTTTCTCTCACCATCAATTTTTTTGAGAGATTTCACTCTTTTCACATTCGCTTGCCTTAGAAATTTCCTTTTGTACTGTAACTCACTCTCATGACATCTGCCTCATCTTATCTTTTGTTATGCCTGTCTTTATTGCTTTTATTTTTGTTCATCCTTTGCTCTCTGTTTTGCCTTTTACCCTGGGACTACTTTATGAGTTTCCTCTTCTGTAACAAATCCTCTACCTCCAAATCCCTCATCTTTCATTCTCTTGTTCTTTAACGTCCTTGCCATTTATCTTCCCACTCTGCTATTGTCTATCCAAAGATACACTCCCCTTATCAACCATATGCTTTCCACACCCCACACTCCCCGCCTCTCTCTGTTTTTCTATATGCCTTTCTGTGCACTTTAAAGGGTTGCTTCTTTTTACAAGACATCTAAGTTTTTTTTTCCACGTTGTACAAACCCAGAGAGCAAGGAGCAACTCTGCTACTTATGGCTGACAGAGGTGTTGAGGATCATTTCTCCCTCTTCTCTCACATGTGCTTATTCACCCTTTTCTCTTTTAATGTGTCTCATTTTCACCTCTCTTGCTGCACTGTTCTCCATCTCACCGCTTCTATCCATCTCCCACCCCCCACCTCACCCATCTTGCATGGCAGTATGAAGTGTATCCTGGTGGAGTGCTGATACTGTTTAGCTGTTGGCATAAGCAGGATACAGAATACCAATGCGCGCCCACTCTGACTGCAGGAAATATTTTGTTCTTTTGAAAAATAAAAGACAGTATGGGAGGGAGGGGAGAGAGAGAGAGAGAGAGAGAGAGAGAGAGAGAGAGAGAATGCTAATTGGTTTATTTCTTTATTTCTTTATTTTTATGCTGCCAAGTCATGTAAAGGCAGTAAATTAAGGGTTAGCAATTCAGTCTGGAAGAAATAAAATCCCTTGTCCAAACTCCAGTGCATCTGCTTTTTATGTTTTCTCTAGAAAAGGATTTAAGCTAATACATAAGTATGTGCACTCACTGGCCACTTTAATAGAAATGCCTGAACATGCCTACAAATAATCAGCCAATCACTTCTGTAACAGCCAGTGCATAAAATCATGCAAATAAAGGTCAATTTAGTGCATAAATCATTTCAATAAAGTGCATTCAATAAAGTGCAAGTAATTCAGTGCATAAAATCATTTCAATAAAGGTTGATTTTTAATTTTTACATTAAATGTTCAACAGAATGGGGGGTGGGGGTGGGGGATGTGTGATTTCAGTGATCTTATTCATGGCATGGTTTAACCCTAATTCAAATAACGACTCTTTACAACTGTGGTGAGCTGAAAAGCATCTCGAAAAGCCAACAACAGGAATCTGAGGCTACAGTGGGCACAAGCTCACCTGCAAAAAGAACTGCTAGCATTATTTTTATGTGTTTGGTACATTTTAAGCAGTTCCCAATGTGTCACGAGGTTATGTAATTTACATGCACTGGCCACTTTATTAGGAACACCCATACACCTGCTGTTTTATGCAGGTATCTGATCAGCCAATCCCCTGATAACAGCACAGTGCATAAAATCATACAGATACAAACCAAGAGCTTCAATTAATGTTAACTTCAAACATCAGAATGGAAAAAAAAGTGATCTCTGTGACTTTCACTGTGGCATGGACTGGTGTGAGTATTTCAAACTGCTGATCTCCTGGGGTTTTCACACACAAGTCTCTAGAGTTTACACAGAATGGTGCGAAAAAAAAATTGAGTGAGAGACAGTTCTGTGGGTGGAAATGCCTTGCTGATAAGAGAAGTCAGAGGGAAATGGCCAGATTGGTTCGAGCTGCCAGGAAGGATATAGTAACTCATTGCAACTCTTTACAACCGTGGTGAGCAGAAAAGCATCTCAGCATGCAACAGCAGAAGACCACACTGGGTTCCACTCCTGCCGGCCAAGAAGAGGAATCTTAGAATCAAGAACAAGTTGCTATTAAAGTGGCTGGTGAGTGTATTACAGTAATAATATTAATATAACAATGATCCTGTGCACAAAGTGAGCCCCATGAAGACATGGTGTTTTAGGTTACAGTCACACTACAGCTTGTGATGCTTTGCGATGGGTTATCAATGAAAATGAGGTATTTGGTGGCGATGTTTCCCCGAGCTTCGGGAAGTATTCCCAAACCCATCTGCGAGTATTCGCTGCTTAGTTTGCCGATGAAAACATCGCCACCAAATTTCAATGCATGCGCTGAAATTTTTCATGACTTTTTGGCCATTCACGAGATGGAGACACACCAAAAAAACCTCCCCCCCCAAAACAAAAAAAACCCAACAACAACAACAACTCGCGAAGCTCGGAGAACATTCGCCATGCAATTGTACAATCGGTGGTGATGCTACCCATTTTTCATTGCCAAGTATTCGCAAAGCTGTAGTGTGACCAAGGCCTTAAGGTTGGAGTGGGTCGACACATGGGTCGACAGTGTGTATGCTCACGCTACCCATTTTCCCGCCATGCAGCCACCCTCCTTGACACACCTTTCATCAATCTACAAGCATGGAGAGGCACCTGGCAACAGACTGCACACCCTGCCCAACTCAGTGCCATCCTGAATACAGGTGACCTCCCAACCGGATATGAACCGGGGTAGGCCGCTTCAATGCCAACATGCACCGATGGGGTCTGTGCTCATCTGCAGCCTGCCCCTGTGAGTCACCTGAGCAAACCATAGAGAACATCCTCAGGGAATGCCCCACCCTTGGCCCACCCGCGGATGTCGATCTCACGATCCCTAAGCAATCCACGGTGAACTGGCTGCAGCACCTTTCTTATATCTAGAAGAAGAAGAAGAAGGTTGGAGTGGAAGAACTCAAGTGTCCTGCACAGAACCCTGACTGAACTCAACCCCACTTAACACCTTCGGGATGAATGAACAGGAATGCTAACTGCACCTGAGGTCTCTTCACTAAGCACCAATACCAAATGCTCTTGTATGTTGAATTGGTACAAATCACCACAGCAATGCTCGAAAATCTATCAGGAAGCCTTCCCTGAAGAATGGAGGTTATTATAACAGCAAAACGGGGAATCTTCTGGAATGTGATGTTCAACAAGGACATATGTATGTGATTGACAGGTGTTTAAATTTTTTTTGGACAGAATGATAGTGTGTAAGAGAAGCAATATTAGTTTCATTTCTATTTGTTTGGTTTTGAAAAGGAATTGAAATGTATATTGGGGGGTTTGCCATGCAGAACTGGCAACCCTGACCAGCTCATACACACGAACATGGCGGATGATAAGGTTTGTAAATGTTTGGTTATTTACAGTAATAACTAACTATTTGCAATAATTTGTAGTAATTTGATTTATATGGTCACTCTTGTTCGAGGTGCTGTTTAGTTTGTGAGATTTTATGGTATGTAACCTTCATTTATGAAACTATTACATTCTGAAACTAGTTTTTGTTTGAGGTGGTTTCAGTGTAACAACTTATAACATGATCAAGAAGTCAGTTTCTCCAGTTGGTTCATCTAGAACTTTCTATCTCTTCTCAAACCCAGCTTTTTTTAAGCTTAAATGTTAATATTGTTCAAACTATTTTTTGTATTTTGAGTACTATTTGTCACACCCTGGCCTAGTCACTGTAAACAGTCATATTTTCCACTTGAGTTTCTGTAGAGTTTGAAGAAATGTAATCAGTATGGATGTTCCTGTTACTTTTGTGTACATTGTACTCGAGTGGCAGCTACAATTATCGACACCTTAACGATCTTTTGGCCGTTGCAAAAGTAGAAAAGACTTTCATACGTAAATTGTGCATGAATAATTACTCAAACTTGCACTGGGGAAAAAATGAGTTGATTCCTGATTACTTGGCGTATCAGATCACGAGATACCGTTCCACAATTATCGACACGTTTGTCCACAGTTATCGACACCGTTCCACAATTATCGACACCGTTCCACAATTATCGACACCTTTGTCCACAGTTATCGACACCGTTCCACAATTATCGACACCTTTG
>JAOBAM010000022.1:37046094-37063464 GCA_025212355.1 Notarius kessleri
TTTGACTAAACAAGTAAGTTTTTAGTTTTTTCTTGGAAATTTCACAGGACGGTGCTTTTACGTATCTCCAATGGAATAGCATTCCACAGTCTGGGGGCACAAGTAGAGAATGCTCATGCTCCATAGCTGTTGGTCTTGAATTGAGGACTTGGCAAGCACAGATGATCCTTGCTTGAATGCAGCATTCGTCTTGGTTGGTGGAACCTTAAGAGATTACTTTGGTACTTCGGTGCGGAGCCACAGACAGTCTTGTAAGTCACCAGAAGTATTTTGAAGATAATACAAGATCATGGAGAACAGGAGTAATGTGGTCAGATTTCCTCGTCATGGTTAGAATATGTGCAGCACAGTTCTGGATGTGTTGGAGTTTGCTGATTTGTTTGTCAGGAAGGCCATAGAGAAGACTGTTACAGTAATCAAGTTTAGAAGTTACAAATGCATGGATAAGTTTTTCAGCATTGCGCTCGTCCAAAAACTTTCTAATAGTGCCAGCGTGTCTCAGGGCAAATGAAGCAGACTTGCATATATTGTTTATTTGAGATACCATCGTGAAGTTGTTGTCAAACATTACACCAAGATCACACACTTCAGAAGTCATCTTGATCTTTGTTCTGTTCATCACAATTGACTCGATTGGATGATTTTGTAGGTGATGAGAAGAGAAGTGCACAACTTCAGTCTTAAAACTGTTACAAACTAGTTTGTTATTAAACATCCAGTTAGTAACATTCCAGTTTGCCAGTGCAAGGTAGATGGTGGGACCTTCTCATCACAAGATAAATTTGGGTGTCATCAGCATACAACATTGGCTGTAGACCATGTGCACAAATGATATCCTCAATGGGTGCAACATACAGGGAAAATGGCAAAGGACCCAGAATGGAACCTTGAGGAACACCATACTCTAACACAAATGCCTCAGATTTGGAGTTATTGATCACTGTTAATTGAGAGTGCATACTCAGATAAAATATGATCCAGTCCAATGCAGTGCCAGTGATTCCATATCTGCTTTGTAGTCTGGCAATCAAAATGTTGTGGTCGATGGTGTCAAATGCTGAGTACAAATAAAACATAACCAACACCATGTCATTATGGTTGTCAAGAGCCAGGTTGATGTTGTTTGACACACGAAGTAGAGCAGTCTCGGCACTATGGTTCACTTTATAGGCTGACTGGAAAATAGAGTGTAAGTTGTTGGTGGCAAGATGTTGGTTAAGCTGCATAGACACTATCCGCTACAATACTTTTCCAAGATAAGGCAAGTTTCTGATTGGTCTGTAATTTTTAATATATCATGATCCAAGTCAGGCTTCTTTAGCAGTGGAGTGACATTCGCAACCTTTAACTGTGCAGGGAAGGCACCAGTTTGTAATGACAGGTTGACCAAAGAAGTAATGCAAGGTAGCAGAACATGAATCGATATGTATTTTAATATGACATTTTTTTACATATCATATTATCTCTATTTTGTAAGAGCATTGAGAATTACATGGTGTCAGAGTGCGTGAGGGAGGCAGATGTAAGTGCAGAAGTGTTCAATATCATACAGTGCGATTTAAACATAAAGTGCATGAAACACACAACGGCAAACAGTCTGAATCAGCAGGCAAGGTCATAAACAGGATAACCGGCAACAGGTCGATCAAGGCGCGAATAGGATATCAGAAGCAAAACGAGGACGAGAACGAGGAACGAGAACAGAAGTCGAGAAACCAGGAAAGCAACAGGAACAGGAAACAAGGCTTGGTATTCACACTAGATGCGGCGTAATACTTTGCGTAGCACTACCCTCGGCGCAGTCCTTAAACAGCCCAACATAGTTCACTGATAGAAAACAGGTGTGCCTTGTTCACGGTGCACGCGCTGTAGCCCACTCAGAGTGCGCACAGCCCAAGGCACGCAGGACTGACACATGGAATACACTCAAGAAATAAATTATTATTATTATTATTATTATTATTATTATTATTATTATTTCAGCATAAATCATTACATAAAGGTGGAAACATATATTTCTCTGATTCCTGTCATTTAATTTAATCCCTAAAAATATTTACTGTAATTTAGGAAACTAATTTCCTTTAATTTCCAACTGATTCCTGCAATTTATATTCATTTACTCTGAGTGTGAATCATTTTTGCTCTTTTGTTTTCATGGAGAAAAGCATCAACAGCCTCCAAACGTCCACACGAAATCCTCCACAGTTCTGTTAAAAATAAGGTTTAGTGCACTTGAAGTAGGGCA
The DNA here is from genome assembly GCA_025212355.1 of Notarius kessleri. Classification (NCBI taxonomy): domain Eukaryota; kingdom Metazoa; phylum Chordata; class Actinopteri; order Siluriformes; family Ariidae; genus Notarius; species Notarius kessleri. Next base: position 37,048,343 of record JAOBAM010000022.1, read on the forward strand.
CATCGCGGTTAAGGGCCTGTTATTCAGCACTCGAGTATTACCAGTAGTTTATATAATTATATTATTATATCATTATGACGTTAATGTGACCAAAGTGAACAGAAGGAGTTTATTTTCACACTGTGTTCTTCTCTTACTCCAGGTTTAATCCCTGAAGCTTTGGGTTTTATTTCTGTTCATTATTTTTCTCTCGTAGGTTTTGATTTAAAGGACACAATGGAGGAGATTTTCTGAAAGATTGAACTCAGTGCTTAGGAAAGTAAAGAGTTAAATATAAAGTGTGAATCTCCAGCTTCAGTCTTTTATTTCTGTTTTTCATAAACACTTAATGAAGGAAAGAAACAAACTCACTGTAAGTGTTTAATGTTCATAATGAATTGGATAAAGTCTTTTACATTATAGATTAAATATAAAATATTCAATATGATGGTTAACAACGGAAAAAAGTGAATTTGATTGAGGCTCCGGCCCTTGTTTCAAACTCATGAATGTCATTGGCTCAGAGAGCAGGACAGACAGCTGTGAAATACACTGCACATTAAACATCTGTCTGTTGCTCAGCATCTAAAAATAAAATCTGGATTTAAGAAAATAATAAGCAAACATTTTTTTCTCTTTAATGTTCTTATTTCTGGCACCAAAATTTATTGAGAAAAATGAAATTTTAAATCAGTTTGAAAATCCTGAGGATAGAGAACAGGAACTTCATTCACTGATCTGCGACGACATTAAATGTAACTGTAAATGGATAAAAAGTGTAACGTTCAATAAATAAAAAAATTTAATTGTTGGTAAACTGCTGTGGTGTAAGAGGAATAAAACACTCAGGGATGCGCTGTTAGAGGAAAACAATCAACCTCAGGGTGGGAACAGTGACTCCTGCCAGTGTTTATTACTTACTAATTGGTCTACAGTTGGTTATTAAACATAGAACTCTGAGACTGCACTGGAACCCAAACAGGAAGTTGAGATTAATCACACAGATGTTTGCATTGCTAATAGCATGATAATAAATCAGCTAATTAGCATTTTATTGAGTCTATAAATGAAGTCAGCTCAAATAAATTGTGTATGATCGAGAGTTTGGAGAGCTTCAGACAGCAGCTTACATTCTCACAAGGAAGTGAATTAGAGAGGAATTTTAACTCATTGTGTTTTAACAGGAAGAAGAAAAAACAATTTATTTTTACCTTATGAATGAATGATGAATGAATGAACCCTTTATTATCACTGTACCAGTGAAATTGACCATCAACCTGTCCTTACAGAGGGGGAGTAACAGGACAGGAAGACAGGGATAAAAGAAAAGGAAACACAGTAGTAACATGATGAGAAAGGAGTTTTTTTGCTATAGTTTGTCTGCTTCCTGTAAAATAACTTACGATTCGTATTGTTATTACTTTTCCATACTTCAGATTCAACCCACTCAAAAATACAGCCATGTCCTGAAGGTTAGAGAAGCAGCCTTGGGCCCAAAGGGTTCCCAGTTCATTTCCCTGGGCTGGCAGGAAAAATGTAAAGGGAGTTGAGTGAATGAACTGCACTTTCCCCTCCTTCTGTATCATGATTGAAGTGCCCTTGAGCAAGGCACCTAACCCCCAACCGCTCCCTGGGTGCTGTAGCATCGCTGCCCACTGCTTTGGGTATGTGTGTGTGCTCATTGCTCCCTTATGTATGCATCACTGATTCAGATGGGTTAAATGCAGGAGAGGAATTTCACTGTGATTAAGTCTGTGCTTGAGTGTACATGTGATAAATAAAGTCTTCTTCTTCTTCTAAAATGGTAGTATCTTTAACCCTAAAGGCTCCTTTCATTTGTTGTTCTGAGAATCCTTAAATGTTCTCTGGGGAACTCCACATCAGAAACGGCTCCTTGTACCACCTCAAAGAACCTAGAACTATCTGAAGACCTCTTTTTTTATATAAGACTGTAGGATGGAGGGAATGGCTGGTGTAGGGTTTGTGCATCTGATAATTGAGGTTGCATGAATATAACAGAAATTTTATGTCCCCGTTTACTAGTGTGTGTTTGATTGTACATTCATTAGATAATGAGCTGTGTGCATGTCGGTGGTGTACTCTGTCTCCAGTGATTCAGTGAGGTGAAGTCTGTCTCTCGTTGCTGATTTAATTAAATCAAACTGTTATTTGCTCTCCTGGTCATTAGACAGAGGAAAGTGGGGCTTAGCAGTAATTATAGCTGTGCTGTCATCCTGCCACTCAAAAACCCACCTCTCTGAGACGGCAGATAAATGTATGAGGCTGGCGCATGCACGTGTGCGTACATGTGTACCAATGTGCTGGCATCACTCTGAATGTATTCCGATTTCAAAATGGTTTATACCAAGCAGAACAAATGGAGGCAGCTGATATGTTAGAAGATACAAGCATGTGCATAAACAAGACAAGAAAAGCTCAAAGTCTTTATTCCAAAGAACAACACACATATATCAAATTATCTGCTGACACTTTTTAGCATAATCTCCAGCTTAGATCTTGTGTACATCTGTTTTAATGCCTATTCTGTTTTTAGAAGCAAATCTGTAACCTTTCAACTCTCGTATGCCTTTCCTGTGTTCAACTACAAAAGTGATAAATGACAGATTTACTCCAGCTACTCCCAAAGGCAATTCGAAATATTTCAGTTCTACTTGTTGGCACAGAAACAGCATAAGGCTAATTAGTAAGTTAAGGAATAAATATGTCAGGATACACTATTATAGGGAAAAAAAAATCAATGACAGCATGGTGTAACATGGCCCCATGTGAAGCAGACTTAATGTGACCACTCTGAAGTTGATTATTTTCCAATAACTGCATGTTCCAATGTGTTTTATTCCTTTTATACCACAGCAACAAACGACTTGTTTAAGTTTGTATCCATTCATAGTTTTGTTTAACATTGTGAACCCGCAAAACAAGTCATTTCCTGGTTTTACTTCCAAAATAACATCTATAAATAATAATTTCTTGACTAATCTAACTTTTTTCCGCTATCTTGAAGTTAATAAGACCATAAAACAGCTTGTCTTGTTACCAAGAAACGGTTTAACCTTCCATCCTTTCCAGCGTTGGAAAGTTTCCTGAAGTTCCAGCTTTACTTCTGACTGGTACAAATAACTGACCCTGGAGAGTCCTTGCAAAAATATGAAACATCTTCTCCCGGAAAAGTCACCATTCTGTTACCCATTACTATACAAATGAAAACTGTTCGAACTACCTACTCTGAGGCTCTCCTGGAATGTTAAGCTCCTCACCCTATCAGCAACCTTTCCACTGCCTGAACCTGTGACCTTACTTGCACCTACAACTTGAGACCATAGATACAGATTGTGAGCTCCTGCCAATAATCCAATCTGTCAATCATGTATTAAACTGCATCTGATTTTTGTATGGACCATGGGTCATCTCTGTCTGATCGATAGGGTCAGCATTTTTATTGATAAGGCTCACCATTGGTGTGAATCCACATAGATGAGTCGAGGGGTAGAAAGTTCAAGCTTTTACATGAACAATACTTGGTCATAAAATTCAGTGATTTGTTGGGAGGGAATTATATGGCAGGCTGAAACAATGTAATGTGGAGCAACTCCAAGGTGAGGATGAAGTCAAGATGTTTGAGGAAATGGTGGAAACATATAATTGCATCAACCTTAACTGATTTGACAAAAAGAATTTACCAATTTGTGACTTGGCCGTATCAAACCTTCAGAAGTTTTTGAAAGATATTTGTCATTAAGATAGCCTGTTCTGTTGATTAGAAGTTTGCATCCAGTGGTGGACACTTTGGACAGCTGTGATAAACCTATTGGAAATGCCTATACATATCTAATCTAGCCTATATGTACAGTGTCCCAAAGCAGTACCTTCAGAACCAGAATACGGTCGAGATGCTCTGTCTTCTAAAGGTCTTATTCAGCTTAACAAGGAACGACAGTGAATATGACTTGAGGTCCAAAGTAAATACCACTCCAGATTACAATAGCAAAATAAGCAAGGACAGGACAAGGGCATTGATGACAACATCAGTACACCTTGGTTTAGCTGATTGCACCTCAGTACAACATGTGATATTGCTTTTGATTATAATACATTATGCATCATTTTTGCTCCATTCAGTCCCTTAACCTCACAATTACAACAGCATCTGCATCTTCTCAAGGTCTCCCTGCAATCCTGGATGAATGTAATGTAGTGTTCCATCCACTGCCACTTAGTATCAATCAATAAATGAATGCAAAGCATCATTTAAGCATTCAGGACAGGCTCATAATACCATACCAAGGGCCACATTAGTTACACTTTTAACCTCTTTACTGAGCTGCATAGATAAGCAAAGCACTCAGTGTCACAGGCTGGCTTTGCACTAATGAGGCAGACAGATACAGTTAACTCGCTGAAATCAGGAACTTTGCTTTCATGCAGTAAAATGCAAAGAATATGGAGTGGTATTTTCTTTCTTCAGCCAGATCCTGTTTTGTCTTTCATTCTTCCACATGCAGCAACATTTCTCATTTTGTGCTTTTCCTCTCTTTTTTTAATCTTTCTCATTTTGTCTTCCATAACTTTGACATTTTCATACCTTTGCAGTTTTTAAATCTCATTTAGGCCAGCTAGATCCTCTGAGAGTATACTTGTGGGCAATTTCCTTTCCAGGTAATTAAAGTCTTTTTAACTTAGACACTCCTCTACTGTATCTTATGTACTACTATCAGAGCTGCTGTTATAGAACATTAATCAACAGCTTCTGAGAATTCAAGAGGGCTGTGGTATAATTGATTGCAAAGCAAGGACAATGATATCTGCTCCCAATGTTCCCTTTGCTTTGTGGTTTGTGCTTTCATGTTGTATCAGTATCAGGTAAGACTAAGATCCTTTTCATAGAATGGAAAGACAGAGCAAATCATAAAAAAAGAAAAATCTTCTAACAAAAACATTATGCTCAGAGGTCGAATGATCCTAATCTTAGCAGAGAACATGCAGATATCTTTTTTTCAGGCTGGTTAAAATAGTCAGAATAAGCTGCTGTTTATAGATCACAAAACTCCCATACCAGCTTAGTAATACATTTTGAGCAACCGCAATAGAATGGTAATACTCGGTGCATTGTAAAATACAAAAGGCATCATGACATACTCCTATTCTTTAATGAACATATGTGAATGCAAAATGGTATGAGACATATTTCTGAAGCTGTAGACATGATATTAGATTTAACATGTTATTACAAGGCTAATTTTACTTTGTAACCAAATTTGTCCATAGTGTAAATAAATAAATAAAAACATTTATTTTTTTACCAAAACAAACCCTCACCAGAAGAAAAACCTCACAAACAACCCTGCTTAGAAACCTTGCAGCCACCACAATAGAAAGATGTGGGTAGGCATCTGGTTAATGAGCATGAAACTGAGCCTGACAATCGTGAAAAGGCAGCCATCAACACACCCATGAGTCCTTAAGTGCCCATTTCAGTCCAGGGTATTTTACACTCATCACTGCATGACTTGGATGCACTGGAGCAACAAACACTAGGATTGCCAGGCCTGGTTTGTTGAAGTTTAGCAGATTCATGACAAAAAAATATGTAATAAAACATGACAGAATGTGTCACAGTAAATTATAATAAGTAATGTACACTAATCATAGTCAGAGAATAAATACTGATGTTGATAATATTCAGAATACTGTATATGACAGCAAAAATTGCAAATGCTAAGACAGGAAAATAAAAGCAGGACGTTGAAATTGAATGCACTGATGACATTATCATTGGTGAAAACTTGCTGGAAGATCATGAGGGTGATAAGTTTACCCAGTGTTATGAAGTTATGAATAGAAAGCTGTGAAATGGGCAAATGGCTGTGTCACATTCTCAAACAAACATAAGAAAGTAGGCAGGGGAGCTTTGTAGCCCTGTTTTCAATATGTGTGGGTGTTCTCAAGTCAGTGGCTGCGAGACCTGGCCAAGGCATCAGACGAATTGATTCATTTGAAGATCACCCTGGAACTATACTGACTCAGTGTGAACAGGTTGCAGCCACTGTACTGCAATCCAGGTAGTTTCAAAACTGTGATTTATTTGAAATGAAAGCCTGGGTAAGACACAAGCTTTGGATAGTTTGAAATTTTCCACTCAGTATTTGATGATCAGAGATGCTAGAATGATATTAAGCTTGCTAGCAATATTTTGGGAACTGGGGTACATTTTTGGAAATGCCTACCACAATCCCCCCAATGATGCCTCAGCAATCCATTGCTGGGAGCACAAGAGAGCAAAATTGGCTTGTGTAATTCCATATTGTAATGCTTGACAAAGGTTTGCCAAAGTAATTATATCATCTATAGATGAATGACGGTTCTTGATGCAGTGTCATCTGAAGGACTGGAGATCACTGGTGTTCAGCTTTGGCTTGGGCCCTTGCCCTTTATGCACTGAAATTCCTCCCGGTTTCTTGAATTGTTTAATGATATTATGCACCAGAGAAAGTGAAATATTCAAATCCCTTCCCGTATTTCTTTGAGGAACATTGTTTTTAAACATTTCAATCACTTCCTCATGCATTTGTTGACAAACTGGAGCTCCTCAGCCCATCTTTGCTCCTCAAAGCCTAGGCCTTTCCTGGATACTGATTTTGTACCAAATTATGATTAGAGTCACCTGTTAAAAATCACCCATTTCAAATCATATCATTATTTCATGATTACTACCCTATTACTCATTACTGCCCTAAATTGCACCCTGTCCCACCTTTTTTTTTGGAATGTGTTGCAGGCCTGAAATGCAGGAATGGATATATATTCACAAATGAAATGAAATTGACCAGGCAAAACATGAAATATCTTGAGTTCATACCATCTGCAATGAAATTCAAGTCAAAGTAAATTTAGAAATCACTTTTTTCTTTTTTATCTGCATTTTCCATACCATCTCAACTTTTTTCTTATTTGTGATTGTAGCTCAAATGAGTCCTACTTCCATTTTGGATCTTCAGTGTCAAAAGATGAAGGACAAGTTCTATTGAAAAGAATGTAATTTTGCTTGCAAGCATTCAGCTTTTTGTTGAAAATAATAGTTCGTACTCATTCATTCGAAATACTCTGCTATTAAATTGCTAGTCCAGAGTCTTTTTCAAGTCTCCAATGAAAGCACTGTTTTAAAACAACCAAAAAATTATTGCTTAGTTGTGTTGAAATTCCTCTTTTATTTTAATGTATATTCACTTACCTTTCTTAAAAATATTTATTTATTTATTTATTTATTGCCTCAAGGGGCAAAAGGGAAGAGGATAGCTTGCAAATTTTCCACAGGTCCACTTACTCAGTGAGTGTTATTCAAGTCTCTGAGGAAATATAGAAAGCAGAACAAGATTAGGGCTGAAAGGAGTTAAAATAGAAAAATGGTAAGTTATAAACAGGATCCTCTTAAATAACAATTTAGAGGTCTCAGGATAAAACTGTAAAAGCATTGGGTAAAATCCTTGGCTGAGTAAGAGTGTGCTTTTAAAGAGCCAGAATGTACTTCCAAAGCCAGTAGAGTGACCAAGTTCTTTGAGTTGAATTCCAAAATGTGTTTCGAAAACACAGCTATTCTTCTCAGCCACGATGCCTTGACATTTATGTACAATATGCTGCACAGCTATGTATAATTAAGATATGTTTTATACAACTGCAAACTCTGCAGAGATTCAAGATTTTCTCCAATTTTTGAATCCTATTTCATTAACTAGTCCTCCATCAGAGGCCATGCACTAATCCTGAGGTTAAAATCCAACTTGTGCTTCTTTCTGGACACATGAAGCCACTGCATCTTTATTAAAAAATGTCACTGCTGCAGTGTCATAGGGCAGCTGAATGCAAGTGGATGGGAATGCTAACCATCCTATTTTGTATACATGAGTTAGCAGATTCAAATGGTTGGTTCATGTTGCAATAATTGATGGAGGTAAACAAAGCAATTCTTCGCATTCAGAGAGCAGAATTGGCAATGCTTCAACTTCTAGCTCCAGTCTAATGGCATCTTGGGAATTTTAACTCTCTGATAATTCTCAAGGGCCTAGAGACACAACTTTTCCAGCTTTGTTAGTTTTGGTTAGGCTCAACCTTTTCATTCTTTCATATTCAGTCAATGCCTTATACTGGTCAGAGTTGTAGTAGATCCAGAGTATATCATAGGAACATTGGGTGTGAAATAGGAATACACCTTGTGTAGGGTACCATGCAAACCTCTGTTCATACATTCATTCACACCTTGGGGCAATTCAGCATGGCCAATCTACCTACTAGTTTTTAGGAGGTGGAAGGAAACTGGAGAACCCAGAACAACATGGAAAACTCCACTCCAAATCAAACCATGTCATCCTGATGACCACTTTTTATCATGGATTGATAAAATGGACACTTGCAGTTCTCGCTAATAATATTGCCCTGTCCTTGTGTATCACATTTATCCATATATTTCATAAGTAAGTCCTCCTCATGTCTCCCAAGACAAGAGAGAGATTAAAATCTGATTTAACATTTGAATCTTTGCATTTTTTGTTCCTAAAAACAGAGCATGTTCATGCTCTCTACAGTTTTTCAAATAAATGTATGTTGCATACTGGTAGCCCCCTGATGGCTTTGTTGACAGCAGGCCACATACTTGTCAAAATAGGCCTCCTTTTTAATCCCCCTGTAGAGCCAAAGACAAGATTACTCTAAGCCTGTATTGCTATTCAACTGAATTGTCATTCTGAAGCAAAGATCAGAAGTATGCTTATTCCCTATTGGTGGCATTATTTAAGAAGCAGTAAAATGGACTGCTGTCTCTACAGCCACTGAGCTTAGTAAGGAGGCTATTTCAAGAAATTCCCAAAGACATGATCATTACACGGAGAGTTAGTGCCACTAATCTCTATATTAATTTATCTCCACGTACCATTGTGTTCACATCTGTTCACAGACATAGAATGCTTAGCTTGCCAAGGAACCACTGTGCCATCACAATTTGCTGTAATAGCAAAAATAATAGCAATACAAAATGCACGATTCAGTGGCTTATATTATCCATATAGCAGACATATTTATCCCTACAATTGAGACAGGATTCCAAGCAAATATAGTACTGTTGGGCAGTTTAAGTGTAAGGGCCTTAATCAAGGGCAAAATACCATCTCTTTGGCATACCAAAACACTTGACCTTACAATCTTATGATCACTAGCTTAGAACCTTATACTAGCCCAACATGAGAGGATAATTGGGCTGATTTTGGATCCAGTTTACCCCTAACAATAATTGCAGGGATGTTCCCAATTCGAGGCTGGTCGGAAGCAATTATCTAGCCAAATAATCCTGTAGTGTGAGGGGTTTACCAACATTAGCTTAAGGTCACCAGCTGGATTGTAGCCTCCGTTATTTAGAATCGTAAATATCAAACAACTGAACTGACCCAGAAGCACACCAGCCTAAATGAAATGTTTAGCATGATCTCGCAAAAGTTCATCTTTTATTTCCTCAATGTCCGGGGCTCCATATCCCTCCATATGTGTACAAATAAACAACTCGCCTTATTTGAGACAATAAACCTTCCAACTCACCTGCAGCTCATGCTGCAAAATGTATAATATTATAATGCTGATTCCGTCTTCTTAGCCATGACTTCATCCATAGTTTTCTTCTTTTTTTTGTTTATCGCTGCAAAACACAGCACACACAATTGCAACCTGCTGACAACGCTGGTCCATATCCATGTTGTTTTGGTCTGAAGTCATGTTTGATCATGTGTTTCTGTGAGATTACAAGTCCCTGGAATTACCACTCTGAAATCACCAAGTATAATCACCAAGTGTGTGGTCCTGTACCTTGACTGAATCATCTGGTGTGTGTTCTTATGAATAAAATATTAAAAAAAAAAAAGGTTAAGTCTGTCATTATGTCTGTGGGCTCCAACATTTTAAAAATCAGTTAAGATTTGAAAATCCTCGAGTGTGCACCAGGCATTAGCTGCTGAGCTACCACTCTACTCAATATTATTCAGTAATCTTATCAGAAATGTGTCTCAAATGACTAAAGAGTTGCTCAGCCCACAGAGTATAATTTGAGAGATTATATCAGATAGGTTATTCAGACATGTAAGACCCCATTTACACATGGTTTTGAAATGCCTCTTGGGCGATCGGGTCACAAGTGGACTGTGCTAAACACAAGTGTAACTGACAACCAAGACGCATTCACTCAAACCACTTACCAAGTGGTTTGGGATACATTTGACCACATACGTAATAACTCTGCCCTTTGACTTTCTAGCGGAAGTGACATAGACAGTAATGAAATCTGAACACAAGTGGTCAGCTGGACACTTTGGAGACGCATGATAGACACAGGTGTAAATGACAATGTCTCGGCTGTCCACTTGTGATCAGACCACCCAAAACACATTTTAAAATCAAGTATAAACAGGGCCTAAGAGGTTACTGCACTTGGCAAATGACCAACTGCAGAATTTCAGCTACAACTGATCCAGAATCAATACTTTTTAATCAAATTTGCAATTTCAAATACATATCCAGGAGCAATATTATCTAATCCCATCTATCCTCAAATAGAACTGTTTGAACAACTGGTGTAGTTACAGCTAAAGTTAAGGCTACCCTAAACACCATTAATAAAATACTGATGCATTTGGCTTGATTTCCAACTTTTGTTTAAACTGGGAAGCTAGCTTGCTAGCTCTGGAGAATCCAAACTAAATTTATTGCCAGCTAGCTTGTGCAGTATCCCTTGAAGCAGTATGAAATTCAAAGCCACCACTGCACCAAAAGCCCAAGTATCCGGAGATATTATTTTGAATTCTTGCAAGAATCTGGATCTGGGGCATATCTGGATTTTTTTTTTTCTTCAATGCTGTGATTGGAGAGTACCCAACATGGATTTCATCATGTATGGGTCATTGTTTGAAATATCCAGGTAAAACCCAAATCTCTGGATTCTGATGTATTTTGTCAGTGCATAACAAATCACAATTTTTCCACACACAAAATTATGGAATACATTATTGGAATATATAAAACATTATAAAATGTTATGAAAGAAATAACTGGATAAATAATTCATGGTGAGGCCATGAAAATATTTGTTTCATGCACAGACATGTCTTGCCTCTTGTTAGTTGCCCAAATCGAAATATATTTTCAACCCATCCAAAAGCCTGAACCTTGTGCACAAACCACTTCTAGCTGATTATTTGTCATTTATTGTATCAGAATCAGTGAAAAATGGCCATTAGGAAAGCTAGTCTACTTGTGCGTTTTATGTCTTTGTTTAACTTGACAGCATTCAATTGTGTCTTGTAGTGAAATATGAATTGGTGGCCTGTTTCCTAGAGCTCCAGGGAAAGAGGTATTTGCTCATCTGCTTGTCCTGTGTTTGAATTCAGGCACATCTGCTGCATACTGATGTGGGAGCGGTACAATTAGGAGGGGTAGCTTATCAGCTGAGTTCATAGATGATGGATGAGTAGATACATTGATGTAACATGAGGTGTCAACAGTTACAGTTTAGATATAGCATTTACAATGTTTGACCCTTTGATCTGGCAATATGGGAGACACCTGCATACCTGAAAGTAATGGTCGGACCAAATAGGGATAATATTCTCCCAGTGGAAATGCCAGTTCACTGAAGGGGGAAAGGATGTAGAATGTGAAAAACGACTTGATCTAGTTGTGTGTCAACATGGGAATTTGCAAACCTTGGGCTTCATGTGAACTGTCAGTATGTACTAACAATGGTTAAGTACCTAACACCTGACCGTAACTGCAATACATTCTCTAAGAATGCAAGCAAGTAGTAAGGACACAATTCAGATGTATGCTGCCACCATCTTACCTGTCCTCTGACCTGGTTGTTCATACATGATGTATACTCACATATGCCACAGAACTAAAATGCGTGTATGCAATGGCAGAAATGTGTCAACAATTCCTGATACATTTGTACACCACTGCAACAACTGGCTTCACTCTGGACAGACATCTTCTTTCTATTTTTCCAAGGGAAATTCTTCTTTCTTGTTTTTTTTCAGGGGCTCCAGCTGAATTATGGAACAGTGTAGTATAAAGTAGCTTGGGACTGGTATACTATGAATTAGTCTTGTTGTCAAGACCACCTAAATCAAGACCATAGTGTATTGAGACAGAGACAAGACCAAGACTTTGAGGGGTTGAGATCAAGTCAAGACCAAGACCAAAGCAGGGCGAGACTGAGTCAAGACCAGGACCAGACCAGTGGGTGTGAAGGGATTCGGGAGGGGTGACAGACCTTTAACAGTAACAAATATTTTGAATTAACAATGAGTTATGTTATTGGTTGCATTTGAAGCAGGAAGTTTTACATCCAATCACAGGAACAATGTTAACAAATAAATCAGACATTGCAAAGACAATTTAATGAAATTCCCATAGTTGTGATCTTGACCGGTCTTGAAATAAAATCCTGAGTCTCTATGTCCAAGACTGAGACAAGACCAAGTAAAAACACAGTAAATTCCAAGACAAGACTAAGACCTTCAACAAATGGTCTTAAGACCAAGACCTGTCTCAAGTACCTCAACAGTACTACGAATCTAGTAGATCGTCCAGGTACCATTCGATTACTATTAAATGCCTACTGAGAATTCAGACATGATACATCCTGCTTTTTGCATACTAATAGTATGGAAGTATGTGTATTTGGATGCAGTCTTGGTTTTGCAAATAGAAAACAAGATCAGGTTTATTAATGGTCTCTGTCTATAAATGCAGTGTAGAATGTGTGATCTATAATGTACGCTGTTTGCATGAAGGTTATCGTTTTTTTTTTTTTACTAATTCTGCCTGCTAGGATTTTTTTGTTAGCAATGTCAGTGAATTGATAATGCATGGTACATTTCTGAAATGGGTGATACTCTCAGCACTTGTTATTGGTGAATTTATTTTCTATATGTTCTCACTTTAGTAATGAAACCACTGCAAAAAAGACTAGGGGAGGGAGAGGAATTGAATAAAACCATACAAGGATTAAAGAGTCTCTTCCACAAGCATGAAAAACATCTTATTGTTGGGACATCAAGACTGGCAGTGTGATTCATTTGGGATTTAATCCCCATCACTGGCTTTTTTGTTGGGCATAACATCATCATTATGCTAGGTTAAGACACCAGAGACAGAAAAAAAGAATGACACAAAGTGTCCACCTGGAAGATGAGTAATGTCTGGCTCCATTTGGTAAGGTTCATACCTGATGTTACAGTGCAGATATCGCTGCAATGCCTTTGCCACTTTCATTTGTCTCTGTACCTTGCAATTCTCTTAGTGATTAGATGGACATTCTCTTTCTGGATATAGTCTTGTCAGGATGCAGGCACTTACAGATGTATGTGCAGGGGAGAGCAGGGAACACAGACTGGCAAACAAATCCAAAACGCTAGACAAAATCAAAGTCGAGGGACAGGCAGGGGTTGATCAATCAGCAGACAGAGTAATAAGGGCTAGACAAAAGAATAACGAGAACGAGACAATAACGAGGGTCGAGAATATGATAAGGCAAGCAGAATAACAAGGCTTGTTATGACAGGTAAGACACTGAACGATGCTTTGCATCGAGTGAGTGTGAGGGAGGTGTTTATATAGTGTGGGCTGATTAACCAGGAAATGAGTGACAGGTGTAATTAATAGGCAGGCGATAGAGGGCGCTGTGGTTCTTGGGTGTCAGCCATGTTTGTAGTCTGAGTGGAAGTGGTGCTCTCTATCGCATTACTGACAGATACCCCCCCCCAAAAGGAGCAACCTCCAGGAGCTACATTCTTCCTAGGACACCCATCCTTCTGGGTTCAGGCTTGTTGGGGTGTTGGTTATGAAATTCTTGAGTAAGGAGAGGGACTAGGATGTCCTTAGCTCCCACCCAGCATCATTCCTCTGGTCCATAGCCTTCCCAGTCTACCAGGTACTCTAGCTGACCTCTTCCACGTCTAGAGTCTAGGATCCGATTTACCTGGTAGATGGGTTCTCCTGGGCCAGGAGATGGGTGGTTGGGGGTGGGCATGTTCTCAGACAGGGGACCCTGGATGGAGGGTTTGAGGCAGGAGACATGGAAAGTGGGTGACAGACGACTGTGAGGTGGAAGCTCAAGTCTATAGGGAACCTCGTTGATGCACCAGAACACCTTGTGCGGTCCGATGTAGCGTGCCTGTAATTTTCAGCATGTGTTGGGTTCCCTAAGGTCCCTGGTGGACACACACACACCCAATTGCCAGGAAAGTACTCAGTTGTTGCTCTGGTGCTTATTGCCATATTCCTTGTACTTGGCATTAACTGACGTGATGCATTGGTGAACTTCCTCCCAAATCGACTGGCTACGGGTGAACCACTCTTCCACGGCCTGTACCCGTGCTGGAGAGTTGTCCCAAGGAAGCAGGGGAGGTTGGTAGCCAAGAATACACTGGAAGGGTGTAAGTTGTGTGGCTGAGTGTTTGAGAGAGTTGTGCGTATTCGACCCATGGGATAAATCGGGCCCAGTCCCCTTGGTTTTGCATGCAGAAGATTCTGAGGAAACATCCTATTTCTTGGTTGGCTATCTCTACTTGGCCATTTGACTGGGGATGATATCCCAAAGTGAGGCTCACTGAGACCCCTAGCCACTCCATGAAGCTGGCCCACAGATGAGATATGAATTGAGGGCCACAATCACTGACTATGTCTTCTGGGATGCTGAAGTATTGGAACATGTGCTGGAACAATAATTCGGCAGTCTGAAATGCTGTGGGTAGGCCAAGATAACGGGATGAGTTTCAGCGCCTTGGAGAAGCAGTCAGTGATGACCAAAACTGTGGAGTTACCTTGGGATGGCGGCAGGTTGGTGATGAAGTCGATTGCTAGGTGGGACCATGGTCTCTGAGGCACAGGAAGAGGGCATAGTTTGCCAGCCAGAGGAGTTTGAGGGACCTTGGCTTGAGTGCACTCAGTGCATGAAGAGATGAAACGAATGATCTCAGTCAGCATGTTCTCCCACCAGTACTTGTTTCACAGCAGTGGGTGGGTGTGATGGCTGCTGGGATGACCAGTGGCAAGAGAAGTGTGTGCCCATGTGATGACTCTGCTTCTGA
>JAOBAM010000022.1:37272853-37283303 GCA_025212355.1 Notarius kessleri
ATTTTATCCCTAGTCTATCCCCAATAAGCAAGCCTGTGGTGACGGTGGCAAGGAAAAACTCCCTCAGACGACACACCCAAATATTATTATTATTATTATTATTGTTATTATTGGGCGGCATGATTATGTAGTAGTTAACACTGTCACCTTACAGCAAGAAGGTTCTGGGTTCAAGCTCAGTGGCCGACAGGGGCCTTTCTGTGTGGTGTTTGCATGTTCTCCCCGTGTATGCGTGTTTCCTTTGGGTGCTCCGGTTTCCCCCACAGTCCAATGACATGTAGGTTAGGTTAACATGGGGAAGCCTTGGGCTGTAGTGCCCTTGAGCAAGGCACCTAACCCCCAACTGCTCCCTGGGTGCTGTAGTATAGCTGTTCACTGCCCTGAGTATGTGTGTGCGCTCATTGCTCACTTGTGTGTGCATGCGTGTGTTCACTGCTTCAGATGGGTTAAATGTGGAGGACAAATTTCACTGCTTGAGTGACAAAGGCTCTTCTTCAACTAGATTGTTGATATTGTCATGAACAGAACTGTGGCAGTAGCGGCGCGATTGAGCATCAGCTGTAGGCAGAGAAGAGTCAGGTAGAACCGTCAGGTACCGTGTGATGAGCATTACCTGCATCTATTCACCAACAATCCAATAACATGCTTTTCTGTGTGCTTGTAGAGAAGCTGGTGAGCAGACAGAGAGAGAAAACCAGCACAGTGCAGTGTGTGTGTGTGTGTGTGTGTGTGCACGCGCACATACACGTGTGAAGCTTTTATGTGAAAAACTTGAAATAAAATAATAAAAACTCACCCTAAGTTGTCGCAAGCCTGTCTCCCAGTTCCTAATTTTTCACCACAAATCACAAGAGTGCTACAAGAATCACGTAAATTTCTTTGAAAATGTTGCAGGCAGGTGCAAACAAAAGTAATAACTGTGTGAGTAGCATGAAAAACCATCTTCAGTTGAGACCAATTAGTATAAACTCTAGTGATGCAGCTGATACAGGCCTCAATTTTCAGAGCCAGAATTCACACACCATGCTGACAAAGCTGACACCTCTCTCTCTTCCCCCCCATGTGTGTTTGTTTCCAGGTTCAAATTTAATTCACTCACAACAACAACTACAAAAAAAAAAAATATTCGGAGCCTGAAGCAGATACTGATACCATTGTGTTATAACAGAGTATATTCCTTACATCCTGTGCATCCATAGCACACACACACTGCACATGAATCATTTATCAAAAGGAAAGAATGTTATCAGGCTCAACATGCCTTGTACTCACTTATCGTGTTCTTTGAGCATAAACATCAGCTAACAGGAACAGAAACAGAATAAATTATCAAACAACAGCGGCATTTAGACTCCAAGGATTCCCACAGTTATCAGTCAAATTCGCCTCTATCATAGTAGACTAACTGATTATACTCATTAGTGTGTGTGTGATTACCTCCAAGACTATAGCTTATATAAACTGTCATTAATATACTTTAAACGCGACATTAATTTACTTATAAATTAAACATATAGTTGTTGAAGAAAGAATATTTAATGAGGCATATAAGGTGAAAATTCAAATTCAATCCAAATTGCTTGAAACTGTTCTACTTTTTTTATATAATTAAAATATGTTTATCCGTTCTTGAGATATTACAAATGAAAAGATTGAAAAAGTGGCTTAATATTTTAGAAAACTGCTGTAATATTATGCATTAGAATAACATGGTCCAAAATTGGCCTCATTAAAAAATGAGATCAAATGTGTTTTCTTAATAACTTTATTTTTCAAGATATTTACATGGAAATTGGTGGGCACATAGATGGTTGTATACTGAATACAACATTTGAAAAATTAGTAAAAACAAATTATACAGCCCTGTGATGACCTAGCAACTTGCCCAGGGTGTACCCCACCTCTCACCCATAGTCATCTGGGATAGGCTCCAGCTTGCTTGCGACCCTGCACAGGATAAGTGGCTACAGATAATAGAGGGAAATAACGCAGAGTAGTATTTTGATTAGCATGAATTATGCTAATTAGGCAAACCCGTTAAATCAGTACACTCAATAAAAAAGTAATAAAAGTTTATTTCTAATACCCTCTTTGTTCCCTATAGGCCTTTGTATTTCTAAGTAGGACCGACTAGTGTTTATATGAAAGAATATAAATGATTATTTCGATTAATATTCACAGCTTTCAAGGTGAACCTCGAAAAACTATGAGCTACAGACAAACAATTCACATTATTTGAATTGAAATTGACACTTACGTCTCTGACTTCTGTTTTTTTAAACTAGCATTCCGACCACTAAGAGCTCAATATTTTTCATCAAAGCAAGTACAGTTATATTCTAAAATAGTTATTTACATGAATCAGTTTTATTTGAAAAATAAGTAGGCAAAGCTAGGAAAACTCACTTCACAGTCTCCCGTGAATCATAACATCAAAACTAGCAGACTATTTTGCTGCATACTTCATCAGAAACAGTGAAAGTGAGAGAACATCCTTATAGCGGTTATCTGATTGATATCCACGAGTAATCCAGTTGGAAACCAATCAAAACAGAGAGAACCTGAATGCTTTCCCGTGACTCAAAAAGCACCGGCAGTTTCCCGACATCCCGCGAGCAGAGAGTTTACTCTGTTGTACCAAATTCAACCTGCCGTTCCTCCCAAAGTACTGAAGAGATCTTAACGAGATAAATTTCTTTAGAATGCAGAGATTATAAGCTTTTTAATGAGGGTATTCATGATAGAAAAGATTCAAGAGTTAAGCAATGAGAGATTTGGAAACTTAGATGAGCATCTGCATGCACAATTTCCACAGCACAGCCAGCAAGTGTCTGATATGCCTAATTTAATAGACCATTCTTTATCTTGGAATCCTCTGTGTCCTACAATTTCCTCCCAACTCACAAAAACATGGCAGTAGGCAGATAAGCTCTGCTCAATAACCCCTAATTCTGAATGTGTGTGCGTAGATGGTGCTCTGTTATTTCATTCAGGGTGTATACCTCCTTCAAGTTCCCCAGAGCAGTTTCTCGTCCACTGGCCATGATAAAGAACTTACTGAAATTGAATGAATGAACAAATCTTTGTAAACTGTTGAATTATTTATGTTCACAAACATGTCTAGTGACAAGGATAATTAAATGCATATAAATAGTTTTCATGATATCCTCTTTTTAAGAACATAGTAATGGCTGCAGCAAGGATTATCCACAATTTCTTATTTTCTATAAAACCTTAAATTGGAGGTTTAAAAACCTTAAACTGGGAGCAGCCATGGCCTGAAGGTTAGTGATGCAGCCTTGGACCCAAAGGGTTGCCGGTTCAATTCCTGGGACAGGCAGGAAAAAATGTGAGGGGAGATGAGTGAATGAACAGCACTTTCCCCTCCCTTTGTATTGTGGCTGAAGTGTCCTTGAGCAAGGCACCTAACCTTCAACTGCTCCCCAGGTGCTGTAGTATAGCTGCCCACTGCTCTGGGTATGTGTGTGTGCTCACTGCTCACTTGTGTGTTCACTGCTTCAGATGGGTTAAATGCAGAGGAGGAATTTCACTGTGCTTGAGTGTACATGTGACAAATAAAGGCTTTTTCTTATATTTCACTTGGGAAAGTCATTATGAACTAATTAATTCATATTCTGTCACTACTTAGTCTTGGTCAGGGTCACGATGTATCAGGAGCTTATCCTGGAAATGGTGGCTATAATGAATAAGCTAGAATGTACATTGTACCTCCTGGAATATTTTTAGGAGGTCGGAGGAAATCGAAATGGGCAAAGGGAAAACAGAGCAACACAGAATTGTCCCAGGTAAAAGATGCATACAGTCGAGCCCAATTGTGAAGCTGGATACAAATTTATTCATAAAGCATTTGCAGGAGCATTTAGCCCTGAAATATGGTATTCCTGAAAATCCAGGGATTTTTTTTTTCTTTTGGTTTGTTTTTTCATTTTTGTGCAAATACATGCATAGACACTCACTGATGTGAACTGGCAATGAGCTACTGCCTGATGCAGCTTGATGCCTGAAGCATATTCATACCTTTCCTAAGTTAACTAATTCAAATGTATAGTTCTGGTGGCAGTATGTCTGATTAAACATTAGGATTTGTGCAAAGCTGTTGGTAGGATTAAAATGACTCTAACTCGAATGAACTAATTGATTCTGCTTCAGCCTGTAAGGACTGATTAGCTGAACACTAATGATGGGACTGTATATGACTCTCACTATGCAATAATGTAATGAACGTAAGTGGCAGTGTTAAAAACAGCCTTCTTTCAGACTTAAAAGGAAGTGAGAGAAAGAGAGAAGAGTTTTCTATGAGCAATTTATAAACTCTTATTCAGATCAGGTAGTGGAAGGTCAAAAGTAATCTGCCCATTCCCACCTAGCTCTGCCATTAAATTTGGCAATTATACTCCACAGTATGTTAGGAATGAGAAATAAGCTGGGTCAAAGCACATTTAAAATGAAGTTTGTGCTGCTCTCATGGAGTGTGTTCGGATTTCCGATGTGTGTCCGCTGAGATAAGGGGCCAAGAGAGGGCTTAATCTCCGTTTCTGTGAAGTGCTAACGTGGGTATGACAGCATTCAGAGACAGATAGTGCCAAGTGCTTGAAAGGGGGTCCAGAAGAGGCAGAGGAAATGAAATATTTAGCACTCGATACCAAAAATTAGCTTGTGCACTTTGAGAACAAATACCCAAATTGTCCCTGATAGATTGATGACCCTTTTCAAATAAATGACACAACATGCAATTTTGTTTTCACTCCTCCAGCCCATCTGTTAGGTTAATGATAGCTTTGCTGAATCTGGAGTGTGCATTACTGCAATTATATATATTGTGGAGGTGTGGCGTAGGAGATTCCTGCCACTGATTTTATTAATCCCTGAAAAGCTGTTGAATATGCATGCCCGAATGCAGCATGCCAGAGAAGGAGCTCTTCTCCTTCTCCCAAATCGCTGAGTGCATGATTTCAGGAAATTATGAGCAGAATACAAATGGCATTAGAAAGAAAATAAATGAAAACAGGGGGTTGAACTTTTGAACTTAGATTTGAAATGGCTAAAAGGAAAATGAGGGAAATGGTTCTTATGTCAGATGAGGTCTCAGGAAAATTGGAAGTCCTGCTGCACTTTTGCAGAAGCATCAATTTTGCACTGTGTACTCTGTTGTTGTTGTCTGAAAAATACACACATACAAAACCAAAAATATCTGACCTATGTCTAACCTTGCCGATATCTTTCTCCCAAAACACACTCAAAAACATTGGTTATCTCATCTCAATCTCCAGCACTCCACTGAAGCTAAAGGTGGATGCCAGTCCATGCAGGGTACCATTCACACATTCACACCTACAGGTAATTTAGAGTAGCAAATCCACCTACTGGTTTCATGTTGGGAGGTGAGAAGAAACAGGAAAACCCGGAGGACACCCAGGCAGACACTACTGGGAAAAACATGGAAATTTCTACACAGATAGAAATCCAAGTTTCTGGTCAAATCAAAGAGCCTGGAGCTGTAAAGTGACAATGTTACCTTTTGCATCACCATGCTGCCTTGGAAGCATACCGCAAACCCTTTTAGAATTAGTTTTGAACTGTTAAGCATCCCAAGAACCCTTGAGGAATCCTTTTATAAAAAATGTAGCCACTTAGGTGTACAGTTGTGGTCAGATGTTTACATACACTCATCATGGACATGAATTTTGTGGCAACATTGAGCTTTCAATATTGAGCGTTCCATTCCAAAAGCTTAATGTTAGCCTGGTTTATCCATTCCACAACTAGTTTTGATGTGTTTGGGATTATTGTTCCAACAGGACAGGGTTAGGGTTAGTTTCTAAGTTTCAACTGTCTAATTGATGGTTTGAGGTTATGCTGAAGAATTCTGAAGAATTCTCCTTCTTCATTATTCCATCCACTTTGATTTATCATGCCTAACAGTTACTTAACAGTTGGTACAGTGTTCTTGAGGTTGCATGCCTCACCTTTACTCTTCCAAATATACCTCTGATCATTATGGACAAAGAGCTCAATCTTTGTCTTATCTGACCAAAAAACTTCCACCAGAAGTATTTTTCTTTGTCCATGTAGTCAGCTGCAAACTTTAGCTGAGTTTGAAGATATTGGTTTTGGAGCAGGGGTTTCTTTCTTGAACAACAGCCTCTCAGTCCGTGGTGACATAAAATTCACTTGACTGTAGATAGTGATACTTGTGTTCTAGCAGCTTCCACTTCATAACAGGCTTGTGCCTTGGTGGTTCCTGTTTTTTTTTCTAACCATCCGAACCAGATTCCTCTCAACTGAGAGTGACTGTTTGGGTCTTCTTCCAGACCTTGGCAAAGTGACTACACCTCCCAGTAACTTGTACCTGTCAAACAAACACTTTTTATGTTGGTACCGAGAAGCTACCAGCTGTAGTCAAGAATGATCACTCACAGGAAGTTAAGACGCCTTGGTCTAGGCAAGTTAAAAGACATTTTGGGATGTTCAGCACCACTGAATTTATAATCTAAGTGGGTGTATATGTATTTTTGACCCTGTGTTGATTTCACTGAAATCACTAAAAGCCCAATATTATCATGACAGACATGATGAATGTATGCAAAATTCTGATCACAACTATAAGTATAGGTCTAGGAATTTGGACTTTATAATTTGCGCTTTAAGGGTATTGGACTTTAAGGACCATTTGGAGAAGTAAGTGTTTTAAAGGAACAGTTCATCTACCTCCAAAAGTCCTAACCAATGAGTACAGTTGCTTGCCTGCGTCTCCCCAGACAAAATAGAGAAAAATTCATCAAAGCTTTACGTCTTCTCATTTTGCATCAAAATGTACCGGTAATAATGAAACAAAACCCTTACTGCAACATATTCCCTAAAAGCACCATGCAGGAAGGTCCCTAGCTCCAAAAACTAGCACCATTTCCCAAAGGATTGTAAAACTTTGCCTGGGTTCCATTCCTTGAAGATATTTAAAATCAAATAGTGAGGAATTTGGGACTCAGTCAGAATACATTTGACTAGGGAAGGATGAGAGAGCAGGGATTAAATCACAGAAGCTAGAGAAGACTGCCAGCTCAAACCCAATGTGGAGATAAGGAAGAGAGGCATTTATTACAGCTGATAGAAAGCAGATCTAGTGCCAGGCAACAGTGGTATCTGCAGCAGGGTCCTGCAGACAGTACAGATAATCAGAGAAAGAACTGTGGGAAGGAAAACAAACCCTCACAAATACACACCCAGACAGAAATGCCATGGTTTGATTTAGTGCTTTGCTGGTATAGTAGAAGTTTACATGAGTGTGTATTTTTTTCAGGGGTAAGATTTAGAGGATACCAAAATCACCATGAAGTGGATCAAGAATGTTTTAGGAGAAAATAAATAAATGTAGTCTACCATGTAGCTTGGTGGGGGATAGATCACTTCTGCCACCCCTCAAGATTCAGTTTTCCGTGATGTGAATTTGATGGGGGAACATATTCCCAGAGCACAGCACATCTAACAGTGTCAGTGAAAGTCATGAATGCATACAATAAATATATGTGTCTTGTATTTCTCTTCTTTTGATTTGTTTTCTCATCTTGACAGTTTCCTACTGACTCAGTCTTTGCTTGACTCTCATCTGTTACTTCTCTCCTCATATTCTGTTTTTTGACTATAGATTCTGTTCAAGCCTTGATTAAAAGTCTATGAATATGACAATGCAGATCAAGACACATACTGAAATGCAGTTTGCATTTTCCTGAGACAAATGAGCTGGTTTGGTAGCAGCAGCACTACAGGGAATAGAGATCTCAATAAAATAAACAGCATGACACAGAATTAGGAAGTGATGACTGATTAGTGAAGCACAAAGCTGGAATCACGGACCACATAACTATGCAAGAAATATAAGATGCAGCGTGTGTGTATGAATGCCTCTATAAGCCGTGAGTCATAGATCAATAAAAATGTGTGTACTTGTAATCGTGTGGAAAGTTAATTAGCTGCTGTAGAAAAGACAGAGGCAGCATACAGTACATATTCCTATGTCTCACACTCATGATGTTCATTTTTGGAGATTTCTTCTGGGCTAAAACCTAAATATGGTCCAGTGTGTGCTGAGGAATTTTTGAAGCTTTTTGCTTGAGGTAAGACCTGAAGCACTGAGGAAAAAAAAAAAGAGGCAAACACACTGGGGCAGGAAACCTTCCAGAGAATTACCATACAGATTCACCAGTCAAGTCAGTGGTGTTTTTAGAAAAGATGGAGACAGCTCAGATTCATTGTTATGGCTTGTTTCCTGAAAAAAAAATAGTTTATGCCAAAATAAGCTACACACAGTGTTCCTCAAATGTAGTCAATCAGTCAAGATATGCTTTGAGTTTGCTTCTTTCATTTTTCCCTGAAGTAGAGGTATTCACAAGATTGTTTTTGTAATCCCAACCCACCAAATCCCAAAGGTTTTTGAACTTTCCCTCCCACTCCCACAGACCCTCTTCACCACTCCCTCCCACTCGTATAGACTCTCTTGGCCAATCACAAAGACTCTCTTGACCAGTCCCACTTACTCCGGCAGACACTTTTGACCAATCCCACCCACTCCCACAGACCCTCTTGACCAAAGCCATAGATTTTCTTGACCAGTCCCACCCACTCCAGCAGACTCTCTTGAACAATCTTGCTCATTTCCACAGAATGTCTTGACCAGTCCCACCCTCTCTTACAGACTCTTTTGAACAATTTTGCTCATTTCCACAGACTGTCTTGACCAAATCCATAGATTCTCCTGACCAGTCCCACCCACTCCTGCAGACTCTTGTGAACAATCTTGCTTACTTCCACAAACTGTCTTGACCAGTCCCACCCACTCCTGCAGACTCTCTTACCCAGTCATATTCATTGTCACAGACTCTCTTGACCAATCCCACAGATCCTCTTGAATCTCTTATTCATGTACACTAATGCAGGCTCTCTTGACCAATCTTGCCCACTCCCATAGAGTCTCCTGACCAATACTCTCATCCACTCTCAGAGACTCACTTGACCAATCCCACCCACTCTGGCAGACTCTCGTGATCAGTCTCATTCAATCACACAGACTCTCTTGACCAATCTTGCCCACTCCCACAGATTCACTTGGCTAATCCTATAAACCCATGCCCTCTGAATCATGACATCAAATGTTAGTGATTGACGAAGAGGACCATTAGTCCAATAACATAAATAGCAAATAGTCTCATTGTACTAAACTGTAGATATAAGCTTTTTTACTGCATAACACTAAAGAAGCAAACGTCATCAAGCATGTCTTAGCTGACAGACTACTTTTGAAGTAACTCTCTTGGCCAAACTATTGCTTTACCAAGACTAATTTATACTGTACAAGTATACAAGCATGTTAGTGATACATAATTACACCCAAACATCTGTTCATATCCACCCTTTCAGATTTCATAATTCCCATTCCACAGAAGGTGTTGGCAAGCGAGACACAATATGAGTCAGATTGAACAAAGCTAATAAAGAAGACTCAATTATATTACAATTATACAATTACATACAATTACCACCATTATGAAACCTAATCAAATCCAAAGGGCTCTGCTCTTAGCTTGCACAGTTCAATAAACCAATATGCACAATTAATTAACAGATTCCACATTTTTTGTGATGCCACATGCAATCGATGTGTTTTTTTTTTTTTTCAGTTGATCAGGCTAATGGAACAGACAGAGGTCGAAATAAAGCAATAAAAAGTGTTTTAAAGAATAAGATTATTGAATTACAGGAAGCTAATTACTGTAATCCTGTGGGTCTGGGTATTAATGCAGCAATATTAAAGATCTGCTGCTTTTGGCAGAAAAGCTGGAAAATTAAATCAGCTGCTGGAGACTTGAGCATACCGGCATCCATTTTGGTGCTGAGCTGATCCCTCTGAACAGAAGCTTTATAGTAAACAGACTGTCTGCCAGCAAGCTTTAAATAATGGCTTTAGCCCTGGTGGAAATGGATGTCTGATATACCAACCTTTTATTTTCTAGCTTATGTCTCTTTCTGTCTTTGGCAAAACTGTAGCCTCATGTGGTCTTGACTGCCCTGACCCATCAAGACCAGCCTAAGACAACCCAGTTAAGATGCTTCATTTATTATGTTATGTACACTGATGGCAACTATACTTCTATCAAAGGCTCATTATAAAATTGGATCATATATGTTAACATATTTAGTCACAATGTGGCATGCTGTTATAGGAAAATAATCAATTATGGGGTTTAATAAGGCCCAGTGCAAAAGAGTTACTGTTGCCACCCAGAAGTGAAATGGATTACAATCACAGGCCACTTTATTAGGAATACCCATACACCTGCTGTTTTATCCATCCATCCATCCATCCATCCATCATCCATAACTGCTTATCCTGTGCAGGGTCACGGGCAAGCTGAAGCCTATCCCAGCTAACTATGGG
>JAOBAM010000022.1:38508221-38523987 GCA_025212355.1 Notarius kessleri
GGGGGAAACCGGAGCACCCGGAGGAAACCCACGCGGACACGGGGAGAACATGCAAACTCCACACAGAAAGGCCCTCGTTGGCCACAGGGCTCGAACCCGGACCTTCTTGCTGTGAGGCGACAGCGCTAACCACTACACCACCGTGCTGCCCCGTGTTTCAGATGATTTCAAAATCAAAATCGTACCAAATCGTGAAAAGTTGGTGGAAGTACATTAGATGAGTGGAATTAAGATCGGTTGCTTTTGGTCATCACATGAGCATAACGTTCCTGTTTGTCTTTTCTTTGAGCAACAAAAACAATAACCTGCCAATGGAATGATCACCCTAATGGGTAATCAATGATGCCTTGAATACTGAGCTCCCACAGGGATACACTAAGATGGGGCTCAGCATGTTTTTTTTTTTTCTTTAATTAATTTTTTTTTGCGTGTGTGTGTGCAATGCTGGACAGGCTAGCATTTGCCAAACAGAAGAGATGGCAGTATTGATTAAGCCAGCGTGTTTTTCTTACTCGCAAATGGCCACAGTAATCACTCTGAGCTCAGTGTATTTATGTTCAGCACAGCCACTTTCTTACTGTTTGAATAGTACATTGTATCGCAAAGCTAATATAACAGTCGTCAGCCATTTCAGCTTTGGTTTAAAGTAAAGCAGCTGTACAGCATGCACTGCGGCGATAACATTATCTCATGATGTCAGCGTTAGTCATGTGTGACATCTTTAATGGACAATCTGCAGAGACAGCAAACATTGGTTTCAAGGTCACGTTGTCGGTCTGATTTTTATAACGTGCCAGTCATTGGGGACGGTGACAAAGTACGCATGCATATGTACGAGAGAGATAGACAGACAACAGTGTGAAAGAGACAGCTGACAGGGAGAAGACAGACAGTCCATGGTGTGAATAATAAGGGTGTAGTGATTGCAATGAAGAATAGTTGCAATAGCTGGTGATTATCACAAACAGGAGGTATGAAGATGTCTTCTTTTGGGCTTCTAAAATCATTTTAAACCCCAAATGATAGAATATTGAAACACATTCAGGTCAAATCTGTTGCATTTTCACACATTTCTACAGTATTGTGGCTGTCTTTCCTCATTCTCATTCCCTCTCTCTCTCTCTCTCTCTCTCTTCTGCCCAGCACGGTCTCCTTGATTAACAATCTCCCATAATTGAAATCATTTGCATTCTAATAGAGGACAGTTAAAACCCCGGACAAAATAAACAGCACTTTTGAAGTTATTTTCCTAAAGAGCTGGGAGGCACACTCACTCGTCCTCGCTGATTTCATCACACAAAGCCTCTGCCACTTAGAGCAGCCCGTTTCTTCACGGGGTCACCTACATTTTATGGGTTAAAAATGTGTGCACCATATTTACCACCTTACCCTGATTTTTGTGGTTGTTGAGGTTGTGTCCACCTGATCCTTTCTGTCGTGCAAAGACAAACTGCAGCATCTGAATATTGTGCCAGTGGTGAAAAACAGTCCAATAGCGAATAGGTGACGCTATTGGACCATCTTTCGCCACCATCACAATATGCAGATACTGCAGTTTGCCTTTGTACGGCAGCTTTGCTCAAATGTTTGAGTCAGTGAAGGAGGAAATATCAAATCCAGCACTTTATTGATGTCTGATTCATATCAGATCATTACATCCCCAGAGGCAGGAGCTTGATGAGTGTCTCGAGCTGTGATTCCTGGTTTGGAAGCTGTCAGACGCAGCTGACCCTTTAATCCATGCTGACATACCCATCACACTCAGCTTACCTAAACTCTAATTTCAGGATTATCGTATTAATCCTGGCTTGTTTCTCAGATTCGGCAGCTATTGGGAGAGTTGATCTGTCAAGTTTATCTGACATTTTTTTTTTCCAGCACTGGGGCAACCCGAGTTCCCCTCTCTCCAGCCTGGAGAGAGAGAGATAAGAGAGGGATGAATTGCAGGCTGGAAAGAAGCTATGAGCTATGCTTTGGCTTGAGGGACACACTGGAGATGACCTGTCGGATTGGGGTGATTGGAGTGACCCTTGTGTCCTGGCCAAGAAATGGGAGGAGATCTAAACTTGGATGGAGCGCTAGAATTAAGACTCTGAGGTGATTCTTGTTTGGTTTGCTTGGTTAAAGTCACATGTTTGGACTTGGACTGCATTACTCTGGGATGCGATTGTCGATCAGATCATATGATTGAACAAGAATTCTGCCATAAACTTTTGCTGTTTGTAATGTTATACAGCGTTCTGTAGGACATCTTCAGCTCAGCCATGCTTTCATAAGCATTCTTTGTCACATCACACCTCCCATCTGATTTCGCAAAGGATTGGAGGAGCAAGAGTGGCGAGTAGCGAGTGATGGAATAAAAGTTGAGGACTGAACAATACACAAATGAGAAGTAAATATTGTCAGGCGGCCAATTATAGTCCAGAATTCATAATTTTGTTGTGCTGCATATTTTTTTTCACGACAAGAACACGCATTACACATAACCATATCTAAAATTGAATGAACCACTAGAATGGATGTGTCTTTCCCAAAATAAGGACTGTCATCTCCTGAATAATCCATGGCCTTACTTGTACATGTCAGTGCAGCTATTGAACCTTTCAATGAGAAAGCAACAGGAAAAACTGTTTGGCCTTTTCTCGACACATACCTAAGCTCTTGCACTCCCTCTTTTTTTATCTCTGTATTTCTTCTTTTATCTCTGTTATTATCTGTCTTTCTTTCTCTCTGTCTCAAATTTTCTCGCTTCCATGCATTTTCCTCTCCCAGCTCTCAGTTTTGTCAGTGATTAATCCATCTCAATAGAGGAAGCGAGAGAGAAAGAAAGAGAGAGTATTTTCTCAGCAAATTTCTGCACTATAAACACCTTGCAGTATATCACTCCACTGCACTCGGGCTGGAAAATACCAAAACTCATTTCCCAAATATCAGGTGCTCTCTGTGCCTGGAATACCACCGAGCCCATTACATTAATACCCTCAGCTATATTTATTCAGAGCTGAAAGCATCTGTCCGACATCCCGATAGCATGTAATAGCACAGCAAAGTAAAATCACCCTGAAACATAAATACATTCATATGCAGATGCGTTTCATTCTCTTACGCCCATGTGTCTACTGACAGGGGTCAGCCTCTTCCTGTCTGACAGAGTGACTGACTGCGCTGTTAAGTGTAATTACATCTGACTTCAATCAGGCACTAATGAAATAAGGCTCCATCACCACAGAGGCTGGAGATATCAGTCATCTAATCGTTTCAGCACTTCATTGACGATTGTAAAACACAGTTGGTTTGCATTAGAAGGAAAAAACCACATGGCAATGTTGCAGTCTTTGTTTTATAAGGAAGTGTTTGCATGACCGTATTGATGTACAGATATTCAGATGATACTCCATAATATGTTACATGATATATGATATTCAGATGGTACTAAGATGATTTAGTATAGATAATAATAATAGATACTATTAGTATTGTGATGTGATGTCATAATGTACTATAATATAAAATACTAAACTGTACTACATTACACTACGGCATCCCATGCCATGCTACACCATGATGCACTAGACTATACTCTGCCATACTGCACTACGCTCCACTACACTACACCATAATACACCATATAATGCAATACCATATCATAGTTCACTATACTATGAAATACTACACCATACCACTACACTGTACTAAACCATGCTATGGTGTACCATACCATTCCTTGTCATGATGCACTATGCTATACTATACAATACTACACTATACATCAGTGCAATGCTCTCTGCACCACATTGTGGCACACCATACCATGCTATTTCATGATCTACGATGCTATACTATATCATTCTATACGATAACATGCTACACTATACTACACTATACCACACTATGCTACAACACAGTGCTCTATGCCACACTGTGTACTGCACCATGCCATGCCATATCATGATATACTCTACTCTATTCCGCTCCACTCTGCTCCGCCCCAATCCACTCCACCACACCACAGTATACTAAACCACACTATACTATGCCACACTGCACTGTTATACTACACTACACTATACTATGCCATGCTATGCCATGCGATTCTGTACTACATAAAACTATACTACACTATGCAACATTACACCATGCTATACTGTGCCATGGTATACCATACCATCGACTGTGGTGATATACTATGCTACAGTCTACTATACTGCAATGCTATACTCAATACCACACTATGGTGCACCATGCCATGCCATGCTGTATCATGAGCGATACTACAATACACTATACTACACAACACCACATTGCACCACACTACACTACACTGTACTATACTATGGTACAATGCTCTGTAACACACTGTAGTACACCATGCTGCGCCATGCCATATCATGATATACTTCACTCTACTTCAATTTATTCTACTAGACTATAACGCACTGTACTATGGTACACTAAGCTATGGTACACCACACCATTCCTTGTGGTGATACGCGATGTTATAGTACTGCAATACAATGCTCTATACTACACTGTGGAACACCATGCTGTATCATGAGCTATTACTATACTGTACTATAATATAGTATGCTATACCTTGTCATGATGCACTATCCTATATTGTGCTATGATATAATGCCCTATACCACACTGTGGTACACTATACTGTGCCATGCTATATCATGATATTCTCTGCTCCACTGTACTACACTGTACTATACGATACTCTTGGTAGTCCGTTGGTCTGAGGATGATGTAGTCTGTGCATTCAGCAATGAGAGCGCATGTGGCTCCACAGCCCGAAGCTGGAAGTGCACAGGCACCCGCAGTTGTGTCACAACGGTGTTCTGAAGTTTGGACTAAGGTGGACATGGCTCTGTGACATCTGTCCCTTTGCAGCAGCGAGACGTTGTCATTGGTCCTCTTCGAAGGCAGCTGTTGCTCTGGAAGTGAGCAACCTCTAGGCTTTCCTGTTTGTGGCGAAGGCTTCAAGCAGTCGTGGTTGGATGCCACACCATTTGAGGTTGCTTTTCAGGGTATCTTTGGAGCTCAGTATGGGCCTTCCCTGTCTGCATGAGCCCTCCTTGAGCTCCCCATACATCAGCTGTTGGGGGATGCGGTTGTCGTTCATTCTGATGATGTGACCAGTCCAGCGTAGCTGAACCTTCAATAGCATTGACTTGATGCTTATTGAGTCAGCTCTGTCCAGCACCTCTTGGTTCATAACACTGTCTTGCCAGTGTATGCCCATGATCATGCACAGCAACCTTGTGTGAAACTGGTCCAGCTGCTTAATGTGCTGTCGGTAGAGGGTCCACATTTCGCACCCATACAGGAGTGAAGAAAGGACTACGGCCTTATAGATTTTGAGCTTGGTGGTCAGTCTTATGCCCTTCTGCTGGAGAACTTTCAATCTCAGTCTTCCAAATGCTTGGCTAGCTTTCTGAATCCTAGATGTGATCTCCTTATCCAGTGCTCCATCTGCAGAGATTGTGCTGCCCAGGTACTTGAAGCTCTCCACACATTTCAGTTTGTCTCCATCAATGGTGATGGATGCTGTATTTGGGGTGGCTTGAACCAGGACGTCCATCTTTTCTAGACTGATTGTTAGTCTGAACAGCCTGGATGCTTCAGCAAACAATGGTCTGCAGATGATTCTCCTTGTGTGCCAGGAGGGTACAGTCATCTGCAAAGAGGGCTTCAAGGATGAGTTTCTCCATGGTCTTGGTTCGAGCGGAGAGACGACAAAGGTCAAAGACAGGTCCATCTGAGTGATATTTTATGTACACGCCAAGGTCAAGGTCTTTTACAGCATGGAGTATGACCTGTGAGAAGAACAAATTGAACAACACGGGGGCAAGGACACAGACCTGTTTCACTCTGTTTGAGATGTTAAAGGAGCTTATGTAGTCACCATTGGAGAGGACTTGTCCAATCATGTTGTCATGTAAGAGCCATATCAATGTGGTGAATTTGTGTGGGCAGCCCAGCTTCATGAGGATAGTCCACAAAGCTTCCCTGTTGATTGTGTTGAACGCTTTTGTCAAGTCTATGAACACTGCATACAAATCCATCTGTTGCTCGATGCATTTCTCCTGGACCTGATGCACAGAAAACACCATATCTATGGTACTGCGACCAGGGTGGAATCCACACTGAGCTTCAGGCAGATTGCTCTCAGAGATGTTGGTGATGAGCCTGTTCAGGAGGATGTGAGCCAGGATCTTTCCGGCAGTGGAGAATTGTGATATTCCTCTGTAGTTGCTGCAGCATGACTTCGCTCCTTTGTTCTTGTATAGTGCCACTATAGTGGCATCCCAGAGGTTTGATGGCATGCCTTCTTCCTCCAAGATGTTTGATAGGACATTGTGGAATGCTTTGAAGGCTGATGTTTCAAGTACTTTGTACAGTTCTGCAGGAATCCCGTCCTTTCCAGGCACTTTGCCACAGTTCATCTGCTTTATGGCAGTCCTGACCTCATCCTCACTGGGGAGGTCAAGATCCTCCTGTGTTGGCTTCTGGGGGATCTGTTGTAAAGCAGCCTGGTCAATAGTAGAAGGCCGGTTGAGAAGTTGGCAGAAGTGTTCCTACCGTCTTGCACTGATTTCCTCCTTGTCTTTGATGATGCTGTAGCCATCAGCAGAGAGCAGAGGGGCTGTTCCTCCCCTTGAAGGGCCAAAGATGGTCTTGATGGCACTGAACAGCATCTTGCAGTTGTTGGTGTCTGCGTAGAGCTGCACTTCATCAGCCTGCTTCTCCCACCATCGATCTTGCATAGCATGGACTTCTCTTTTGGCTCTGGCATGACAATCCTTGAATCTGCCACATCGCAAGCAGCAGTTAGGATGGTTCTGCCAGTCAATGTACGCCTTTCTCTTCTCATCCAGGAGTGCTTGCATGGCCTCATCGTTTTCATCAAATCAGTCTTGATGGAGCCTCTTCTTTGGGCCTAGTGCTGTCTTGGCTGTTTCTGTGACCATTTCTTTGAACTGGTTCCATTTCTCCTCTGGCCCACCAGTTAGCAGTCCTGTTGTCTCGAACTTGTTATGAAGACTGGTTTGAAATTCTTGCTGGCAACTGAGTGATAGCAGTCTAGCTGTGTTGAAAACCGGTCTGACAAGCTTTGGGTGTTTGCAGTGGTGAGGGGCTATATAGATATTGAACTTGGCTCTAATAAGTTTGTGGTCCATCCAGCAATCAGCACCATTCATTAAGGACGTCACCATTGTCGTGTTGGCGGGTAATGATGAAGTTGATGAGATGCCACTGTTTGTATTGCGGGTGCATCCACATGGTCTTGTACTTGTTGGGCTGCCTGAACATTGTGTTGGTTATTAGCAGTCCATACTCAGCGCATTTGCTCAGCAGTAGCAGACCGTTGCTGTTCATCTTTCCAACTCCATGTTTCCTTATCACTCCTCTCCACTGGTCATTGTCTCTGCCAACTCTGGCGTTAAAGTTGCCGAGCAATATGAGCTTGTGGGAAGCAGGTGTGGCTTGCAGCAGAGCATCCAAGTCAGCATAAAACTGATTTTTGATCATCTCTGTGCTTACCATGGTGGGTGTGTAGGTGCTGATGATGGTGACAAAACATTTATTGCTGATAGGGAGGCAGATCTTCATCAGTCTTTCACTAGTAAGGAGATCAGGAATCTGCTTCAGAAGGCTGGACTTGATGGTGAATCCACCATGGATTCTGTCCTTGTTCTGGGCTTTACCTTTCCAGAAAAATGTATATCCGCTGCCTGTTTCTGACACTGATCCTTCTTCAGCAAGTCAAGTGCTGCGATGTCGATGTTGTATCTTGACAAATCCTTGGCAGTAAGAGCTGTCCATCTCTGAGGTCTTGAGACATTGTTTCTATCCATAATGGGACACACGTTCCACATCCTGATGATGAGTTTCTTCTTTTGGAGTCGACCGCAGGTGGGTAAGTCAGCCAGCCATGGTGAGTTGGCCAGACAGTTGAGGGCAGGCTTTGTTTGGGCCACCTTTTCTAGGCCCCTTCCTTACTAGGATGAGCAGTGCAATCCTGAAGAGGCTACTCAGTCACCTGAGATGTTGCTGAAGTTCTCTGCTGCCCCAGGTTCAGACAGTGATGACCAGAGTCCCAGGCTGCCTGCATGCAGGCTTGTGACTATGACTTCCAGTGGTTACCTCCACCTGTCACTTTTGCCACTCCCCCATCGCTGCAGGACTTGGTGGTTGGAAGTTAGGGGCTGGGTTGCACAGACACCTGTGTGTGAAGTTGATTAAAGTGGAAGAGCCATTGCACAGAAGTAATCCCACTCTCTCAGCAGAAGAAACCTTGATCCAGTGGAATGGAGAACTGTTACGTCTGGAGACCTCTATACTAATACTATACTATACTATACTATACTATACTATACACCTTTAACCTTGAAACCCTATACATCCTTTACATCTACTCCTAACCACGGCTAATTCACACATAATCTACTCTTATAATCCACACATGCCTATCCTTTCACAAAACACCTACCTCTTCACCTACCACTACAGCTACATTTAATATTCATAAAATAACCCCACCCCTTAATAGAACCTACCACACATAACATTGGCCACTCTGCATGTAACCTACTTCTATACCATTTATATATACTACATAGCATACATAGCATATAGGTCAGTAGGTTCCATACACTACTCCTGATTTCAATACATCACCCTTACACTTACTTATAACCTTAACCACTCGACACATAACCTAATTCTTTAGCTGCCGCTTCACCTTAATACCATACACATCACTTTAACCACTTAAACATACCCCTACACATTATATTCCTTTTCCTACTGGTGTTGTTTATACACTGGCCCTACAACCTAACCTTGACCTTATCCAGACTAGGCATCACCTTACTCTTAGTGTCTACCTCAATCTTTACTCCCTACAAATAGCTTACTTCTATGCAGTACACTACCTACTTCACATTACATTTTCTAGCCTGTCTTTTGTGCTTACTCAGCTGTCCATTTGCATTGGAGGATATGAAACCTGGCAGTCTCGAATGCCCAATGCAAAAGAACCCCACTGAAATAATACTGGCCCTAAAGTCATATGAGGGTTGAAATGTTTCAAGATGAGTTATCACTTTTGACTGCTTGGTCTTTCTTCTGATTGAGATGATACAGTATATGAAAGTCAGAGTGAATGATGAATCACAGATCACTGCATGTCCTGTTTTTCACCACAGCCTGGATTATAAAGAAAAAACATCGTTTTTTTGTTTTGTTTTGTTTTTTAGCTAATGCATTCACCTGTTATGAATAGGTTTGCTCCCACTTTTAGTAATCTGATTATTTATTTAAATTGTTGGAACTGGGAAATGGAACAAAAAGACATTGCTTCTAGTCACAGTTAATTTCATTTGGGCCAAACTCCTCCTGGTGGCCCTTTTTTTGGCAAAAAGGAAAGGAATTCTGAATTGTTGAATTCTGTTAATGAATGTTAATTTAATGTGCTGTTTATTTCCGGAGGGAAGCATTTGAGCATTTGTGGCTGCATTTTAATAGGGTATTTTAACAGTAAGCAACTGAAATGACGAATTATTATATTGCTTCAGTGCTGAAGAGTTGGATAAAGGAGAGATGGAGATAAGATTGAGATTAAAGTTGAAAAACACTGAAGGATAACTTTAATGTTGTTTACTGATCATACTTGTGGAAGAAAAGAAAAAGAAGCATTCCTCCTCAATCTTCACACCAGGACCACATCCGATTTTTGTTCCACCCACTGCAAAAGGAATAGCAAGGCCAAATGCTGGTGTGACCCCTGATACATCTTAAGGAATGAAGCTCAATCCAGGAA
The DNA here is from genome assembly GCA_025212355.1 of Notarius kessleri. Lineage (NCBI taxonomy): Eukaryota > Metazoa > Chordata > Actinopteri > Siluriformes > Ariidae > Notarius > Notarius kessleri. The sequence continues at coordinate 38,518,054 of JAOBAM010000022.1, forward strand.
ATGTGCTCTAGAAGTGCTAGCTGTGATGGATGCTGCTGCTCTCCAGTCTAGGTTTAATGGCACAAGTCATTTAGATACATCTGTGCATTGTTTTGATCTCTCTCACTCACTCTCTCTCACTCACACATACACACACCCACGTTCACAAACACCGAGAATGTGTATGCTAGATCCTACTCGGACTGTTGCCCAGCCTGATACTCCATTAAAAGCACGTGCCATACCGTCTGCGCCACAGATGTCTAAAGCGTGGACTGAACACAAATAATTTGTTGTTTGCTTATTAATTTATAGACTTTTCCAGGTTTTAGAGCGAGAAAACAGCTGCCGTGTCGCCACACCATGACTCTACCTCCCCAGAATAGCTAATCCATGATAAGTGCTGGCAGGAGACACGCACTAGCTCAGGTGGACAGGATGCACAGCCAACTTGAAAAGCCACACACACACAGAGTAATAACAAGAAGTGTGTGAGTCCTGTATGAGTGTGTGAGTCCTATAACAAAATCAAATTCCCAGAGCAGCATATGATTTATGTTACATGCTAACTGTGAAAGCAATTTTTTTTCGATTATGTTGTTTTTAATAAAGTCTTAGTTTGCACATTACCTCAACTAGGAAGATTTACTGACTGTAAAGAGGCGTGTCTCAGGCAAACTCCACCCCCCAGCGGAAAACAGCTGAGTAAAGGAAATGAAGATGCCAAGAAGAAAGGCAAAAGGTGTAAAAGCATTTAATCTCTCTGTACACACACACACACACACACACACTGCTCACTAGCTCAGGAAATTAATTAGACGGGCCACTTGCCATGAGAAGTCATTGTGTGCATTTAGGTGTGAGTGTAAGATAAAAGGAGGAAGAAGGTATTAATTCTCTGGGCAGGACCACAAACAAACATCGAACCATTTTTATTCTTGTGTCTCTGTTCGGTTGACTTGGGGATACAGATCATTTTAATATATGATTTTTTTGGGGGGGTTAGGAAGCGGTAAAGGGTGCTTTTACAAACCCCATGAAATTATATATATGACACATAAGAGCATTTTCATGCCGCTTCATATTCACGTCATTGTTATTCCTTTGTATCTGTTCACAATCATAAATCCAGCCCCTCCTGACACGGGAACGCCCCAACCAGTATGGCAACGATCCTTCCCCAACGTTCCGGATCTGACGGCCGGATTCCATCTTCCTCTCCCGAACACGCCAGCGACGGATTTGTTGACACATCCATCCGCATGTGTCTGTGTAATGATATTATTTTTCATTTCCCGGGCAAAAAGAAAACACCATTACCCAAGGCAGTGAGTCGTAACGAAGCATTCTGTGCCTCCGTCTCTTTTCCTCTTTTTCGGCGGGACTCTAATTGAATTACCCTCTCTCATGATGGAAAGTTTCAAAGGGACCATTCCTGTCTTCTTCCTTCTTCCTGCTTTCGTTTCAAGGCCTTTTCCACAAAGTCGAACCATCTCGATTTAGTTTTTCTCCTCCAGCACGTATTCCAAGCCGACGCTGACACAAGCTGGGCGTCCAATTTAGCCTTGGTTAAAGAAAATCCGGCTCCAGAGAGAATATAAAGAGGCAAGTGGACAGGGTCAGGTTATGGACCTGTCTTTTATTCTCTGTGTTTGGGCTGGAGCTGCGTATATTCATAGAGCATTCAGTTTTTCTGAAAGGAGACGTCCACCACTAGGAGTGGACTGAATTCAGACCAATGGATGAAGAGGCAAGAAGCCAGCTCATCTTTTGTGCAGCAGGATTAAGAAAGGAAGAGACTGTTGAATAAGGGATTCAGGTCTGACTGGCACCTCTATAGACAGAAGGACATGCATTTGACAAGAGGTCCTGGACTGCATTATTGCATGCACCCAAGTGCTCAAATTGATTTATGATGCACAAGAAAGTAACTGGTGGAAAAAAGGTTTATGTAGTTTTGGATAAAATGTCCTGGATTTATTCACGAGCCTAATTTGTAGCATATCTGAATTAAATTTCACTATTTAACCTTAACCCTGAGAAGCACAACTTGTATAATATTACTACTGTTGCTGAAAAGCTTAGCTTTGGAGTTTTGTGAGTCAGGTATTACTTTTAGTGTGTGGCAATTTGCAGGAATTCCCTTGAGTATATGTGTCATTAGTTGGTTCATCCCTTTCATTCGTGCACTTGTGTAGACAAGCTTTTTATAGCCTCTTACAACGATGGACAATTGTCGAATGGATAATTGTCTATTTCTTTAAGAGTGCTTTCACGTACGCAGTCGATTCGAATCAAAACCTCAGTGCATTTCATTTGTGTATGTGAGAACACAATTATCAAACTCATGCTGAACGAAAATACTCTTAATGAGTACAAACTAATTGGTGGAAAAAAGAAAAGGCAATCAAATGATGAGAATTTTCTAGAAACTTCCTCCATGTATGTTCTGATGTTCTGATACAGTGCCCCAGGTATCCTTCTGTGTGTGTGTGTGTGTGTGGCTGTCCACGTGCGTACTTTATTACACATCGATGTAAGCCGTGTCCTCAGGGGTCACACAGAGGGGAGAGTCTGACTCTGATGGCGACTTCTGTTCTAAAGAGGGAGGAGCAAAGTTCTTTCTCAGTGAGTAGGAAACAGACAGAGAGACTAAGTGCTCCCTCAGGGCCTGACCTACAGTCTGAGCTCTGAAAACCCTCAATCAGAGGAGCCAAGCAAAATTGATTAGCACATTATTTTCTCTTGACGAGCTCTGGCTCTAGCCATGCCAGCGGTTCGAGCTTTCAGAGTGTTTGGATCGCTGATGGATGTGTCGAAATGCAAGATAAAATTTAGCAGGAAAACAAAGCCCTGCTTTCTCACACTGTCATAGATTTACTCCATTCTTAATGAGCTGCAACTGAGCAAAAGACTCGATCATGTGATAAAACAGACTTTCTATCACTTGCATCTGTTTCATTTGGTTAGGCAGTAATTATTGTTCTTAAGTGCTATAAAGACAGTAATATCACCAAAATGAAGAAAGGCAGTGAGCTGGAGAGTGTTTCGTGTTTGCTAAGCTAATTGCTTTCACTAAAGCTTAGCATTAGTTTGCTTATGAATTTCATATTTGCTGAAAGCATCCTACAGCATTATGCATTAGGCACATGTAAAGAAATGCTGGAGACCAAAAATGACTTAAAAATAATGAAATGAAATGTTTCAACATAAAAAAAACTATAAACAGTAAGTAGTCAGCCATAATAAATGAAACAAAGTCAATATATGGTGTGAGACGACCCTTTGCTTTAAAAAAACAACAACAAAATAGCAGTCTCAGGTACAATGAGTGCAGTTTTATGCAGAAATGAGCTGTAGGTTTTACTGAGCATCTTGCAGAACCAGCCACAGTTCTTCTGGACACTTTGGTTGTCACACTCACTTTTTCATTTTGCACCAAAACCCAGTCGCCTTCATTATGTTTTCTTTTGTAATCTGGAAAGTGCTTCCTATTGTAATATGCTGCTCAGATACAAACTTTTTTTCCGTAACATTTAATTTTGTGCTGGAAAACGAACATTTGGACGCTAAAATGTTCTTGTACTGACTCGATAATGTAAAAGTCATAAAATAGAAATCTATAACAAAGTTTGTATGGGGGCTTGAAATAGGGCGCCTAAGACTTTTTCCACAGTACTGTGTGTGTGTGTGTGTGTGTGAGAGGATATTCCAGGGTTTCTTAGAGGACCAAGTAATTTTCATTGATTTTCATACTTATTCCATGCTAAGATCTGTCCATTAGCTAAAATCAGCGACTCAGACTCATACTTATGGGGACTTCTGAGAGGATATTCACATCATATTTGTGGCTGTTAAATTTCAAAAATAAACAATGAGGCTTTTAACAAGTATTCAGCCTTAGAGCTTTTAGTCTCTTAACCTTGTATTTGGATGAGTTAGTGTTGAAATGGAGGCTCAAGTTGATATGCATTAGAGACAGTGTGTGTGTGTGCGTGCATATGTGTGCACCCACGTGTGCGGTGTGTGTCAGTCTCAGTCTGAGCCTTGTAAAAAGTCACCAGGTCAAAGAGGAATTGTCTTTCTCAGCTACTCTCTGAACTTCCTGTATCCCTGTTCAGCTGGACCTGCGCTCTGAACCTGCTTCCCTTACAGAAGGGAAATTAACCTGTCAGTCAAGAGCTTGTTGAATTCAGCTTCCTGCTGTGAGACTCATGTTAGCCTCTGACATTACACAGGTCCTGGCTTCCCTGCATCCCAGGCACCAGGAGGTCAGTGAGCTTTAATTAGGAAGGGAAGCAGTGAGGGCATGTCTTCAGACAGAGAGGTTAGACACAGGAAACCTCAATCCAGTCAAACTGAAGGCCAACATGAAAGTTTTCCAGCTTGTTCACTGGATGCTTAGAGCTACCCAAGGCAAGAACGATAAACCTTCACAGAACTGACACACATTTTAAATTTGTTCTGAGGAATATGTCTAAATATGAAAGCAGGCAGAGCGGGAGGAAAAACAGTTTGGAGTGACGCTACTTCAAGCAGATACGCAGAGCCATGGCCTCACTCTCGTTTATAAATGCCTTGAGACCTCAAGAATGGCACAGGAATAGTTTTAAGCGTTAACAATAAATCTAATATAGTAATTTTTACAATTAAAGTGATTCATATGGGTAGCGGTCTGAGTGAATGACCTTGACATCTGTGACGTCACAGCAGGAAGTCTATCAGTCTCATCGCCATTTCCGCTATACTAAAACACAGAGCTGACTGTAGCTCCGATCCTCCATTTAGAGCTAATTTATTGCCATGCCATGTAGATGTGTTGCTGGCTGGTGCAGCAACACAGCAGAAAGTGGCTTTACGTTGCATTTATGGCCCAAGAGTGTTCAAACTGTGAAGATGTGTTTTGCGAGAAGTTCACGGGCACGTTGGGCGCCTATGAAGTGGTCTCTCCTCTGCTCTTCACATTTTGCTGAAGGCTCGTACGAAACCTCTGATCTGTTGGAGCTTTGGTTGTAAACACGTATTGAGAGGTTGCAGTACCAACAAGTAAAGAGAACTACAAGAAAAGGGTTTTTTTTTTTTTTTTTTTTTTTTAAATACGAGTGTAGTTGCACCAATTCTCCTGGACTGAGAGTTGTTGGTAAAACCTGGGACGGGATGGGACCTCCCTGCGGTTGTTGCTAAAACCAGTGACATCCCGTTAAGTCCCGGGTTTTAGTAATTGGCTGAGCCGAGCAGTAATGGTGGCGTATGCAGCATGGACAAGAGTGAGTGGAGCAGCAGTCTTATTTCTAAACTGGATATTGCTGTCATCTTGCCTTTAAGTGGAAGCAGCGAATTGTTTCAAAACAATTGGCCACAAGATTGTCCTTCAAGAAGCGAGAACAGACGGGTAAGGGTAGTATCTCACCGGGCTGCGACAGCCCACGACTAGTTGGAGACACGATTGCGGTAAAATATGCGAATTAGTGACAATTTTCACTTGGAGTCACGCTGAATTGATATTCGTGTATTTTTGCCTCAATTGCTGTGTCTCCAACTAGTCGCAGGCTGTCGCAGCCCAGCTTTCCTTCAGTAGGTAGGGAAGTAGAGGAAGCCTCACGGAAACTGACTTGAGAAGGGGTCGCAATGGCCTTGCGCCGCATTTGCGGCTATTTTGAGAGAAATTGTACATTTTTGAACATGTTCAAGATTTCAGCAATGAAGGAGTGACACTTCGTGACTCATGTGAGGAAATTGAGAAGCCTGGTGAATGTTTCAAGACACTTTGGAACTCTGTCACGAATGATGTTCACAAACTGTCGCAGCCCAGTGAGATACTGGCTTAAGCGCCAACTTTCATCTCATTATCTCTAGCCTCTTTATCCTGTTCTACAGGTTCGCAGGCAAGCTGGAGCCTATCCCAGCTGACTATGGGCGAAAGGCGGGGTACACCCTGGACAAGTCGCCAGGTCA
>JAOBAM010000022.1:38785464-38800816 GCA_025212355.1 Notarius kessleri
CTAAAGGGGTCACAAACTTTCAAGCACCACTGTATGTGTGTGTGTTTAATAATAGAATACATTTTCCTATTTTAAGTTTTACATGATATCCGTATGACTACATGGGTTTAATTTAGAAAATAGTGATGAAATCTGCCTGTACTCATCCATCTATAGGAGTTGCTTCAGGTTTTATCTGACTGTAACAGTCTGAATCTGTCATCACACTTCTTTTACCATTTATATACATTATTAATAAACATATTGCGAACTGTGATTCAGATCCATGTTTTTTCTCCCTGCAAAGGGAAATGCATTTCTTTCTTTTTCTTTTTTTTGATTTTGTCTCTGTTTATTTGCCTGTATTTAATGTTACACATGTACCTCAGCATCTCTCTCTCTCTCTCTCTCTCTCTCTTGTTTCTCGCACATACATCTTATCCAGTGGGAGTATGATGATTCAACTGAATATGTGAGTAATAAAAAATGTCTGAAAACGAATCCTATTAATTCTGACACCTCTTTACCCTCTTTACACATCACTTTCTTTCAGACAAAAGCTAGCTGAAAGGTGTGTAAAAGCACAGATAATTGTTAATGGCTGATTTGTATTTCTTGCATGTTCTGAACAAACTACAATCCCAAATCAGAAAAAGTTGGGACCTGATGTTGAAAATTGAAATTAAAACTGAAAACAATGATTTGTACATAAGCTTTGACCTGTACGACACTCAAAACAATACAGCAGCACATTATTTGATGATTTTTCCCCCAAAATAAAAACTTATTTCAATTTTGATTCTTGCAAGACATTTCAAAAAAGTTGGGACAGTAAAGCACTGACCATTTTATAATCTTGTCATTCTTTCTCACAACACTTAAAAGATGTTTAGGGACTGAAGACACCAAGTGATGAAATGTTTCAGGTGTTATTTTTTCCCATTCTTCCTGTAAACAGATCTTAAGGTGTGCAGCAGTACGGGGTCACCATTGTCATATTTTTCATTTCAGAATTCTCCACACATTCTCTATTGGGGACAGAGGGGACAGACACTCTCTTCTTCCACAGCCATGTCTTTGTAATGTGTGCAGAATGTGGTTTTGCTTTGTCTTGTTGAACTCTCCCTGGAAAAGATGTCGTCTTGAAGGCAGCATATGTTGCTCCAAAAGCTCAATGTTCTTTTCTGCATTAATGCTCCATCAGAGAAGTGTAAGTTACCTTTGCCAAGGGCACTGACACAACCCCATACCACGACAGACCCTGGCTTTTGGACTTGTTGCTGATAACAGTCTGGATGGTCCTTTTCATCTTTGGTCCAGAGCACATGACGTCCATTTCTTCAAAAAAAAAACCCACCTGGAATACTGATTCATCTGACCACAATACACATTTCCACTGTATGATGGTCCATCCCAGATGCCTCTGAGCCCAGAGAAGTCAATGACACTTCTGGACACAGTTAACATAAGGCTTCCTTTTTGCACAGTAAAGTTTAAACTGCCATTTGTGGATGTAACTCCGTATTGTCGAGCTTGACAGAGGTTTGCCAGAGTAATCTCGAGCCCATGTGGTTCTATCAGCTTGAGATGAATGATGGTTCTTGATGCAGTGCTGTCTGAAGGACCAGAGATCACGGGTATTCAACTTAGGCTTGCGCCCTTGACCTTTACTCATCAAAATTCCTTCAGGTTCCTTGAATTTTTTCATGATATGATGCACCATAGAGGGTGAAATACCCAAATCCCTTTGTATCTTTCTTTGAGGAACATTGCTTTTAAACATTTCAATAATTTTCTCAAACATTTGTTGATTAACTGGAGAGCCTCAACGTATCTTTGTTCCTCAAAGACTAGGCCTTTCATGGATACTGATTTTGTACCAGATCTTGATTACAATCACATGTTGACATCACCTGTTTCACATCACATCTTTATATAATGGTTTTACCTCATTCCTCGCCTTAAATGGTCCCTATCCCAACTTTCTTTTTTTATTTGCATTTTCCATACCATCCCAACTTTCTGATTTGGGGTTATAATATGGTGTGGATGATTCGAGAATCTTTGATCAATTCAATTACGGTAGTCCATTTTACATGCACTTGGCAAGATGAACCTTTCATTCAAGGAAATAAAAATAATATTATATAAGTCCAATTAATGGCAATACCTAGTGGATTCTGTATTAGCACATGTATTTCTTGTGCAGTATACGCCTATTTTATGTGTTAAAATGCTCATTGTATTCCTGAATTATGTTTTCTTACTGTAGAGCTATTGTTCCAATTTCATTGGGGGTTTAAGATTGCTTTCTCTTTTGTTTGTCTGCAGGAAATGATCCTGACAGATTTGCAGGCAGAGACCACTTATTCAGTTACAGTGGCTGCCTACACGACAAAAGGTGATGGAGCTCGCAGTAAGCCCAAAGTGGTCACAACCATGGGTGCAGGTAGGAGTTTAATGAGTTACCGTTTAAAACAGCTTCTAGGAGAAGCCAACAAGCTAGCACATCATTCAGTTGCAGTATACAAATAAGCAGAATAAACCACTGCTCTCTGCAGAGTGAAAAGCAATAGCAATTCCCCTTCAATTATGGCACCGATCGTAATTTTGCTCACTTACTGATTTGACTTTGGAATGCTCACAGCGAGTCATGCAATATTGTGAAATTTGTGTTGGAAAATGGCAAATAAATAAAAAATACCTGAGATAAATAGTGAAACAAGTTAATAAAATACAATATCTGTATTGTTCCCTGAACTATACAATCAATCCGCATTTTCAGTTGTACCTTCAATCTAAAGAGGCTTTTATTCACGTATTATCCCAACAGTCCTTCTAGTCATGATAGCCAATTGATCAGAAATTGTACTCTTTATTTGTGTTTGTGAATGTATTATTATTACTATTTGTTTAATCTGAATGAACACATATACGAGGTGTGTTTTATTCTGAAGGCAGCTGACGTTATTTCAGCATCCTTAAAAAGGCACACTGAAAAATTAACCTTGGCAGGTATCACATCCTGGAGTTATTATGTTATCATTTTACATACATTAAAACCACTAGCTTGCAAAAAAAGAGAAAAAAAGGGGGTACCTAAAGCCAGCTACATAAGCTGCGTTGCATTAACTGGTTAAATTTCACCACAGAATGACTTCTAACAATTCCCAAACACAAGACTTAAGCTCTTCGCTTACATTTGTAAATGTGTTTCTCCAGTTTGATACTCCATGGTTCTCAAAATGCTCACTGGACTCAGAAAACAAAATTCTGGTATTGCCTACACAGAGAAAGGTGCCTTCAAAAACGTTGCCTTTAAACCTCAACGGGTTTCTGACTGAGACAGTTCTTATCATGTCAGCATCTAGCTGCTGCCCAAATATGCTGCCTACCTAGACAGCAGCCATCTGACTGAAATGCACTGACAGAACCTTGAAACGATGTGTATATTTGATACAGTGCATAAATTTGATTCATTCTACATTCACCTTCTGTTTTATTTTCTGCCAGTCCCAGAAAAGCCTCGGCTGATGGTCAGTCCCACTAACATGGGCACAGCTTTGCTTCAATGGCACCCTCCCCCAAATACACATGGGCCGCTCCAAGGCTACCGGCTCCGCTTTGGACGCAAAGATGTCGAGCCCTTGACGGTCATTGAGTTCCCCGAGCGGGAGAACCACTACACCACCAAAGAAATTCACAAGGGAGCATCCTATGTTTTCCGCCTCTCAGCTCGCAACAAGGTGGGCTTTGGTGAGGAAACGGTTAAAGAGATCACAACCCCTGAGGACACACCCTCTGGTTTCCCACAAGGCATTGTGGCCAAAAGTGCCACCACATCTACCATTCAGGTCACCTGGCAGCCTGTGCTACTGGCAGAGCGCAATGGCATCATTATCAAATACGCCCTTCAATACAAAGACATCAACAGTCCCAGGAGTCCATCTGAGCTTTTCATCACTGCCCCTGAGTCCACCGTAAACCTGGATGGTCTTAGAGCTGACACTACTTATGATATCAAAATGTGTGCCTTCACCAGCAAAGGCTCTGGGCCTTATAGCCCAAGCATCCAGTTCAGAACTCAACCACTCGATCAAGGTAGGAGGACTTAACCAAACCTTCCAACACTCCACGACTCAACCTCCGACCAACCACCTTCTTCTCCCAGCCTTGCTCAACTTTACCCCCTAGTCCTGCAAGCAGTGGATTTCTGAGAGGGCAGATAGTTTCTGGGGCTAGCCTCTGTCTTAAATTCCTTGTGTAAAATAAGAGATAGGTTCTGAAGGGTAGAAATCTGTGAACCGGGGTTGCTGCTGAGTAAATAAAAGGTAAGGTGAAAGTACTGAGGTAGTCCTGTGTAGAAGGAAGAAGTGTTCAACAAGGTAAGGTTGTAGTGTGTTGAAACTCCTCTGAAAGGAACAGGCAGAACAGAACAGTTTATGCTGGCCATGTTTGTCTAAATCATCTACTCCACCTTTCTTTTAGCAGTGTTTGCAAAAAATTTTCATGTGAAAGCTGCCATGAAGACCTCAGTGCTGCTTACCTGGGAGATTCCAGACAACTACAATCCTGCCCAGCCATTCACCGTAAGAGAATTCTACAAAATGTTGCTTTGGCTACAACCTAGTGCACAGAAAAGAGTTGTACTCATCAGAGTTACACTATATAGCTAAAAGTTTGTGGACACCCTGCCGTAACACTTCTATGTGCTATTTGAACATCACGTTCCAGATGTAGTTCCCTCTTTGCTGTTATAATAACCTCCACACTCCTGGGAAGGCTTTCCACTAGATCTGGGAGCGTGGCTGTGGGGATTTGTGCTCATTCAGACACAAGAGAATTAGTGAAGTCAGACACTGAGGTCTGGTGAACAATTGGGGAAGCCATGGCTGAATGGTTAGAGAAGCAGCTTTCGGACCAAAAGGTCACCGGTTTGATTCCCTGGACCCAGAGGAATGGCTGAAGTGCCCTTGAGCAAGGCAACTGCTCCCCAGGCTGCTCTGGGTATGCTGTACGTCGCTCTGGATAAGAGCGTCTGCAAAATGGCATTAATATAATGTAATGTAATTGCCATTCCAGTTCATCCCAAAGGTGTTCATTGGGGTTGAAGTCAGGGTTCTGTGCAGGACACTCGAGTTCTTCTACTCCAGACTTGACAAACCATGTCTTCATGGACCTCATTTTGTGCACAGGGGCATTGTCATGCTGGAACAGTATGGGGCCTCTTAATCCCAGTGAAAGGAAATCTTAATTCTGCAGCATATCAAGACACTCTATACAATTACGTGGCACCATTTTGGGGAAGAACCACACATGGCTATAAGAGTTAGGCATCCACATACTTTTGACCATATTTTGTATTCACCAATTAGTACTGTTGACTGTCTAGACAACTCAGTTCTGTTTTTGATTTAAAATGCTGGCTTGGATCCCAGTCTGAGACATGTGTGGTCGTTGTCTCTGTAGATTCTGTATGATAATGGCCAGAGTGTAGAAGTGGATGGGAAGTTGACCCAGAAGTTGATCACAAATCTGCAGCCAGAGACACAATACTCTTTCCTCCTGACCAACCGGGGGAACAGTGCTGGTGGTCTGCAGCACCGCGTCTCCACCATGACTGCCCCTGACGTCCTACGTGCCAAACCCTACTTAATTGGCAAGACCAACTCAGACGGCATGGTCACTGTGGAACTTCCCTCCGTGCATACCACTGAGAAAGTCAAGTGAGTTCTGCTTCCTGTTCTGTTTCTTCTTCACATTACCTTTTCTCTTCTGTCTTTCTTTGATCCCACCATTGTTTTGTCATTTCTCTGCCAAGGCCTAGGATAATTAGTCAGCTATTAGCTTTGAACAGGGCACCATTCTGGCTTCCTGGCTAGCGCTAACATTGTTGCAGCCAGCCTACTCTTTCTACCCTTGGCACAGTGTTTATCTTCCTCCCTGTCCTTTTCCTGGGGAAACTGCACTCATCTCCATCAGACAGCTGTTAGATCCAGAGCCAGAGAAGCCCCTCTATATCCTTCCAAGGTTTATCGACATGGTAACAGCTACAAAATTAGATTGTGTTTATTTGCTGAAAACAAGTTCAGGATTTTTATTTGTACTTTCTGTCTTTTATTGAACGTCTTTTATTGAACGTCCAGTGTGGTTTGAAGACAAATGGGAAAAGGCTTTTTCATATTGATGAGCTAATCTTGATCGATGGTGTGTTTTTCTCAAGCAGACCCTAGATTCCTTCATGACTAAACTTGTTTGCTTGCTAGAAATGAATGAATGAAAGAACACTTTCAAAAGGAGAGTTTGAGAGGACAGAGAAGTATCAACTTGGAGACACGTGTTTGTTATATACCATGGTTATACTTTCTTGTCTGAAGGGGATACTATATTGTGGTGGTCCCTCTGAAGAAACAGCGTCCTGGGAAGTTTATCAAACCCTGGGACAGCCCAGACGAGATGAACCTGGAGGAGGTAGGAATAATTTCAACTTACGGTTTTTCATATATATATAATGTATTTGGTGTGTTTGTGTGTGTATTTTTCATCAAAAGTTCAGGTACCTTGTATTTCCAAGGTCACCTGTGCAATAGTGGTTCTTCCCTCTGCCTTTAGTTTTCATCAAACCGAGTAAGCGCAATGCTAAAACATCAGAGTGTGGAGATCTGAGACAGCGATGACAGCACTGAAAGTAGCTGCACTCGAGCTATAGAAAAGCAACAGAGACAAAGGGAGAGCTCGGCGCTCTTAGCCCAGTCATTCCATCTTTCCGCCTCTGCTGCCCACATTGTGGAGAGCAGCGAGCAGGGCCACATTCATATGCAAATAGGTCCTGATAGGCTAATGGGCACAGCACAAGCACTAACACCATAATGTGTTACCTCTTCTTTTGAAGTGCAGACGCTCATGATTAGGAGACGGAGAGAAAGAGAGGCAGTGATGGAGGAAATTTTATTGACATGTTGTACCCACCGTGGCGTATTATTTTAGGCACGAATAAATATTTGTACTGCACATTAACATACTGAAAAGCATCAAAGCATGATGGAATGCTTGCAAAATAATGTTTAATTTCTATATGCACATTTGCTGAACAGCTGAATGGAGGTTATATCCATTAGAGCTGTTCAAATCCTTTTTTTTTTTTTTAATGATCCTGTATTTATATATACCGGAAGGAAAAAAATACACATTTTAATGTCATGTTAGATCTTTTTGACGGAGTCTGAATTGTTTAATATAGTGCACTACATTGTTTCTTAATCATTATGGTGTATACTATGTTGTGAGCATATAAAGTGAATAGGAAACCATTTGAGAGAGACTGTGGAGAAGATTTTGTAAGAAAAGCATGTTTTAGAGAAGTTGGTTGCAGTTGTGTTTGTACATACGGGTTAACATGTTAAGCTAAAAACAAGACATGACTCACCTTTCAAGGGTGTGTTCACATACACGCACAATTTATTTCTCTTGTCAATATTTGTGCTCACAAATATTTTGAAAGTTGGCCCAAGGGCAGAGGAATTGAGCGCATTGTGACGGGTCAGGCAGCAAAGATTGAAGATATTAACACACTGTCCGTGTGCCTTAGAGCTAAATCCTGTACACACACACACACTTCATTTATGTGACTTTGTTTTCACACATAACCACTTTTTATCTCAGTTCTAGGTTTTCCTAAATGTGTATTCAAGGTCAGTTTACAGTCATGTTAATTGTAATGTATGACCATTTAAGGAAGGAAGGAAATGAAAGGAAGGAAGAGAATGAAGGAAGAGAATGGAAGGAAGGAAGGAAGGAAGGAAGGAAGGAAGAGAATGGAAGGAAATAAAAGAAAGGAAGATAATGGAAGGAAGGAAGGAAGGAAGGAAGGAAGGAAGGAAGGACATGGAAGGAAGGAAGAGAAAGGAAGGGAGGGAGAGAATAAAAAAGGAAGAGAAGGAAGGAAAAGCATGGAAGGAAGGAAGGAAGGAAGGAAGGAAGGAGAGAATAAAAGAAAGGAAGAGAAGGAAGGAAGGAAAAGGAAGGAAGGAAGGGCATGGACGGAAGGAAGAGAAAGGAAGGGAGGGAGAGAATAAAAGAAAGGAAGAGAAGGAAGGAAGGAAAAGCAAGGAAGGAAGGGAGGAAATAAAAGGAAAGAAGGGAATGGACGGAAGGAAATAAAAGAAAGGAAGATAAAGGAAGGAAGGAAGGAAGGAAGGAAGAGCATGGAAGGAAGGAAGAGCATGGAAAGAAGGGAGGGAGAGAATAAAAGAAAGGAAGAGAAGGAAGGAAGGAAAAGCATGGAAGGAAGGAAGGAAATGAAAGGTAACAAGGTAATGAAAAGAAAAAAACAAACAAAAATGTCAGAAAAATGAAGAAATGAAAAATTAAAGATACATTAGGTAAGTTTTCATTCATTCATTAATCCATTCATCCATGTATTTCTTTATTTATTAGATTAGGTGCCTAATGGTGAGTTGGGTTGTTATTGGAAGGATAACCACACATGATCATGAAATTCCACCCCCAGAATTTTCGATGGCCCACAGATTAGAGTGTCTATGAAATGACTGGCAGGAGGTGCATCCAAACTCAAACAGGCATTCGGAACTGGAAGTCCATTTTCCAAACAGCTTTTCTTAGGAACTTCATACACTTTTGCTCAGTCCACGAGTTAATCCAGTGTTGTTGTTGTTGGTGAATTTTGTCTTTTTTTTCCTCTCATGGAAAAAATATCTTCCAGTTAAGTAAGATAGTAAGGAATAAAAAAAAATAACTATTGCACCTTCAAGAAAAATAAAAGAAAACCAAACTGTCAAGAAAGAATAAAAGAAAGAAGGAAAGAATGCAAGTCTATTGTTCCTACTTGCCTCCAGTATCCTGTCATGCCATGAGTGCATGGAGGAAGTGGTGATCAGTCTGTGCTCATTTGACCAATCAGTGTTGTTCAGTATGGTAAGCTCCACCCCTATAGCTCCTGGGCCGCAACAAAGTACTTACTCTGGTGGATAGTAAATGCAGCTCTGGTTCCTTGTGAGTGCAAAAGCACCGAAAGTTTCTGAGTTCTTTAAAGTAAAAAGTTCCTGGTTTCCCAAAATTGGAGAAAAGCCGTGATTGTTGAACCATTTGTCTGTTTAGATTGGATTTTTTTCTCACTTTGGATAAAAGCATCTGCAGATGAATAAATATAAATACAGATCATTTATGATTGTATGAATATGTTTGTGTTGGTTTTATCAGCTATTTTATCTCCTTTCTGTAATCAGCTTCTGAGAGAGATAAACCGGACAAGCGGAGGTGTGCGTTTCCGAAGACAGGCTGATCCGAAGCCCTACATCGCTGCGTTCTTCAAAGAGCTGCCTACTGAGTTCACCCTCGGAGACAACAAGATGTACGGAGACTTTGAGAACAAACAGCTACTCAATGGACATGAATACATCTTCTTTGTTCTCGCTGTGCTGGAGATTTCCGAAAATGTGAGCTTTTTCGATATCCGCCCCCATCCTCATGCTCCCCCCCCAGTCCTTTTTTTCCCAACTGGCAGTGGAAATTAACTGATAAACTCCTTCATCGTGCATTTGCTCTCTATTTCCCAAGGAATTTTGTCTTCTGGCTCAACTGAATTGAAGAAAATGGTTTCGTGTGTGTTAAGATTTGCATGTCTGTGAAGGTTCTCAGTCATCCAGGTCATCGTAAACTGTAGGTGCTAAAGAAGGCAACTGGACTTGCTTGAAATTCTTGAAGAAGTTTTAGCTCTCATCCAAAAGGCTTCTTCAGTTCTGTCTGACTAGTGTAAATTTAATGTTCCAGGTATTTATCCTCTAGTGGACCAAAAGCAACTTTAAGGAGAATCATTGGGGTCATATGGATCATTGACCCTCTCAGTCATCCTGTAGGTGTTCAGGTCACTGGAGGCCGGGTGGGTCTGAACAGTGTTAGCAGCCTAGAGGGTCATTAGGGTACAAAAGGGTTTACTTAAGTGTGATCTACAAATGGCAAATTATTGTTCATTCGTTTCTCCACCTAGAACCTGTCAGATGTTTATCATTTATCTATCTTGGTAGTTTTCTGACAGTTCCTTGAAGGTTCCTTGGAAAGTCAAGGGTCTTTAGCTTCCTAAAAGTAGTCTACTTGGAAATCTGACAGAGAAGACTGTATTGAAGGTTTCTAGCAAGAACATTCCCTCAGAGCAACAACTGAAGAACTCTAAGGGTTAATAATAATCCAGAGAACCCTTAAAGAAACCTTTCATTCTTGGTTCTTGGCTTCTTAGCCATGTTCTTCAGGCAACCTGTTCTGTTTAAGGGAAATACCGATTTGTTTGCCCCCAGCAACAACAACAACAACATCAACTTTCTATATTTTAACAGAAGGATGGTTAATTATCTGGTTACTGATGAATAAAGGACTTTCATCACACAGTACACTTTTAAATGCAAACTAAATACATATTTCTGTTTATAAATAAATATCGTGTTCTCTTTTCAACCCAAAAAGCATCACTGCTGACACAAACACGAACAGAAATATTTTAGACATGAAAGATTTAAACAAAAAAACAAAAAACAAAAAACGCCTGGAACAAAACTGCAGTTCCGGAATTGACCCATAGGTGGCGTTTGAGGTCTATAGATAGATAGATTCCAGGCACGATACCTGAAATCAGGGAGAAAAAAAAAAAAAAAAGGTTCATTAACTCAATCAAATGTTGTTTTAGTCGAATCTCAATGTCACTAACAATTACCGACAATTATTAAAAAAGTGATTTGAAAAAACATATTTTCCTGTTGAATAAACAAAAACAGGTCCATGGGATATTTTAAATCTTATTGTTCTTTTTCTTATTCCTCTTATTATTGTTAGTTTTAATAATCAAATGAGACCTGCAGTACAAAACGAGCAACATTAGCCTACAAATGTGATATATTGCTGTAATAAACAGTCACAGTGATTATTAATAGCCTACTACTAATAATACTAATGCATACTACTATACTACCATACTAGTGAGTATATCAGTAGGTACACCATCAATAGGTTTATTCTAGAGAGCTGTGTGAGCTCTTATACTCCAAAAACAAAATATTTTGGACTTTCTTGCCTACAGGAGCCTTCTTACAAAGGGTTTTGAGATCACTGTGTCCACTCTGACCTTTAAAAGTGTTTTGTTTTTAAATAAAATCCCCTTAATTTTCAAGTTTGTTTCACTGAGAAAGAGTTTATCTCACAAAAGTCGCACTTCAGCTTGGATTTGCGACATGAAGGTCCAAGAGGTGGAGCTCATGATCATGGAACAGGATAAAAGTAATAATAATAATAATAATAATAATAAAAAGCATGTATTGTTTTGCTGCAATTTGTGACTGTGAATTTGAGCTGTAGAGCAGAGGAGGAAAAGTTTTTGTAGGAAAAGAAAAAAACCCTGTGCTGCCTTGAAGTCAGTGCTCGGTGTGAATAATTAATCTTCTCTTTTTCTCTCTTTCGCTGCTCATAGAAGCTGGGGGACGGAGATGTGACGCGTGGATGTGATTTTTTTTAGTTCTTTTTTCTTTTTTCTTCTCAGGAACAAAGGGAATGTGAAAATGGGTAAATGAAAGACAAGAGCCGGAGAATAGATGATGATGATGATGATGATGATGATGATGATGATGTGAGATGTTGTAAAAGGACCTCTCTCTCTCTCTCTCTTTCTCCACACACACACACACACACATTCTTTCTCCCTCCCTCTTTCTCTCTCCCCTCTCTCTCTTTAGCCCTGTGTGACTCTTCTGTTAACAAAACGTCATTTTCTTCTGCATCTCTCCCTCTCATTGTAAGTACCACTTTCCATTCTATCTTGTCTTTTCTTTTCTATTCTACAGATTATTATTATTATTATTATTATTATTATTATTATTATTATTATTTTATTTTGCTTCATTAATTGTTTTTAGATTTCTAACCTACTATCCAGACTTCTTTTGAGAAATTTCTTTCTTTCTTTCTTTCTTTCTTTCTTACTTACTTTCTTTCTTTACCCTGACACACAGCCCAGTCCACAAGGGCTTCCACGATCCAAATGTGATCCAGATGATTGACGGCCTGCTATTGATTTCACCTGGTTGTTCCAAATTTATCTTTACACTCCAATCTGTGCATTTTATAGCACATGGTGCAGGAATGGAATAAAATCCAGGGAGAAGTTGGACAGAAGACTTCACTGTATTTTTTTTTTTTTAAATTAGATTGTAATTCATTTTTACAGAATATTTTAAGTGCGCTCCTGGATAAAGGGTGTAACTGGGTGTAAGGTTTAACATTTCAACGTATAAAAACCTTCAAAAATCGACCAGCTATAAAAATCCACCAAACAAAACCATGTCTGGGGTTGTGCTGAAGTGAGTCTCCAGCAGATTCGACAAACGAAATCGGGTTCAGTGTGACGCAAGCAATCGATCATGTTCTGTTTTCCATTTTAACTCACACACAGTGAAATGCACAGGGGTTTAATGCCCGTGTTCACATCACAACGACACCTGCGCAAAATCTCACACTGCCCTCTGACCTGAACTTTACAGCTCATTATTAAAGTCGCTTAATGATGAAGCGTCGGGATTTTTTTATTTATATCTTGAAAGCTTAATTGATGGCATGCACTTAATTCATCAGATAATTACAGTGATGTTTTGCGTTTTCGCAAATTCCAGTCTGAAAATCCACTTCTGCTCATATAAAATGACACCAGTAAATGGAGAAACATGGATCAGTTCGAAAATCATCGCTTAAAGGACGAAACTGTAAATGATCTCGGCTTAAACTTGGCCGTTTTTGTCACCTTAGCTCGTGTGTGTGTGCGTGCGTGTGTGTGTGTGTGTGTGTGTGTGTGCGTGCGTGTGTGTGTGTGTGCGCGCTAGTCATCATTCACTACATCAATAGCCTCGAGCAACCCGAGTCAAGTCTGTTAATCCTCTGTACACACCTGAAGCCCGACATGCTCACATAGATAGATAGATAGATAGATAGATAGATAGATAGATAGATAGATAGGCAAGCAAGCATTGCCGACTTCTTCAACATAAAATTAATTCTGGCATATGATATGACATGACAGAACATCCCTCCTAACCTCCTACTTTGTGTTTTTATGACCCTGATATTAAACTCAGTTCACTTTCAGGAAAGATCTTGACTTCTTCTGAAAACCTTTACAGAACTTTAAAGGCTCCTAAAACAGAAGGTTCTTGAAAGAGTTCTCCATGTTGTCGCGACCCTTCCGAGTGTCTCCAGTCTCCACTCTTATTGCAAAGGTACTTCAGATTTTCACTAAGACGACCCGAAGCACCCCTGTGGAACCTTTAATCCTGAGACTTGACCGTGCATTCATTGATTTAGTTCATGCATCATGTGCGCGTTTTTGGAGAGGCCACAATCGCTGTTCCTTCACCCCTCCCTGCTGAAGACTCCTATTCTCTCTCTCTCTCTCTCTCTCTCTCTTGTCTGGGAGGGGGAGCCCTGCCTCTTTTGCCTTGCTCACATCAATGCCCCTGGCCACTCACTCACTTTCTGATGTTGCACGACGGGAAATGCTTTGAATGCTTGCGACATGGCCGCGCACATTGATTGCCAAGATTGACAGCAGCTCTCCGACGTCTTCTTCTTCGTCTCCTTCTTCTTCTGTCCTTGTTTTCTGTTCTGCACACCAGCGGGGACAATTTGGTCGCAGCTCGTAGCTCGTTTTTGTTGACAGTTGTAAGTTCGTGTCCCCGCCGCGCTCCGCTTTCCACTTTAGTTTTGGTTTTTCCGCAGACACACACACACACACACACACACACACACACACACGCGCAGACCAACAGGCAGACCTTTCTTTGCTTTTTGTACGTTTATTTTTTATTTTTATTTTTTTATACCCAATCGGGATACGACGTGGGACACCGAGGCTGAGGTTTGACCCGCGTGCTTCACATCGAGGTAAACTTTTTTCTCTGTTGTTATTTCTCTTCTCTTTCTTCTTTCTAACCTGTTGTTCGCGTCGCGCGTTTCTGCGCCTTTTCTCCGAACCCATGCTGCGATCTCGCTCTGTGTCATTATCAGGGGAGAACATGACACGAACATGACAGCGAGAACTTGGGCTCAAGTATGTGTTTGGCATGAGGGTGTCGTGTTTGCGTGTTGTTGTTGGGATGTTGTTTATCGCGGTGCTGTTGCTGTTGAACTTGTCGCGCTCCGGTTCTCCGGTCCGCTTCCAGGACGCGTTCTCTTTCTTTTCTTATTGTTTTTTAATGAAGTGAAGTGAGGTGAAGTGAAGTGAAGTGAAATGAAGTTTCACCTTTCTCCTTCACGCGTGGTAGCCTGTGTAGCCTCCTGACCACTCTTTCCTTTTTCTTTCCCCTCTATAACCTGATTTACGCGCAGCCGGTAAAGAACCGACATCACCAAAACCTTTCCACGGATCAGTTTACAGGCTGTGAAATATTTTAAAACTCATTCCCCCCCTGTGTTGGCTAAAAAGTCATCTCGTGGTTATCTGGATGGCTGATAACTTCCTCAGCTCAGGAAGCAATTTCACTTTCCGTCCACAGAGCGGTACTCTTCATTCCCGGCGCCGCACGGAGCGCACTGACTTCAGAGTCCACCTTCTTTCGGCTCTGAGCAGAAAGGAATAATAATAATAATAATAATAATAATAATAATAATAATAATAATAATAATACATGGTGCATGTACATGTCCTTAAGACAATCTGGTGCCAGAGAGAGAGAGAGAGAGAGAGAGAGAGAGGTCAGTAAAAAAAAAGCGTGGAAATTCTTCTTGGCTTCACTTTCCCTCCGAGGTCAGGGGAATTGACCTCAGAAGAATGCATAAGTCATAAATTAGAGTGAAGTGTTCATCCATTTAGAGACAATACACAACTTTGGACACGCAAGACTACTTTCTGAGTCGGTCTAAACAAACAAACAAACAACAACAACAAATGCAAAGCAGCTGCAGTGCTGACAGTGAGACTCCTGAACAGTAAGTGACGTCAGCATTAACATCAATATTTCTCTCCTAAGGATCTTTGTTCAAGTGGTGACTGTAGATTATAGAAACGACACCACAGTAAATGGAGTGTTTGGGGAGTTAAAGGACTCACTTCAGCAGGAGAATATTTTAAAAGTGATTTTTGCACTCGAAGATCATTTTACAGAAAATAGCACTGTGTTACCTGCAACAGTGCGCGTGCTTGTCTCCTGTATTCTTTTATTCTCTCTCTCTCTCACTCTCTCTCTCTCTCTCACACACACACACACACACACAAATCATAATTTCCTATACGCACTGTGGTGTGTGTGTGTATGTGTGTGTGTGTGTGTGTGTGTGTGAAGGTATTAAGAGAGCACCCGAACTTGCAGTGCGTGTGAACTTTGCC
>JAOBAM010000022.1:39223946-39236825 GCA_025212355.1 Notarius kessleri
GATCGGTCAACACGAGGATATCACTTTATTTTAGTTCTGGTGGACTATGCAAAGCCATATCCGGAAGTATTGATTTTTTTTTTTTTTGGGGGGGGGTTGAATACCTATTCTGTTTTTTCATCTTATTGTTTGTGTCACAATAAAACAACAATTTTCACCTTTAAAGTTGTAGGCGTGTTGTGTTACTCAAATGGCACTAACCCCTCTAAAAACATTTTAATTCCAATTTGTAATGCGGCAAAACAGGACAAACACCATGGGGGATTAATACTTTTGCAAGACACTATAGGAAATGCAGTCTTTCCACCTTGATCAGGCAATATAAAAAAAAAAAAGCACCAAGAGATTTTCAACTACATTTCCCAGAATGCACTGCAACCAGGAAGCTGGGAAGTACGTGATCAATTGCTGTGCTTCCTGGATGCCAAGGGAGATGAATGTATCACGTTCACAAGTTTGTTTGTCCAAATGGGTCAGTTTTGACTCAGTCTTGACGTGTACAGTATTAGGGATTGATCTTATGTGAACTTTGTATGAGGAAGAACAAAGTGGTGGAATTTTCTATGGATTAATTAATTAGAAAAGGTGACAAATTCCCAACCATGATGCATGTCTCTTCTTCGACATGATGGATTCATTTTCAGACTCTCTCTCTCTCTCTCTCTCTCCCCTTTTCATCTCCTAAAAAACACATTTAAAAGTTTCTCATCCTCCCATTCTGTCTCTCTTTTATGACAGCCATGCTGAGGTACTATCTGGGTCGTGTTTGTTCATGCATCCATTTCTTCACTTTGCCAGTCCCCTTCCTCACACCTCAGTCCCTCTGGGCCCCCACCACATCCCCAGAGTGACACAACAAG
The DNA here is from genome assembly GCA_025212355.1 of Notarius kessleri. Classification (NCBI taxonomy): domain Eukaryota; kingdom Metazoa; phylum Chordata; class Actinopteri; order Siluriformes; family Ariidae; genus Notarius; species Notarius kessleri. Next base: position 39,224,807 of record JAOBAM010000022.1, read on the forward strand.
TTAGCAGGCCAATAAATCAAAGCCAGGCGCCACCACTTTGCACTGCTAATGTAATTAACAGGTGCTAAGTGGGTTTAGCAGCCTGTAATTTCACTGTGCCATTTGAGATGCCTGTCAAAAGAAACTTGGCTGTTTGTTCTCCCCCATCACCATTGAGGAAAGTTGGTGCTATGTCAAAGATTGTGGCTGAATAATAAACAGGGGAAAACTGCAGATGGAAGAAAGGAAGGGCTGAGCAAAGATTTAGCAGTGTGTGTGTGTGCTATAATTGGAAAAAAAGTATAGAAAAGCAGGGCTAATGCGATCAAGAGCATGAAGGTAAATAGTGTTTCAGATAACATGCCATAGCAAAGCAGGACATGAGCATGAATGGGAGAAAGCTCCTCCCACACGCGCCCCACTTAGCACACGCACTGACTCTCAAGGGACCATCAATCAATTAAATCTGGATTACTCAGCAGCCAATCTTTACTAAGTCTAATTACACTCCCCAATCTCTCTCTCTCTTTCTTCTTCTCTCTGGCACAAGCACTCAAACACAATCTTCCTTTCTCATCCGTCACCTACAATTCCATCCATAATTAATGGCACCCCTTGTAAAGATTAGTAAAAATGATTAGAAAGAAATTCCACCTTTTGGTGAATTCGCTTCATCTCATGCTGAAAAAAAATGAGAAATGTCTAATCTTTAATGGAAATAAATTTATTCAGAGAAAAACAAATCCCTTATCAAGAAAATGTTCAACAAAAAGACATGTGCCACTACTATTGGCACCCCTGCATTTAATACTTTGGACTACCTCCCTTTGGCAGTAAAACAGCACTGAGTGTCTCCTAGAACATTTTATCAGGTTGGAGATACAGAGCAGGGCATCTGAGACCATTCATCTTCACACAATCTCTCCAGATCATCAAGGGTCCTCAGCCCTCTCTTGTGCTCTCTTCTCTTCAGCTCAACCCCATAGGCTTTCAATTGGGTTCAGGTCAGGGAACTGAGATAGGCATGGCAGAAGCTTGATTCTGTGGCCAGCGAACCATTTTTGTGTTGATTTGGACATATGCTTCAGATCGCTGTCCTGCTAGAAGATCTAATGATGACCCAGTTTTAGTTTCCTGGAAGAGGCAGCCAGATTTTGATTTAAAATGTCCTGGTATTTGACATGGACCATGGAGTCCATGATGCCATGCACCCTAACAAGGTTCCCAGGACCTTTGGAGAAAAAAACAGCCCCAAAACATCACAGAACTTCCACCATATTTTACAGTTGGGATCAGGTTCTTTTCATTATAGACTATTCATTTTAGGCATTTTTACGCCAAACTTACCTTGAGTGTTTGTTGCCAAACACCTGTTTTTCTTACATCAGACCATAGAACATGGTTCTAGTCAAAGTTATTGTAATGTTTTGCAAACTTCAGGTACTTATGTTTGTGGTTAACCGATGGAAAAGGCTTCTTTTTTTTTTCTGGCAGAACTTCCAAGTAATCTGTTCTTGTAATGCACTAACAGTGATCCTTAAAGGTTTTTTTTTTTGCCTCTCTTACCATCCTTCTCACTGTACATGGGGCAAAATAAACTTGGGTCTTCTTCCAGGCAAGTTTGTAACAGTTCCAATTGGTGTCCCCTTTTTTATTATTGCCCTAACAGTAGAAATGGACATTTTCAGGTGAGTAGCATTTTTTTTTATAACCAGTCCCTGACTTATGAAGGTCAACACACTTCTCCCTCATTTGGTTTGTGTGTTCTCTTATCTTTCACATGTTGATGGATGACTAAGGGAATTTGGCCTCTGTGTCACCTTATATTTGTTCCCCAGTTAATCAGGAAGTCATGGATTACAGCATGAAAGTTCCTACCCACTCCAATCAACTCAAACATGTTCAATTTAAATGGGAAACATGCTTCAGTTACATTGTGTTCACTATAATCTCTAGGGGTGCCAGTAATAGTGGCACATGCCTTTTTGCTGAAAATAATTTTCTTGATAACAGATTTGTTTTTCTCTGAATAAATTTATTTTAATTAAAGATTGGATTTTTCTTATTTTTCAGCATGAACTTTCATTTCAAAGTTTAACCAGGTTCAAATTTCTTCCAGTGCATCAATTGTTGTCAAAAACACACCATAAAACACCAGCATTTATCATGAGATCTCTATCCAACACTCATACCTACATACAACAACACTGTCCAACACTTATCACCAAACACCAACAGCCTCGAAACAATAACACATAAAACCTTGATAGTAAGACTAGCACCAACATTTTCCTTCATGCACACCATCAAACACCAGTGTTCTCCATCAAATTCCAATATTCCCAAACACCAATGCCGTCCTACACATACCATAAGAAACAAGACGCTAACATTCAACCTCACACACCATTGAACACCAACACTGTACACATCAGTACACATCAACACTCAAATTGAAAATATGGGTAAACATTATTTATTGAGAAAGTTCTCAAGTCATCTTTTGAAATGCTTTATAAACATATCATGAAATAAATTGCTTATATATACATCAGCAGACCCCATGGCTGACTGGTTTAATGGAAAATTAGTGCAATTTATGTGTGTACATTGAGTGTTTTTTATATTTATTTTAAACTCCATCAATGTACCTGAGACTGAAAATACATCCTTCATCATTAACACTGGAGCAGTGGAGGATTACGCTGTGTGAGTTCAAGTACATTGACATCTGTTTGGTTGTCCACAGTAGCTGAGAATGAAGGAAAAACATGCTTGACCAGAAGCGAGGAGCTCACGTTGCACATCTGCGCAGCATGAGCTGATATTAATGTCCTCTTTTCACGACAAGTTACGAATCGCTCATCCAGAAATCCCAGCGTGACACATTACTCAACACGAATTCCTCCAACACAAACCAAATGTTTGCAGAAACACGAGAGGATCTTTCCAACCAGCCAGACCTGTAAACACTACCAAATGTATGTGTGTGTGTGTGTGTGTGTGTGTCTGGCTAATGTGGTTGGCTTTGTAATGTGTATTATGAACTTGGTGACCTTGGACAGATGCTTTGTTGTGGAATTTCTGACTGTATCTACAAGTATGTTTGCAAATGTCTCATAGGAAAAAAATAATGTATGACTTTATGATTTAAAGTACCTTTTATATGATGAAGATTAATGTTATGTTATTCAGAAACACTATATTTCAATATACTAAACTTTTAGTAGCGCATTCTGAATGTCACTGTAATGTACTGTATCTTCCGTTAAGGTTAATTTAACCAGACGGACATCTGGTTCATTGTCTACATTTCTGATCGGCTGGGCGGTAACAAGGATACTCAGGATTGCAGAATGTGTCATAGCAATTTTTCAGTGATTTGATTCAACACAATCCACAGACTATCAAATAATATTTTTTTTTCTTAATGAAATGCAGAAAGTGTCAATATACCTGTATTCAGAAGCATACAGTCTGCAATTTATCCATTCGATCTAATATGAATATTTTATCACCAAAAAGTCAAATTGAAAACCCCAGACATAAACGAGCATCTGGAGTTTTAGGTAACTTTCCAATCTGATTTGTAAAACTCCAATTATTAATAAACCTGTAATGTTTCCACAAACTCAGGCAGGATAAAACAAGTCCTGATTCAGCTCATAAAATACTGCATGGACACAATCGTCATTAAAGATGAAAGATGTTCATAAAACATGCTCTTTAAGACAGTAGGATTATCTTTTTTCTTCATTTTTCTAGAATTTATGAAGGAAAGAAAGGGACAGTTGCAAGAACCATTTTATTTGTTCAACCATTTCAGATTCAACTCACTGTCAACCTGTCAAATACTGGTTTATGAGATCTGTGTATTAATTATCATTAAAAGATAAATTTGACTTTGAGATGATGATGATGATGATTTTCCTGTTAACGTCAGCCAACCAATCACGAGAGTCTCCAATACAGACCTGAGGAGGACATGAACATGAAGACATGATTTCAACTTTATGAAGTGCAAACCAAGATGATGAGTAAGAAAGAATCTCATATATCATTAACTTCAGGCTTCCTACAATCTCTCTTTTCACTGTGCACCACTGTGCTTATGTGATTTTTCTAAGAGTATACCAGGCGTCCAGCACAAATCCTGCTGGAACACTGATGTTAGCAGCTGAGATCAAACAAGTGGAGCAGGATATGTGCTTCAAATTTCATCCAAGATGTCTAAACTATGTATAGCTGATGGTGAGAACATTCCCAAGCAGCTTCACCAACGTTTAGTCTTCGATTGAGCAAGTACTGGGACTCCATCTGACCTCATGGAGGCCTTTAATGCCAGAGATAAGTGGGGAGAGTGTGCCTTCATTCTGTCCTTTATGAAGGCAATGAGAGATGAGGATTTGGAGTTGTATCAGTTTTGTTCACCAGACTGGTACAGTCTCTGTGAAGAGAGTAAACATGACAGGACTGATGCAGAGTCTGTCAAGAACAGCACTAGCATTCCCATTTTACTGCTGTTAAAACAGCTGGCTAACTGTCCTCCATACATGGTTCCTCTTGATATGAAAGTTTTTGCTGATCATTCTGGACAAGTTATTGTCGAGAGGTTATTCAACATGGTGTATGTTTCTTAGGACTTTCAGATTGGATTGATGATGACATCACTGCTCATTTGGCCAAGGAGTTTTTCAAGAACAATGGCTTCAGATCCACAAACTTAAACTGACTACCGAGACTGACGATTGGGTTTTTACAAAGCTGAAGAAGAAAACGTAGTTATCTCGCTTCAGCATCTCCGTGATTTTCAAAAAGTTATTTGTACATGGTCGTGTTTCATTGTATTTTATAATACTATTGAAAACTACATTCTGCAATGGAGGAAAAAAATAATCCTGTAATCTGTATTATCTGGTCATGTTGAGAGAGTCTAATATACAGTGACCTGGTTTAGCATTTCTCATGATTTATTCGATACAAACAGAAATTGAAGTGAGGCACTGAGCGATGTCAGGGATCAGGACACAAGAAGGGAGAAGCCTGAGGAAACTCACAGACACAAGCAGAAGAAGCAGAACTCTACACCATGAGGAACTCAGATGAATTTAAATTTCTCATGATTTATTTCTTTATGAGAGATTATTAGCTGTTTAAAATATAGTCCAGCTACCAGAATCTCTGCCAACAACCACAGCTCTATCTATCTATCTATCTATCTATCTATCTATCTATCTATCTATCTATCTATCTATCTATCTATCTATCTCACTGCCTGTCTATCTCCCTTTGTCTGTCTGTATCTCTCTTTCTCACTGCCTGCCTGTCTGCATCTGTCTGTCCATCCGTCTGTATCACTCACTGCCTACTTGTCTGCCTTTGTCTGTCTGTCTCTCTCTATATATATCTATCTCTCTATCTATCTCACTGTCTGTATGTATGTATGTGTCTCACTGCCTGCATATCTGCCTTCATCTATCTATCTATCTATCTATCTATCTATCTATCTATCTATCTATCTATCTATCTATCTATCTATCTATCTATCTAGTACAGAATCAAGGCATATTGTCGCCTCTGAACACGGAGCAGCATTTAGAGAATAAAAGCAACACGTTCCACAGAGGTGTGTGCAGCACTTTAAGATGTTAGCGCTCCAAAAGGCAGCGCATGCTGCAGCTCCAGTGCCGCAATTAAAATAACCGATATTGATATGCTTCGTCCCCTCGTCCTCATAAAGCGCATTTTCCACTCGCCAACTTTGATGAATGGTTCAGCCTGGAGCACAGACCACAGAGCCCGAGCTGAGGTAGGCAATGCAACACAGCAAGTGGAGCAGAGGTAAAGCTGGAGGAGAAAGAAAAGACACACTAGGGAAGGGAAGAGAGAGAGAGAGAGAGAGAGAGTGGAGTGTGATGGGGTTTCAGTATTGGATATTAATGTGCCGTGGGGACAAAGCTCTGTCGGCTGCACTGTGCAAGATGAAGCTGATCGTTCCAGTTTACTTTGAGCTGCCAGATGAGATGATGAAGAACAGGCTTTGAAGAAAGAAGTGTGTGTGTGTGTGTTCATGTATGAAGTCTCTGACAGCATGTTTTCAGATCTGTGGTATACCATCTCTCACACACACACACACACACACAAAGAAAGAGACTGCCAGAAGGAGAGAGAGAATTTACAGAGAAACACAGAAACAGACAGACAGAAAGAGGGAAATGGACAGAAGGACAGAAAGAGGCAGACATAGTGAGAGCGACCGATTCAGAAAGATGGAGACAAAAATGGACAGACAGAGACTGAGAGCAGAAACAGAGAGAAGAGATGGAAATGGAAGCATGTCTAGACATATCCAGAGACAAGAAGTGAGACACAATGAGGGACAGGGAGAGAAGAGGAGACTGATGGGTAAGAAAACAAAGAGCAGAACACAGACAGGATGAGACAAAGCTCAATAGACATAGATTGAGACTGGCTGAGAGAGGGAGAAAGAAAGAAAGATGCAGAAGAGGAGGCTTGGATGAAATGACACACAAGAGATTGTGAGTAGAGACACAGATGGATTGAGTTCACGAGACATAGACTTGGAGAAGCCAAGAGAGAAACCAATAAAGGAAGAGAGATTTAGTTAGTGAAAGGGGTGGAGACATGGGTGGAGACATGAAGACAAACCAAGATTGAATCCATGGATGAAGACAATCCAAAAAAAACAATAGATAAATGTAACAGAGTAAGAAAAATAGAGCCAGATCTGGGAGACTGAGATAAGGAACTAGAGAGAATAAGACTGATCGGGAACTTGGAGACAGATCAAGAGAAACAAATGGAGACAAATCATGATAATGAAGCAAGGGCAGATCAATGCAGAAGAAAGACAGAGAGACAAATAGATATTGGGAGAGAAAAAGAAAGATTAAGTCCAGGGAGACTAAGACTGAGACTGTGTAAGAGATGAACTGATCAAGAGACACAGACAGACAAACCAAGAGAGGAAACAGAGATATTGAGAGAGAAAGAGAGAGAGAGATAAAACAAAAAAGAGAAGTAGAAGGAAACAGACAGACAACAACAGAAGACAAGGAGTATCTATCTGCACTTTCTGTCTCTCTGTCCAAAATTAAATTGTCCAGACTTTCTTCTCACTTCAACCTTTCTCTGTCTCTCCTCTCCCTCTGTCTGTCTCTTTCCTTTCCATCTCTCTGTCTCACATCTCCCTCTGTCACTCTGTCCTTTCTCTTTCTGTTTCTTGCTGTTTCTCTCTCCATTTGTCCTTCTATCTCTTCCTGTCTCTCTCTGTCTCTTCATGTCTCGTCATCTATTTCTTCTCTTGCTCTCTCTCTCTTTCTCTCGTCTACAGTATTGACTTTGCCGAACTCCCTCTCGTGTCCTCTCATCTTCTCACCACACAATGACGCAGATTTGCTTGTTTTGTTCCCTCAAAGCGCCAGTTAAAACCCAGAGGCCACACAAACAATTTTCTGTTTACTAGTTTATTTCCCAGGCTTTAAATCTGGCAACCGCCAAAAAGGCAAGCGAGAGAGGCGAGTTTAATGACGGAGAGAGACTGCTGGAGTAGAGAAGGAGAAATAAAACTTAGTTTGTTTGTTTAAAAAGGGGCTAGTCATGTCTTTACTATAAAATCCGTTGCATAACTGTCCAAAAAGACAGATGCAAAACAGTTGTGTTTCCATGGAGATCTGGTACTGATAATGAGATCAGGTTTACCATGATGTCACCATCCCAAAAGGTTCATTTGGGAACACAGTGAAAGGGGCGTGGCTTCTTTGACTTTGTCTGGGTCAAGGAGGCTTGCCAGTGAAAGGGGCGTGGCTTAAGCACTTGTAAATGAAGGAGGAGTGGCCTCTCTATTTGTCTGTCAGAGCAAACAATGTGTGGTCTTTCCATGCAACACCTGAGGTCCTGTAAAAGGACCCCATATTCCTGGGTTTTTGTGGTCCCCATAATTACAGCAATACCCGTTTGTGTGTATGTTCAATGCCATTGATCTGCATAACAGCCATTACAAAAAGAGCATGCTATCATTCGGGGTTGTGTCTGCTCCCGTCATTTGTTGTCATTTGCTTGAATATTTCCATAAAAACCTCGAAAAACCATCAAATCCACAGCGACTTAGATCAATAAACAAGCAATGATACACGATCTTGCACTCCTCTGATGAACCATTAATGCCACACACATCTCTATCAGCTCAGAAAAAAAGATAAGCTGAAGAAAGGCTGAAAGGCACTAGTCTATAGACAAGATGAAAGTCTTTGCTAAGCCTTTACGGAGGCAGAGCGGCCGTGTTACCTTCTCTTTATCTAAGAAAAGAATGGTAATAGCACTAATGGCTGTAGTTTGCGCTCAGCATGTTGCACTTTAGGTCAATACTGCCAGAGGATCCCATTCTCACAATCATGACTAGGACAGAAATGTGCAGTCAGCTAAAGTTTATGCTAACTGTGGAGTGTTAAAATGACTTAATGGCAGAGAGACATAGCAATTGTAGACAACGAGGATAAGATAAGGAGTCATTACCTGGGTCTCTCTCACTGTATAGTGTTGTCCTTCTTCCTCTTATGTCTCTATGTTGTTTGTTCTATCTCATGCTATCTCTTTTTATCATGTCCTCTCTTTCTCTTTCTCAGTCATTTTCTGAAATGCCTTAGTTTGTTGAAATTATACAGCTGGTGCCATGTGGGTATAGGAAAATAATCAATGACACGGGATAGTGTGATGATGCAGAGTTCCTATTACAACCCTGAATTGATTATTTTTGAAGAAAAGCCTTGTCCCAAGTGTTTTATTTCTCTTATAACACAGGAATTTGCTAATGATTTGATATTAGTTAAAGAAGGATGCATTATATTTTTTATCCATTTATAGTTGCCTCAAATGTTGTTAGACAGCCACGAGTGAGCAAATCTGATCGTTGTTCCTTCAGAAACCACATTTTTTTTATCCCTCTCATGAAGTTAATAAGACAAAAAAAAAAAGTCTTGCCCTGCAACCAGGAGTACTGTCAGAGCTGATGTCATTGCAAATTGATCCTCTTTTTAATTTTTTTACAAATAAAAAATAAAGCTTGAAAGGAGATAGCCAAGCTCATTGGTGCCTTTCATGGTGAGTGGCCATTTTTGCCATACATTTTTTGCTTTGCTTATCGAAAAATAAGGGAAATTTCGTGTTTAACTAGTTACCTAAAAAACAAACAAAAAAAAGCTATAGCTTCTAGCGTTTTACCATCACTATGGAAAAAGGGACAAACTAAAAGGGAACTCAGTAGAGTGCATACCTCTGCCAAGCCACATATTATCAACATTAAAATCAAATCACTTGAACCTAGGATAATACTAAAGCTGTACACCAAATTTCATCACAATCTGTTCACTACATTTAGAGTTACGTTTGGAAATGAAAAAACAAATCCTGGATCCACATATATATCCAGATTTGCGGCAAAATCTAATCCTTGGCCCATGGCCCACCTTTCCTCCAAATTTCATCAAAATCCCTTCATTACTTTTTGAGTTATGTTGGGAACAAACAAACAAACAGAGGTGAAAATATCACCTCGTCCAACAAAGTTGGCGGAGGTAACTACAATGGACACTAATGTCCTGTATCTTGCTCATGGGAACAACTCACGGTTAGCTTTCTTTTTCTCTTAATTGCTGTTTGCCTTTGAAAAACTCTCTGTTCTCCCTCTCTTTCTATTTCTACAGTCTTTTTTTGCTCTGTAACTTTCTCTCTTCCTCCATGTATCTACTCTCCTCAGCGTTGCCCAAGGCCATTCCAGCAACACGAGGGATGACAAATGGCTGCTTAAAGAGCATTTTAAGTGGATTACTGACTCTCCCAAAAGATACAGAGAAAAAGAGAACATGGATGTGTGTATGGTAGAGTGACAAAGTAGTGACAATGATGTGGGGGGGAGAGAGAGAGAGAGAGAGAGAGTAGTTGCCCATTCTTGTTGATTTATTGCAAGAGACACGGAGAGGAAATGTCTTCCTGTATTAATACCTGAGTTCATCCGACATCACTGCACAATAATGCTAATCATAAAATAAAATGCCAAAGGTGTTTTCACCTGGTGGGATCCCAGGGACAGAGTGGTTTGAGTGAAAATACTGTAAGTAGTTGTGTGTATTCATCCCTTACGCACACAGTTATCATGGCTAATATGAATACCAATGAAAGATCAAATGATGTGTCACATCGTTTCATTGATATTTATACAAGACTTAAAAAACAAAAAAAAATCAATCCACTAACAACTAACATTATGCTGGCAGCTAGCACACCAGACAACTAGCATGCGTCTTTTTCCGTGATAAACTACTCAAAAGCCTTTGCATAATTTCTCTTTAATATACAATCATTTTTCCCCTTTTTTATTTTTTAAGAAAAATCTCCAATAAACAGCTATTATAAGACTCATATACGTTCTCCATTACTGTCTGATGTTTTATTTTAGCCGAGGTAATACGATATTGATTAGCGTTAAGACCTTATATGGGAAGCTGCATTCCAAAGCTGTGAAGAAATGGAAGAAATGAAAAGATGATTCTGTTGATTTCAGTTCTTCATAACAAATCGTGCCGGAGTTTCATTAAACCTCTGATTCCCACCACTGTCTCTGTTATTGTATGAAATCGATCTGGCTATCAGTCTTTCCTCCAGACTTGAAAGGTGTTTGGAAATATGGCTTCCTCTTTCATTAATCACCACATCGCCTAGTATATGAATAAAACGCATAGGCGTTCCATCTAAGAGGATTACAAGAATATGTGTGTGAGAGAAACTTTCCCAAACCAGCTACCACAGGCCACGCTCGGCTGTTTTCCATCAATTGGGGTTCATTCTTCCACCATCTGATCTCCCATAAGCAAAAACTGTTGTTAATCTTGTTTTGTTTTATCTTGTGTCCAGTCTGGAGGCCCACACGCGGCTAGTGCGAGTTAACATAAACACGGCAGTGCGACATTGGAAAACGTGGGAAAAACCCTCACGCCTGCTGCCGAGTCATTGTGGTGGTGGAGTCTTGTTGTTAGCGTGGTTAGCTAGCATGGAACGACGCGTGGTTTTTGGACCGCGTTCTGAAGCTTGTGCCATCAGTCGGTCACACCGATCCCATGGCTTAGATCTCGGCCCACAAACGTCTAAAATGTTCCTTCAATGAAAACAATGCCTTTGTGGAATGGTTGTGATGGGGTTCAAAAAAGCACAGTTTCACCGAGTTCATTGAAGTTGATCTGGGAAAAAAATTTCCAGGGTGTGTTTATATTCTGGGAGGCATGACCTGTTAGTGGGCTGGATGTTGGGTTAATTACATATGTTTAAATATTTTGATGTTTCGGTGATGTTTGGTTAAGATGGTGGAAGTAGCAAATTATATTTGTAGAAGACGATGGGAAAAAGATGGCTTGTGATATTTAAGATATTGACTAAAGTGGTGAAATGTCAATCAAAAGAATATTCACAGAGTAAATATCCACTATGGCTCTTAGGCTAGTACTCGAGTAAAACTGGTATGGTGACTGAGGTGGTCAATTCAGAGGTGATGTTCAGTGGTTCATTTGTAAAGTGGATTTAATTGACATTCCAGCTTATATAATAGTTTATATCATTTACTATTTTATTTTATCAGGTTATAGTAGCTCATTTTCAAGCCATTTATTATCTATTGTCGTGGAAGTCTGTTCTTTAAAAGTAGCCAAAAATATGTTTACATGAAAGAAAATGCCTTAAAATGCTTTTATTGCACAGAAACAATGCAAGCCTGAGTGATTCCTGGAAAGACACTGACCTCTGAACTTCTGTTAATTTTTAAAGTCATGTCTCTCTATGGAGGCCCGCCCTTGGACCACCCCAGAACAAAATGGCAGCTCCTATTAAAATCATTGTAAAAGGACTTTCTTTGTTTGAAACACAGACTTCTGATTGGTTGCCCAATATGGGGCTTCTCATTGGCTAAAACATATCTCCCACTATTCTTCAAAAGAAAATAGACATATTAGCATTTACCACAAGGCATTTCAAG
>JAOBAM010000022.1:39286550-39296672 GCA_025212355.1 Notarius kessleri
AACCAAATAGGTTATTTCTAAGTAATAGCATTTGTGAAGTAGGTTAATTTATAAACTATTTGCTAAGTTAATACATAAACTCATTAATTAGTATGTTTGAAAGTTAGTTATGAAATTTCTTAGTAAGATAGTTAAGAAGTAAATTAATTAATGTTAGTTTTTAAGTAGGTAAATGGGTAAGTTCATTCAAAGTAGTAGTTTTTATGTTAATTATTAAGTTATTTACTAAGTTAAATGTAAGTTCATCAATTAGTATACTAAGTTTGTAAGTTAGTTATTAATATATTGGTTTGTAAGTAAGTAGGTTTGTTAGCTAGTGTTTGCTAGAAAAGGTAGTTACTAACAAGTTATTTTTATTTATTTTTTCTTTATCATTAATTTATTTAGTAAGTAAAAGTTAGTTACCAAGTTTGTTAGTAAGTTAGTTATTGAGTTAATAAGTAAGTTAATTAATGAATGTTAGTATGTAAGTAACCAAATAGGTAAGTTAGTTCTAAGTAATAATGTTTGTTCATTAAGTTAATTAATAAACTATTTACTAAGTTAATACATATGGGTTTTTTATTTGTATGTTTATTTGAAAGTAAAGTTAGTTATTAAATTTTAGTAAGATAGTTATTAAGTAAACAAATTAATGTTATTTTGTAAATAGGTAAATGGGTGAGTTGGTTCTAAGTAATACAGTTTTTGTTAATTAGTAAGTTATTTACTAAGTTAATATGTAAGCTCATTAATTAGTATGCTAGTTTGTTAGTTAATAAGTTTGCTAGTTTTAGAGTAAGTTATTCATATATTAGTTTGTAAGTAAAATTAGTTACTAAGTAAATTAGTTAGGTTATTTACTCAGCAAATAAGTTTGCTAGTTAGTATGGAGATTATTTACATTAGTCACTAATTGAGTAAGTTATTTAGTATAAATGTATTTTAGTTAGATAGTTAATAGTATAGGTATGTTTTTAGTTTGCAGCCCAGCTAAAAGAGCTTGTTCATGTTGTCTTTTTCAAAATTTTATTTATTCTCTACACACACACTGGCCACCAAGTGAAAATCCCCAACTCACCCATCATCATAGATTTACACTCCACACACCAAACACACACACACACACAAAGGCCATACATGGATATGATGTAGGTTGACATATTTTACAACGACATAAAATTATGCTATGGATGCTATAACTACAAGAATTACACCTTGAATTATTTATTGTATATGATTAAAAATAAAGGCAAAATTACAGCTGCACTATTATTAAATCTAATTAATTAAAAAAATAGTGATTAGGTTGCTAGCTTATCTCATTGTTGTGTGCTGGCACCAAACAACCCTATGGTACACTGATATGCGGCCTGATGGTTGAAAATCTTTGCGCAAACAAATGTGACTCAAGCTAATAAACAGCACTTAAGATGGCGATTCAACCAAGCGAGAGGAAGTCATTGGTGTGTGTGTGTGTGTGTGTGTTTAAAGGTCCAGAGAGTTTTCTGAATGCTGTCATTCCATCTGAGTCACTAACTAGGCACGAACACACTATCCACTCGTGTGACTACTGTTGTCTCATCTCCCCCTTCACTTTCAGAAGATGTCCGTGCACTCACGCCTGCTTTTTTTTAATCATTTTAATTAGAGTCTGAGGACATCACTTCCAGACAACATGTATTTTAATTTAATCTAATTATTTCAGGTGCCAGGCCCTATCCATAACTGTCAGGCTCTTAATGGGTGGTCGAAGCATGCAGTTCGGCAAAACACAACATTAAACTGGCAGTGTAAGCTTCACTTACTATTTAGCAATATTAGCCATCGATTTGAAGTTGTGATTGATGTATGTGATGCATTTTAATACAGTCTAATTGTCATGATTAGCATTAATTACTCTACCGGATAGAAATTGCTGGCAACATTGTGCAAATAATATGATATATACAGTTTTTTTTTTATTCCAAAGCTAATGTGGGATATGAAACTTTGCAAACCAGCCAGCTGAAAAATATTCAACACGACAATAATACATTCTCATTCAGTTATAAATCAGAAATGTGGAAGGATTTTTTTGACATGAACAAGTTTTCCCATCTGCCATATGTTTTATTAGTGTAAGTACAGCACCAGTATGAATGTCTGCTGATGGAAGAACATGGCTTTTCTTTTCTTTTTTCATTTCGATCCTGCGCCACAAGCGCCAGCCTCAAAGTCTGAAGGCAAATTTCCATTTTACGCCCTGTCGCCTTTCTGATCCACGCTGAATGAATGCGGCCGCAAACAAATCTATCAAATCCAGCATCAAAACATGGCATGCACCCTATCACTATAACTGCAGGGAGACAAGAGGAGGAAAAGAAAGGATATGAAGGAGAACAAGGGTGAGGCAGCAGGAGAGATGTATTTAGATTTGGATTAGCAGAAGAAGGCAGGATCGAGGCAGCAGAATATGAACATATATGAACATCTTATATTGTCATGTCTGGTTCATTGTCCAGTTAATGCTTTCATCAGGTTACTGTAATTCTATATCCTTTGGGATTTCTGGGTAAAACCCTGAATAGTCTGGAGCATGGTCAAAATTCAGCTGCTTACTCATACCCAATGTTACCTGTATCTGATTCACAAAGAATCAAATGCAAACCAAGTAAGTTAAGCAAGTACTAAGCAAGTACAAAAAAGGTACAAAAAGGCTATCAGTAAATATAGTTAGTTACTAAGGAATGTTCTTGGTAAATAAGTTCATAAGTAACTTCATCAATTAGTATGCTAGTTTGTAAGTGAGTAAATTAAGTTGGTTCTTAGTAAATGAAGTTCATTATTGCACACTATCATTGTAGCTGTGAAGAATACACGCAAAATTATGCAACGTTATAATGATTATTCAAATACAAACCTATATTAACATATTATATTGTTGTGTTTGGTTCATTGTCTGCTTTCATAATGTGACTGGAATTTTGCCGTTTCTGGTAAAACTATGAACAGACTCTCATATGTTCAAAATTCAGCTGAAAGTCCCTCCCATGCAAGGACCCGGTCTTCCTGGGCAGCTGCCCATCCAAGTACTAACTAGGCCCTTAAGGTGCATCGGATGGCGCCAATCTCCATTTCCATATCCCTCAGTCTCTTGCCTATTACATAACTAGGGTTACAGTGGGGGTGGCATGGTGGTGTAGTGGTTAGCACTGTCACCTCATAGCAAGAAGGTCCTGGGTTCAAGCCCAGCAGCTGGCGAGGGCCTTTCTGTGTGGAGTTTGTATGTTCCTGGGATAGGCTCCAGCTTGTCTGTGACCCTGTAGAACAGGATAAGTGGCTACAGGTGATGGATGGATGGGTTACAGTAGGGGAATGGTCCTCTAGTAACTACAAGAGTTTGACTCCCTAATCGCATCTGTATTTCAGCGTACCTCACCAGAGGGTAGTAGGTTACGTTTTTTTTTTTTTTTATGATGGTCGACTGTAAGTATAACTCATGATTTCCTGGTCAAGAGGCAGACAGGCTAACTACTAGACAAACTCATAGAGCTGCTTACATATACCAAACATTTAACACACATTAGCCAGCACTCCAGCGACCTCTAGCTCATCACACTAGCTACCTGATTGACAAAGAATCAAGTACAAACTTCTCACTTCCAAAGTAAGGCCCTAACCTTATAGCTTATCTTTCTGAGCTGCCACAAACCTACACCCCTGTTTGGACTATCAAATCCACCAGTCCTTGTGTACTGGAGATTCCTGAAGCCAGACTGATATCACCGCTTAATGTTAGAGCACCCAAATTTTAGAATGCCATAAACCAGGACCTTTGTGACCTCTACTTCTTTTCCAGTTAAATATTAGCTCATTAAATGTATTTTTCCCCGAGAAGTTTCTTTGCCTCTCTCTTAATGCTGCGATCCAACTGTTCCTCTCCTTCAATTCTGAATTGAAGGACTATTTAATTGAACCTTTTGCTGGAGGAGGTTGGGATTTTCCACATTCCATGTACAATGGATTGCAGCATAAAAGCCAGTCCATTATTAGCTTGAGTTAATTTAGCATGTTAGCACTTAGTTAGCAAGCTCAGACAATTTAAAAAAAAAATTTGTCTGACTTACTACATTAGCTATATTATTAAGAGTCTAATTTATTAGTGTTGCTATGTTTTAATTGCAGAGTATAGTTGTTTATCAAAAGAAAATAAAGATGCTACCTCAACTCGAATAATATTTTACGTCTGATGTGATGGGCGGAACACCTCAGCTCATAGCAGAAACATTGGCTAATGATTTCTTGTCAAAGGCAGAAATAGGATGTGTTGCACATCATATACATATTCATTTAGTCTGAATTATCGACTTAACTGGATAACTAGCTAGCTCATTCCTATCAGTTCTTGGGCAACCAAAACATGGAACTAGGCAGCACATTGGAGCTTTTACTTGCTCAATGAGCTAGCTATTAAATATATATAATTTGTCCAATTTTGTTTATTATAGAAATGAGAAATTTGTTTTTGTTTATCCACAAGTATTTGCAAAATGCACTGATTGTACATCGGACTACATTCAAGACTGAGGACCATTCAGAAGAGGGGGTAAAGCAGAGTCATGATCACTTCAGAATGGCAGTAAACATCAATAGATGTCCACGTCCATACAATCACAAATGTCATTCCAAACTCTAAAACGTCCACTGAGATGACTGATGACTCATTAGGTAGCTGAAAAAATTATGAATCTCTACAATGTGGCCTAATTGAGCACCCGCTCCCTTTTCATGGTTATTGAAGATCATTCTAGCGCTCTGCCTTTCTCATCAGGTCGATCGTTTCAAGTCGATCACGCTGAGATGAGATGTCATACCTTCCTCTGTCTCTGTGGGGAATGAATCGAGAGTGGCTCGTGGATTTGATGCTCATTCACATGTTTCTGTCCTCTTTATTCCCTAATGATACACAACAAGAGAGGCCAGGACAAATGTTAATGTTATGCCACGAGGTTTTGAAGGAAGAGCAGAGACACCGCCGATCAAACAAATCACATGAATGATGACCTCAGGCTTCTGAGAGTGGGATATGGTGGATTTGAAACTGGAATGTGTGAGGCATGAGGCAGACGGTATATTGATTAGTTAAATGGTAGTAGCCAGGCTGAGGGAGTGTGTATCGATGTGCACTTTTTTTTTCTAGGAGAGACGTCCTACGGCTGTAATGACATGTCATTATTGAGACACTAATGACCCATTGTGTTCTCGTGAAACGATAAAGCTGAAAAATGTCAGCCATAATGCTCTCGCTGGTGTTTGCACTGTGTTGTTTGACACTTGATATTCTTCTTGCTGTCTTCTTGAGATGAAATCTTTCAAGGACCAGATGTTCATTTATTTTATTCTGGTTATGAGACGCATTTCTTTTGTAGCAACGTTTTATCACAAGTTGTACTCATTTAGATTTATGCATTCAGCTGATGTTTTGGGAAAAGCGACTTGCAAATAAGGATTCAACAGTGACTCAGAGGCTGTTATGGGATTTGAAGTGACAGCCTTCCAGAAAACATTACACCTGTTAATACCATTACATCAACCAAGTAGCCACTGCTAGTCAGAGGGACCACAAATAAATACACACACACACACGACAAAGAAATATTATAAGCCAGTTGTTACAGAGTTTGACCCTTTTGGCCACTTAGTGTAGCCTGGATCCGCCTACTTTAACATGAAGGTGCCATTTGACTGCCATCACAAATAACCAATCACAGATTGTCACCTTTGTCTGGCATGTAGATGGATTTTGAATAAAAGGCCATGAGCCTCAAACATTTTTTTTTTTTCGGTCTAGTGACTACATCCTGCTTCAAAAAGCTTATGGATATCACTGTGGGCAAAAGTTCATGCCCCCACCGGGGGGGAAAAACTGGTCCCATACAAGACAAATGCAGAAATCATGAGATGGAGCATTTGCGGATGAGACTGCATGCGTGTGCGCACATACACACACACACTTCTACATTACTGACACTAAATGCAGTTCTATTCATCCTTGTCATATTATTAATTTTTCCTGCAATTCACAGCACTTTTTGATGAAAATCAAGTGTGTGTGTGTGTGTGTGTGTGTAGGGTGGAGAAATCAATCACTGTGGAATCTTACAAATCCGCTTATAAATCTAAATGGGGTTCATCATTGCACAAGCCGTTCTGCTGACTGCAGGAATATACTTTACTTCCACAAAATGTGTGTGCAATTTTTACAGTTAGTTTTCTTTCAGGAGCTATTCTTGTGTGTGTGTGTGTGTGTGTGTGTGTGTGCGTGTGTGTGTTGTATATCACAGCAGTCATTACTCCTTCCTTTGAATATAGCCACTCATATGAGTGCCACTGAGGATTTAATCTGACTATCCATAATTCACACTGTAGCAACCCACATTAAACACACACACACACGCACACACGACTGTAAGATGGATAATGTATTAAACCTAGGTAGGAGGTGTAAAGGAACCTGTGTAATTGCTGTAGACCGTAAATCATGGTGATGTGTACTCAGTTTCGACCCATCGTGAGACACGCTGCCGTTTTTCATCAGCCCATTTAAATGGAAGAGATTATTTTATTCCACTCATGTGACTGCATCTGCAGATCAGGGTGTTAGGAGTGTTATTGACTGCATCATGAATAATTCAGTGGCTTGTCTGATGCATTTACATTTATTCATTTGGCAGATACCTGATCTGATCCAGAGAATCTGACACCCAATCTGAAATTAATTTTGGGTGGGTGTTAAAGGTCTTGCCAAAGATTTGAGCTCATGACCTTTTGGTTACTAGTGTAGCACATAAGAGCTGTAAATGGTAGGGTCCAATATGGTGGTGTAGCGGTTAGCACTGTCGTCTTGCAGCAAGAAGGTTCTGGATTTGAGGTCTGCAGCTGTTAGGGGCCTTTCTGTGTGGAGTTTGTGTGTTCTCCTCATGCCTGTGTGGGTTTCCTCTGGGTGCTCTGGTTTCCTCCCACAGTCCAAAGACATGCAGATTAGTTCAACTGGCTACTCTAAATTTCCCAGAGGTGTGTATATGTGTATGAATGGCTGTCTGTTTGCCTGTGTTTACATCTCTGCAATAGATTGGCGACCCATTTGGGTCAGATGAACTAATTAAACATTGATATGTTTATATGATATGGGAAGTCACGGCCTAATGGTTAGAGAAGCAGCATTGGGATCAAAAGGTCCCTGGTTTGATTCCTTGGACCAACAGGGACTCAAACCAGGGAAGTGCCCTTGAACAAGGCAACTAACCCCCAACTGCTCCCCAGGCTGCTCTGGGTGTGTTGTAGGTCGCTCTGGATACGAGCATCTGCTAAATGCCTGTAATGTAACGTAATGATTTGTTCAGAGTAAAGCTGAAAATTTGACACTGTACACTGTCAGAAATAGGGGTTTGGTAGTAGTCCATATCTGTCCCCCAAGGTACAGTCTACACTAAAGTACCTGCTAGGGCTCATTATTGGACCTCAAAGTAGCAATGTGTACATTTTGGGGGTCTAAAAGGTACCTATATGTTCCCAAGCCATATATAAAGGGTACAAATAAGTACCTTAGAGGGTACTGCCCCAGTGACAAGCCGTTGTACCTCTAAAGGTACAATTATGTACTTTGTTTTCTGAGATATACAGTAGATGAATCAAGAAGTATGATTAGTTTTAAATTATGACATGAAATATTTTAACACAGACCTGAGCTCAGGATTCAACTGGAGACCTTGGAAGGGTGAAGATTCAATGTTACCTGCCGCACCAAGGTGCCGTCTGATAGAAATTTCTGATAATAATTAGATTATAACTGTAAATGTACTGTATTTGACATTTGCTTCTCAGGTTTTGGACTACAGCAACAAGTGTAATCTAGCAAAGACTTTTTTTTCCTGTAAATATTTTCCTCCAATCTTGAACATTAGAGCAGCAACCATTTTGGACAACCATAATCACATGCGCTGGTACCTTTATGGTTGCAACCAGTCAAAAAACAAAACTCAAAATCAGACTCTGTAAAAAACCTGGACTAAACTCTGAAACCAGGATCACTACTGCCAAGTATACAGTACTGTGAAAATTACAAACCATATATTTGAAATAAAGCAAGATTAAAACAGCATTTTTAACAGTTTAACAGTCACAAGTCCTCACATGGTGTTACTGCAGGGCTTAGGAATGAGAATAAATGTAAAAAGATACACAACTTTGACATGCCTTGAAAGAAGCATGTACTGTAATTATCCTTCAGCCATTCTCTATATAAATGAGTGAGAAATTACAATGATGTTAATTTGTGGCTAAGTTGGGTTCACAAAATATTGGTGAGTTCTACAGCTCAAAGTTTTACTGTGATTACAGCCACTGTTGATGCATAATAGACAAGTTATCCATTCACAACTGAAAGAAAAGATGGTATGTATGTGTACATGTACAAATAATCTGATTAGTGCAAAAACAAAAAGGTATTTAGACAACATTACACCAGATATGGACTTGAGTATATTGCAAGGGACTTGTGAAAATGAAAAGATTCACTTTGTAGCAGTTTTTTTTTAAACAATAAATAGCCAAAAAAAAAACCCTAAAGAAAATCTGATTATTATGTCCAATATATACTGTTAATCTGATTATTGGACTCTTTCTAGATCCTTGAAAGAATTTAACATCACATAAAATCAGATTATGATTTCATTAATATTGTGAATGTTAATACTGTGTATGTTTGGACTTAGTCTCAATCCCTGTGATTCCATGTCTTGAATTTTCAGAAAAATACCAGATGATTTTTTTCCCAGTATGCATACACTGAGAGAAAGTGTGGAAAACACACACACACGCACACACACACATTAATTTGAACAAAACAACTTCCACGGCTTATTACTAATACAGCACAAATGAGGTGTGACGTGTCCATTTGAGCTGTTCAAAAAGAGAGCAAGTAAGAAGGATTAACAAAGCGACCAGACGAGGAACAACAATTTCTCTGCTAATTATCTCCAAAACACATTTGTGGTCTTGCGGGAGGGGGGGAAAAACCCAGCATGTCCAGGGATTACAAGAGAACGACTTCCGGTACGGTCTGCGCTTCTACACCAACTACAAAAGAGTCTCATTAAGCTCGGAAACTCTGAATGGAGAAAAGTAGAAACTCAACTCAAACTTTTGCATTCATTCAACTAACAAAGTGAATGCTGCATCTCAGCTGGAGCTAAATGGCCCTCAAATTGACAGCCAAAGAGACAATCATGCTGACAACCTGTAATCTTGCCATTCATTTTGCATGAATATGAGTGTGTGTGTGTGTGTGAGAGAGATAGAGAGAGAGAGAGAGAGAGAGAGAGAGAGTGTGACAGTGCCGTTAGTGACATTTACATGACATTCCATTCCATAGATTTGACAGAAAGCAATAGCAGGTCATTAGTCTATCAAATAATCAACTCCGTCAATTGTACAAGTGGAGGACACTTGTGTATTTGATTTCTTTTTACATTTTTTTTTCTTTCATCACATGAAAGTAAGCAGAAAGCATGTTCAAATTGTCTTTGTTTTCTTCTTGTATTACAACTCTGACAACAACAGTAACCATATCAATAGTGATAGCAGACAGCAACAACTGATGCATGATGGAAGGTCAAAAGAATTGAATAATCATAAAATAAAACAACACATTAGATCCTATCAAGTGTGTGCAGCTCTTTGGGTGTGTCTATGTATTGTAAGTGTGTGTACAAGAGCCATTATAAAATCCCAAATCTGTAAAAGGTTGGGATGGTATGGAAAATGCAAATAAAAATAAATAAATAAAAGAACACACTGATTTCTAAATTTGCTTTGACTTGTATTACATTGCAGACAATATCAACCCAAGATATTTCATTTGTTAATATACAGTACTGTCCAAAAGTCATAGGCACCCTACTTTTTTTCATGCAAAATTTGTTATAGATTTCTATTTTATGACTTCTACATTATTGAGTCAGTATAAAACATTTTAGAGTTCCAGATGTTCATTTTCCAGCACAAAATTAAATGTTACAGAAAAAAAAAAATGTTTGTATCTGAGCAGCATATTACATAAGAGAGCACTTTTCAGATTAAAAAAGAAAACATAATGAA
>JAOBAM010000022.1:39608619-39621377 GCA_025212355.1 Notarius kessleri
TAGATAGATAGATAGATAGATAGATAGATAGATAGATAGATAGATAGATAGATAGATAGATAGATAGATAGATAAGTCAAATGTTCACCATTATACTATTTCAGGACATTGCCTCCCAAAATTGAAAGGCAGATTTGTAATGGAAATTGAAAGGTAGAAAACAGATGACAATATACTGTAGTTTCACTTTGAAGTTTGACATTTAAAAATAGACACCCCCTACAATTTTCAAAATGGTTTATTACAAAAAAGTCTATATAAAACATGTACTATAGTAACTGTTAAATGCTTAATGATGTTTTAAATAAGTTCAGGAAGGTTTGTGGATGTTTTATTTTGGGTGAGGCAGACTTTTATTATTAGCTACAAGCCAACTAAACAACTGAAGTGTTCAACATCAAACTTGTCTTGGCTAAAATTAAAACCATAACACTTGTCATGGTTGGGAAATTAAACACATACATGCATTTCAGCAAACATTTCTCAAGACAAAGCTACTGGAAGGTTTAACTTATTGGTTAAGCTCTTCCGCTGGTGACTAGAAGGTCATGAAGTCAAATCCCATCACTTTTCTTCATCTTCCAGTGCTCATCTCTCTGCTTGAATTTTGCTTTACTTGTAAGTCACTGTGGATAAAAGCAGCAGTGTGATCCTTTGAATACAATCTCTGAACACATGCTCAGCAAAGGCTTTAACCAAGAATGGCCCTTTTTCTACTTCAAAGCACCATGCCCCCCCCCCCCTCCCTATGATGAGAGCTAATTTTAAAAAAGCCATGACTGAATTGGAGAGCGTGGCATATGACTGAATGCAGCAGCAGCATTTCAGAGTCAATTTTGTCACGGAAACGTCGCCATTAAAGATCACAACAGCATTCAAATGGAATTCATATTGACTGCGATCCTCATTCTCCCACTTCTGCAGATTCAGAGACACTTGAACCTTTTGATGTGACATCAGAGAACACTTTGCAGGTTCAACATGTGCGCCACTGTTAAGACTGTTTGACACATTTTATCCACCAATTCAAAAGCAGGAACTGTTTGGAAAGTTTCATAGCCCTTTATAGAGGAGCATTCTGGGCATGAAAGAGTTCATTGTTGAGACTTGGAGTCATGGCCATGAGAAATGACATGTGTGTATTTAGTAGTCTATGTTAAGATCAAACATTTGCATCTGTGTATTTGGCATACATGTTTATGCAAAGCAGCTTGGGGTTCTTTAATACTAAGCATTGTTTTCTCAACCATGAGCACACATTTTACATGTAAGTCTAGAGAAAATGGCCACAGATTAAATGCACTGCCAACAATTTTCTTGGTAAGAGCGAAAGTCAAGCATTTTTTCCTCCATAACCAATCAGGTCAAAAGTTGGGTGGTAACAGAGCCAAACAATATGAAGGACTGCTGTAAAGTGATGGTGGAAAAAAAAAAACATACAAATTTTGTAAGTGAGTGACTATAAGGAGATTTACAAGATAGTAAATAGAAAATATTGCATTGCCAATTTTTTTCCAAAGTTTGACTGTAATTAACAACTTTGCTACTTCAGGGAGATTCACCAGTGTCCCAGTTTAATTGCATACAGTCCAAGTGCTCACACAAGAAGCTCAAATTCTCTTGACTTGACTTTTCTAAGTTTACTAAGTTTACCTTACCTAACAAGTGGCACTTTTTCAGAATATAGCCAAGAAAGAAATATTCCAGCTTGCAATGTAACAGCAGGTGAACATAATTATTTCCATTTGAACAATGTTGTTGGATCAATGTTGGTCCAACGTTACCATGACAAGTGTTTCTTTGCCAGTGTTGGGTCAGCAATGGGTCAATCTTGGCATGGTTGTTGAGACAATGTCAGCAATTCCCTTGGGCTAACATTGGGCCAGCATAATTTTGCTGTTGAGCCAGCACTGGGCCATCAGGCTTAACAAATTTTCAGTCACCTTTAAATCTACATTGTCCTGATGTTATACAGGGAGGGCCAACATACCCAGACAAAATAGACACTGGGCCAATGTCAGTTTGCTAACAGGGAAGTTTTAGGGGATTGGGGGAAAAACTTTTCAGAAATTACAAAAATCTGTATTAAAAAAAATGCCAATTCATGCAGAGCAATCTGGCCAGAGCCATACCCTTAGCTAACTAAGTTTAGTGGCATGCAAGGCAAGCATGACTTTGATGGTTTATGCTGATCATGATGCACTGAACTTTTAGACTATACTGCCTGGCCAAAAAAAGTCCAAAATTTGGATTTAAATAAACAAATACTTTCAAGCATTTGAGAATTACTGCAGTGATTAATATGTTTCAGCTGCCAACAAATACTTTAACCCTAATTGATGCAGTGAGTAGCTTCTCATTTCTTAAACAACCATATCGGAAGATGTGTCCTGTGGTCATGGAAAAGATGTTACTGTGTTTCAGAAGGGTCAAATTATTGGCTTGGATCAAGCAAAGAAAACTAAGGAGATTTCTGAAATGACTGAAAAGGGGTTAAGAACTGTACAATGCTTTATTAAAACCTGGAAGGATAGTGATGAACCATCAACGTCATTGAAGAAATGTGGTCTGAAAAAAAACTCTTGGGACTAAATAGCTCTGTGTCCATGAGAAAACCACTTGTTAGTGAGGATAATCAGGAAAACGGTCTTCAGTTAGCAAGGGAGAATAAAAATTGGACTTTGGAGCAATAGAAAAAAGGTCTGATGAGTCCAGATTGACCCTATTCCTAGTGGCCACTGTACAAGACTCTGGAGGCAGTGGGGTTACTTCAATTGGTCAGGTCAAGGCTCAGCAAGTCAGCTGACAACCTGAATGTACTGAATGACCAGGTTCACATAAATGGATTTTTTTTCTTCTCTAATGGCACAGGTATAAAAGTAGGGCTTAAATAGTGAAAGAATGGTTCAGAGAGCATGAGGAATCATTTTCACACATGAAATGACCACCACAGAATCCTGACCTTAACCCCATTGAAAATCTTTGGGATGTTCTGGAGAAGACTTTACAGAACAGTTGGACCCTCCGATTGTCAATACAAGATCTCTCCAAAAAATGAATGCAACGCTGAATGGAAACAAACATTGTGATGCTGCATCTGGTTGGTGAAACAATGCCACAACAAATGTATGCTGTTATCATAGCTAAAGGTGGTCCAAGGAAATATTAGAATGTGACTTTTGTTTGGCATTTCTGCGAAAGTGTAGTTCTTTAGCAGTCCTCAGTCACATCACTGCAATTTTCACTGATAACTTACACTAGACAGTCATCATTAGCTGACATAAATTAACAGGATAAAAATACAGTATGTTGCTGAAAAACTACATTAGACAAACTAAATAAGAGGTGGATAATTGCCAGTTTAGCAATTCTTACTGCAGTTGTCCACTTGGGCTTTTCTCTGGTGAGGTGAAAATTAATTTTCGGACCTTTGAGCTGACTCTTTGATTTTGAAGTAATTGCAAATCTGCTGATTGTACAGTCCAGGACAAAAAGCCTATTGGAATGGGCATATTTATTGCAATAAAAGTAAGCATGTGCTTTAAATTGTAGCGAAGAACACTAAAGTTGACAGAAACGGTTCAAGTAAAATAAAACGATACTTCAAGAGTAATTAAGTACAGTATTCACTGACTAAAATAACTTTGACTTAACTTTAAGGTTATCTTAGAGGTTGCACTTGAAGCTATGTGAAGAAAGGATGAAGGTTAGAGTTTTGTGTCGGTTACTGCCAAGCCCCCAATCTCATCTTTTATTCAGTCCTACACAGTTACATTAAAAGGTCAGTCTTTGAAAAATTCATCTGTTATGCTTCAAATAAGAGTGCTGGGAGGATACTAATTCTAGGGTGTTGAACTTTGACCTGGCAGTATGTGTGACTAGCAGCAGACGTGCGTGGTGTTCCTTTACAACAGTTTATGTAGCACTTCCATAGTGACTCTGTAGTGATAGAACAGCTGGCAAATCATGAGACTGCACCCTCAGACAGCTGTGCTCTTCTGGGTGGTTCATTTGTTTTGACAAGCTGCCAGCGAGTGGTATTCTGAAAGGCTCATGGAGGGCATGAAGAACTCATTAGTTCTGTTTCCTTTTGCTTTAATGTTTGTTTCGTGTGAATTAGTTATAGCTGTCTAACATAGTTGACATCTCGGCTGTAATTACAAGTATATATAGTGACATTTGAGCAGGTTTCCCTAGTTGGAGGCTCATAATTCTGGTGACATGAATACAGAGTCTTAGTTTATGTTTAATTGGAGAAGTGGAAATCAGTTCACGTCTTCTTCTTGTTTCTACTGTCCAAATGCATGCAAGTATAGGTTTGGAATGTTTGCATTGCTACAAATCTGTGTCTTATCTTGATTATAATTCTAGAAAATGATTAACAGTGGTGCGGTGGTTAGCACTGTTGCCTCACAAGAAGGTTCAGAGTTCGAACCTCGCAGCTGACTGGGACCTTTCTGTGTGGAGTTTGTATGTTCTCCCCGTGTCTGCATGGGTTTCCTTCCACAGTCCAAAGACATATAGAGTAGCCAGTTGGCCTAATCTATATGGTGTAAATGCTCCGGGAGTATGAACGGTTGTTCATCTGTGTTAGCCCCGTGATAGATTGGTGGCCTGCCCAGGATGTACCCCACCTCTTGCCCAAAGTCAGCTGAGATTGGCTCTCGCTTCCTCTGCGACCCTGACGGATAAGTGGTACAGATAATGGATGGATTAACATTCTTAGTGGGCTGGCTTTCCAGCATTTTCTCCTTAGTACAAATTCCAACATACTACTGGTCATAGTGTGTGCGCGCGCAGACGCCTTCTAGAGGAGGGTGTGTATTTGTGGTGAGGTGTATGAGAGGAGTATGTGCTCTGGTAGGACAGGAATGTTTTCAAGCTGCTGCCTGTCAGAGCTTTGTTTCAACATCACTGGAATTCACCATTGCTTAGGTCCCAGCCCCCGGAGTGCTTCCTGACACTCTCCGAGTCAACCAATGTGCTCAGGTAGTTACGTATATATGAAATATTTATCCTGAAAAGAAGTCATTGTAATATATAGGGTGTTTCAAAAAAATATGATATAATTTCACAATCTAACAACTTTGCCAATTCTCATTCAATTGACCTCAAATTTTACCAGCATGTGTGGAAACAGGTAAAAATTTTATGTTTAACGTTTTTTTTTTTTTATCTTTTTAGGTCTAGAAATGCCATTCACTGGAGAAGAAAAGGCGTTTTGTGTGTTAGAGTATGCTTGAACACAGTCGAACAAGACTGTGCAGTGTGCATTTATAAGAGAATTCTCTAAAAATGCACCAACTGCAGGGCAGATTTGGACACGGCACAAAAAGTTCAAAGAAAGAGGAAGGCTGTGTGTGCAGGGCAAAAGGATCTGGACAACCACCAGCATCAGAAGAGACGGTCGAACGGGTTCGTGAATATTGAAAATTTGTGAAATCGTTCATGGAATCTACGTACCTTTTGAATTTCTCATTTAAATTTTGAGGAATAAATCTTCTATTGCTCAACATTAAGCCTGTTCAGTTTCATTTGCCTGGACTATGTAGTTTCTGGGATACTTACATCTCAAATAATATCAAATTTTTTTGAAGCATCCTGTATATTATTGCATTGTATGTTATACATTAACTGGTAGTGTAAAGGCAGATGGTATTGAGTACTCTTCGTGCCAAACATTCTTATTATATGGATTTAATTTAAGCCAAGCTTAAAGCAGACAGTAAAAACATTTGTTCCAGCATTATGGGATTGGAACCATGCCATTGAACTATCCTGTTTTGGGGGGAAATATTGCATCTAATTTTTGGGATATTGTACCCATTTCCATTGAAAAAAAAAATAGTATAAGACATAATGCCATACCACGGGCTTGTGAACCGACACTAATTCACTCAGGTTGGTACAAGATGCATTTTCCATTTAACTGGCTCTCTGTAAAACCTGTGTTCATGGGAGCACAGTGAACCCGAAACAATGCACACCTGGCTTTTTTTGTGCCATCAGTGCAACAGCTGAAAAGTACTAACAGTTATCCGAGAGTGTTTGGAGCAATCCAGATCAACAATAGAACAAGTAATCTCTTAAATAGAGACAGCTGGGAAAGCCATGGATTAGTTCTAAATGAAGTTACAGCAGCATTTAAGAACGAACAGACTGCATTGTGAAACAATACTTTTTATGACTTAATTGCGTGGCTGTTTTTCATATACTGAATGCTTGTGCACTTTTGAATACCAAATGGTTTAGTATTTATAAATCCTAGCAATAATCTGATTTTGGTACAGCTTTACTGTAGGAAGTCCGAGTGCTTGTCTGCAAGGTTGGCAGATGTGAGATGTTAAAACACTTACAGTTGGAGCCGAGATAATGCTTTTTGTTCCGAGTGGTCTTGTCCTAATGGCTACAGTGCTTGTCTGTAATTCCAGATGAACTCCAAATAAACCACATGAGTCAGGGAAACCGCTCTGGCCCAGTCCCATAGTGGGCTTTGGCACAAATTGCTTCAAACAGCCAACGATACTATGGCCAACTGAACCAAAAAGCTGCCAGCTGACACAGGGCCTGAATAAAGAAACATTTGGCACCAGGAGATTACTAAGCTTGAGTTCCTGTCTTTCTTTTTTTCTTCCACAGGTTGTATACATTACAAAAACTATTTTGATTCATATTTGACCTATATTGAAGCACCTATTCTCCCATAACAATTACCAATTTTTTCAAAGAGATCAGATCAGGTGGTTGGGATAGTGCATTGAGGGTGCTTATAATAACTGAAAAACAGGTGATGTGACACACTGCCTATCCTGTTCGCTTTTACTCCTGAGGGATGTCGTCTCAGCCACTCGCCTCTGGAGGGATGTCACTCAGCAGATCTAGTCAGTAGGCTTCATGTTCAAACCACAGGGAGCTAAATTTACTCTGGCCATGAAATCCTATCCCAGATCTCCTGCGCTCCTGTGGCTATAGCCAGCACCCTGGTGCCAGTGAAACATGCAGGTTTGGTTTCCTTCATTTCAATCCGTTGAAGGGCTGTGCGCCTGCTGCCACTCCACGTGCCTTGAAGTGTGTGACGCGTGTGCTTATGCTTAGGGACTGTACGCTGGCTGGAAGGAAGAAGCTGAACTCTTAACATCTGAAGCGGATGACGGAGTTGTAACCAAATCCCTGTGAAATTAAGGATCATTCAATCTCAGCATCTCCTTGGCTGTTTCTGTCCTTAGAGAAACATTTTGCTAGGACAGATTCAGCACCTTATCCCCTGGCTCCAATCTGCTGATGAAGGTTTAGCCTAAAATGTGTTAGAGCTTTTCAGAGGCAGTGTGCTAGCGATGTTGTACTTTTACCCTGTAGTTCCCGGACACACTGCAAACTTTACCGACCATAATAATAATAATAATAATCTTCTCCAACCAGAAAATAATATCATAGCAACAAGATGTATCAGGCACAAAGGAGTGTACACTGCCGAGTACATCCCCAACCCCCTCCACCTTCTGGACTTCAGATACTGTTATACTCTTTATGAAAGCTGTATATCATGATATTTTGTCAGTGCATTAGCATACTAAAGCAATAACTACCTGGAGTAGGCGCATACCTGCATCTTATATAAGATGATTGTGACAAAAGACAGATTCGTTTGCTAAAGAATGCAGCAGTGCAATCATTTTGTGGATTTTAGTTGTCGCATAATTCACTTGATGTATTCAGTATCGGCCATGTTGTATAATCTCAATATTAGGTTATTAGGTTTACACTGGTGTGTTTTCATAGTCAGACAGAAATATTTACCTTGGCCTTCACAGTTTGAGATGAGCCAACCACAACTACCCCAGAGAAGCAAAGTCAGAGTAACCCTCTGTATCATGATGCAGTGCAAGCTGAAACAGAACAAGATCATTTTTGTTAGAATTGAAGAAAATAATACAATTTTAAATTAATGACTGATTTTGCAGCGAATTGTGTTTGTGTGTGTGTGTGTGGGGGGGGATCATAGCAATCATCGTGATCATATCCAATTTGCTATTTGCATTCAATAAATGCATTTTAGTGAAAACTTACACAGAGCTATAACTAAATGGTGTAGCCTATCAAATATGTCACTGCTCTGGGTTGCTTGAGCAAATATACCAGGGACTGCAGGACTCCAAAAGGATTAAAATCACAGCAGGTAAAAATGACGCTTGCCTTCAGGCAATTTAAAACCTTACATTTGCATTGTGTGCTGAGTCAGTACAGGTTTTATCAGCTCTGTGAACACGATGCTTTGTCTTGGAGAAATTACTGAATGGAATGATTCATTGCTAAAGATGCAAGCAGACAACAAAAGGAAAGTAAAAATGCATCTTTTGTTCGCGGCTCTTTTCCACTGACTAAACTCAGCAACCATCTCAAGATCAAACAGTGAGGAAACCGGACCACAAGACAGTTAACAGACGCTCGCTTAATAATTCAGGCAACTTTGTGAATCTTTTATGGTGGACATTTCCAACATCATGGCATTCCTTGTTTGCATTTTGACACAGCTACAGATACAGGAAATGTCACTTGGACAGAGATTTGCACTATTGTGCACCTTTATGTTGAAGCAGTCATCTATTTGTTAATCTTCCAAGCTGTACTTAAAAAAAAAAATGTCATTAGGAGCAATATTACAGAAGATTGGCAAGCCATTTAATTCGTCATTGTAAATTAAATTTTCTTTCTCTCAAGATGACCTCACAGACCTTAATTACTCATCCAGATGATACTACTGTTCTCACCACTCTGAAAAATAGCAAGTTGATCTTTCCAGCTTTT
This sequence comes from Notarius kessleri, assembly GCA_025212355.1. Taxonomy (NCBI): domain Eukaryota; kingdom Metazoa; phylum Chordata; class Actinopteri; order Siluriformes; family Ariidae; genus Notarius; species Notarius kessleri. The sequence goes on from JAOBAM010000022.1 coordinate 39,617,425, forward strand.
GGAACTGACAAAGAATTGAAAGGGTATGTATTTTTTCAAGACTCTCTTGGCTTGAGGTTTCTTGTCCTTCATGGTTATCACTGTCAGAAATAGGGCTACAGTAGGAGTCCGTTTCTGTTCCCCAAGGTACAATCTACACTAATAGGGCCTATTTTGGACCTTAAGGTAAATCTGTGTACCTTTCTAGGGCCAAAAAGGTACATTATATAAGTCCAAGCTGTATATAAAGGGTACAAATAAGTAGCTTAGAGGGTACTGTCCCAGTGACGAGCCATCAATCAATCATGTCGAGCAAGCTCGGACGCCCATGACCCTGCCTTCTTCTACTAGGCAGCCCATGTCGTCCCGCAGTTGATCGATGTTCTGTAGGTATATGCGGGACGACCCACAGAGGTGGTACCGTGTTTGGGCTGCCATAGAAGGAGATCGCTTGCCAGCTCTTCCTTGTTGCGCCAGCAGTGGCCAGCAAACTGTAATCTTCTCTCCCGGATGGTTGCCAATATGGGGGGGAATAAATCCGTATCGTTCTTTATTTATTAGATGGTCTTTCCAGGAGATATTTAAAGCTGTTCTTAACGTTCTTGTAAAGGCACCATCGAGTGAGGATTGGAGTTTGGAGGAGAGTGTCCAGGTAGTTGACCCATAAACCAGGACAGATTCAACGGTGGCTCTGAAGGAGTTATGTTTTAGGTCTGGTGGAAGGTTGGATTTCCAAACTTTATCCAAGCTGTTTAGAGCTCCCCAGGCTTTTCCGAGACGAAGCTCAACATCTCTCTTGGAGGATGCAATGTTGCTGCCTAGATATATGAACTCGGCAGTCTCTTTGATATCTTCGCTGCCCAGCAATTTGATGGTGCCTTCTACATTGTAGGATATTAGTTCAGTTTTGGATGTATTTATGTACAGACCAATTGAGTGAGCTGTACTTCAATGAAGTGAAGTAGGGTGGTAGCATCTTCTATATTGTCAGCAAAGAGGCAAGGTCATCACCATAGTCAGTATCAGTTATTTTCTGTTCTGGATAACGCCGACTCCGGGCTCTTTCCAGGGTGAACCCAAGTTCTCTATGCTCATCCAAAGAAATTCATAGCACATAGTCAAGGCAGATAACAAACAGATAAGGGGCAAGCATGTCTCCTTGCTGAACCCCTGCAAAGATGTTAAAGAAGTCAGTGTCCCTGTCAGGAGAGCGGCCCATGGACTGAGTATTGCTGTACAGCATCATGATTGCATTGACTATTTCTTGGGGAATACCATAAGCATGGAGAATCTTGTTCATTTTCTCGTGGTGGATGGAGTCGACTGCTTTGGAGAAGTCTATAAATAGAAGAACAGCTGGCAGGTTCTTAGCCTTTACTCCTTCAATGATACGTCTGACTGTAAGAATCTGACCTGTTGTCGATCTACCTTCACGGAAACCATTTTGGTTATGATGGAGATGGGGTTCTAGTTTAGGACAAACACGGTTGAGAATAAGTTGATTGTAGATTTTCGTGGCGATTGCAGTGAGTGTGATTCCTCTATAGTTGGTTGAAACCCTGAGATCCCCTTTCTTAGGAAAGGGTACAATGCAGCCTTGGGTCCATCTGTTGATATGTTGTCCATTATACACAGCGTTGCACATGTCGAGTAGTTCTTTGTTGAAAGCTCCGGTTTTCCATACTTCTGTGGGGATGTTGTCAAATCTACAAGCTTTTCCATGAGCAACGTTCTTCAGAATGACAGAGAGCTCCTCTACTGAGAAAGCCCCTTTCTTTACATCAAATTTGTGGCTGAGAGATGGTAAGTCTTTTGGTGGTGAAGAAAAGGAGCCGTGGACACCACGCCTACAGTCCTGGCAGTAGTCAACTAACATGACTGGGAGACCTTGACCATTGTTTGTATTAGCGCAAATCATCCGCCCAACATCAATTTCATGTGCAGTCATTGGTCAACAAGAATTCTTCTGTAATGCACCAGAAATCCACCACACTGCTCCTCATGGTTTTGTCAGTATCCCTGGCAGGGGGGATTAAGTGAGTACCACCACCTTCCCACAGTGGACTCCCAGCTAGCAGGGAAGGAGGTGCCTTACTGCTCCTATTGTGAACCACCCAAATTGGGGTGTCCACCCGCTACCCGACATTGTACTCCTAAAGGTACAATAATGTACTTTATTCTATCCACATTCAGTGGTTATGAGCAATCACATGCTCTGATTGGCTACTCTACTACTAGGCTATCAGCTCATATACCATGATTAGAGAAAAACAAAATGGCGGAGCGAGTTGCTGAACCAACAGAGGATGAAATAAAAATTGTACTCGAAAACAAACCCCCCAAAATTGTTATCAAGTAATTAAAAGAAACAGAAATAGCTAAAATAATATAGATTTTTTCCCCCACCAATATCGCTTGTTCCACACTCCAGCCCAATCAGCAGTAATGCACCTTTAAGTTGGTTTGTAAACTGCCACAAAACCCTAAAGAAGAACCCCCCCAAAAAAAAAAAAAATGGAATAAAAGTATTTGATGGAAAGAACACATCTTTTTTTGTTTTTCAATAATTATTATTATAGCATTTTCACAAATTGCTACAATCATTTTACCGGTTTGTTTACATTCTAAGCAGAAATGATTTTGTCAGACGTTTTGTATAAAGTTTTTATTAATCGAATTTGCAAAAAATAAAAATACTCTGTTTCTCAAAATCCAGTGAATTTGGATAGAAAAAAAAAACAATTATTCCACTCAATCTTGTCATACATGGCTTATAGCCAACTCAGTGCTACGCGCCCTCATTGGTTATCAGATCATGTATGACTCAATTTTGTGGAATAACTGTTAATTCTTTTTTTGTGAGTGTAGTGATCTGTCTGTCAATGTTATTTATGAAAGATTGCGATGTAGGCTGTAATCTTACTGGTTGTTATCCCTGTTTAATGGAGATTTGTAGTTTTTCCTGATGACAAAACTCATCTAACCTCAGTCCCATCTCAGGCTAGCATGCAAATAAATAAATTCATCTCATACCAAAACATTTGGTCAGTCTTTGTCAATTTCACACCAAATAAGCCTTGAAAGCTTGCAACTTTGCAAATCTCTCTCAGCTAGCTTGTAAAAAATTGCACTGCCTAATGTATATTATGTGCAACATGTGCGTATATCATGTCACCAACATTTTATTTGATTACACACATACGCTACATTCCAACACTTAGCAAACAATGTATATTGCCTGAAAATGAAAACGTGATATTTCAGCAAAACTAAAACTTTGTCTTTTTTTTGTTATTCTTTTTGTTATATTAGTTTTTATCTCTGTCACAATATATAAAACTATTCAGTCATATTTGTGAAAAATCCTGTAATATTACTCTATCTTGTCAGTCGCCATGGTTCTTTAGCTTCTAATGTTGTCTTTGCTAGTTCCGTATCCTTCAGCTTGTCAATAAATGCACACGTACAAGTGTCTGTGATAGAAACTTAAAGCCTAACTTGTATTTATGACGGTAATATAAAGGTGAATTACACTTCATAACTGTAGAGGGAGCCCAAGAGCAAAAACCACCAATTTTTCGCCTAATGCTGCTTTAATGCTCAATAACAGTCTAGAATAGTACATAACCCTAATTATTTTTTTCGCGGTCCAAATCCTGCGCTCTGATTGGCTGGCAAGCAGGTCCGTATCCTACGGTACAGACCCCAGTTACGGACCCCGGTTACAGACCTCTGGCAACTCGCTCATTCACAACAACAACAAACATAGTAGAATTTTTTGTCAACATTTATCTTTTTTTTATAAGACTTATTTATAAGATTATCAAAAATCTTATAAATTTTTTCCAGCATTTCTCAGGAAAATAGCATTAATTTTACATCATGAATAGCGATAATGACAGTGTTCACAGCGAAAGTGAGTTTTACTACCCTGAGGAAGAAGAAATAAAAGAAAACATTTCAGGAGAAAGCTA
>JAOBAM010000022.1:41743257-41757517 GCA_025212355.1 Notarius kessleri
ATGATCTGGCGACTTGTCCAGGGTGTACCCCGCCTTTCGCCCGTAGTCAGCTGGGATAGGCTCCAGCTTGCCTGCGAAGGATAAGCGCTAATGGATGGATCCTGCGAGTGAAAGACTTTACACTTTTTTGATTTGATTGTATTTTTAATCGTGTGGTAGATTGTGACAAATTGTTTCTGTTTTTAAGTTTCATATGAAAGGAGTTTTGAAAATTCAATTCTTTCTTGACTACTCTCTTTCTCTCTCCGTCTTTCTTCGTGTCTCTTTTTGTATCTTGCTTCCACTCTTTTCCCTGTCTGTCTGTCTGTCACCTTCTTTTTTAACTACTCTCTCTCTTTCTCACTCTCTCTGTCTTTTTTACTCCTCTTTCACTCTTTCTGTCTTTGTCCACGTCTCTTTTTGTCGCTTACTTTTGCTCTTTTCCAGGTCTGTCTGTCTGTGTGTCTCTCTCACACCTTCTTTCTTAACTACTCTCTCTCTTTCTTTTTGAGTCCTCTTTCTGTCTGTCTTTCTCCATGTCTCTTTTTGTCACTTGCTTCCTCTCCCCTCTCTTTTTCCTGTCTTTCTATCTATCTATCTCTCTCTCTCTCTCACACCCTCTTTCTTGACTACTCTCTCTCTCTCTCTCCTTCTATTTCTGAGGTGGAAAGTTCTTATTGCACAACATGTGGTCGGACCAGCCTGAGTTCCTGACATTCCTGTGAAGTGCAGGTGGCACAGGACTAATGAGGGAGGATCAGGACAAAGGTCTCTCTCTCTGTCTCTTTCTCTGTCACTTTCTCTCTCCCTCTCTCTCTCTGTCTGTCTGAGACTCTGAGACTGATCAGACTGCACCGGTGGTAGCGTCACATTGTGGGAGTAAAGCTGAAGTAAAGCCTGAACGCAGTGCTCACTCACAGGGAGGGGGTCAAAGCCCACGAACTGCTCCTGGACAAAAGACATCCGTTTCTTATTATTTATTAAACTGAAAGGACAAAGAATAATTCAATTAATAATCATTGAGCGCCTGAAGAGAGTGTGTGCAGAAATGTGACATATTTACTGCCTGGCCTAGAAACTGTGCATATCCCAGGTGCTCAGAGCGATTAGCTCTGAAAAACAGGAAATGAGAAAAGACAAAGAAAAGCAGCAAAACATGATGAGAGAGATAGAGCGCTCCTGCTCTCCCTGTGAGTCACAACGAGTGTCTCCTGCTGTGACGGCGTGCTCAGCTCACTACTCCAGGTATCCACTGACCCCCAACACACACACACACACAGAGTGTGACAGAATGATAGATTGATGCATTGATAGACAGGAAAAAAGAATGATGGTGAGAGATATAAAGAGAGAGAGCAAAGAGAAAGAAAGGAAAAAGAAGAGGTAGCGAGAGGTGGATTAGAAAGTAGGTTAAAGGAAGAGAAACGAAGGATGAAGAGAGAAGAAACAAGTAGGGAGAAAAGACAGGAAGGAGAGTGAGCTGTTTATTCAGAGAGAGAAGGTGAAAAGAGAAAAAGGAGGAGGATGAAGTGAAGAGGAGAGGAAGAGAAGACAGATGAGAAAGAGAAGAAGGGAAGAAACAGAGATAGAAGAGCAGAAAAAATGGGGAAAGAAAACATGGTGGAGAGAAGACAGAAGAGGAGGGAGGGAAGAGAGTAACTGGTGTAAGGAAAAAGAGAGAAAATGAAAGAAAGAGAGAGAGGATGAGTATGATAGAGAGACAAATGTCAGGATTGGAGAAGAAGAGAGACAGAAAAAGAGGACGGGGAGAAGAAGAAGATAAGAAGAGAGAGAGAGTGAGTGAGTGACGGAAAAGGTGGATGCAGTGAAAAAAGAAAAAGAAAGAAAAATGGAGGGATGAAGGTGGATCGAAGAGATATGAAGAAAAAGAAAGGGTATGAAAGAGAAAGAGAGAGAATATGAGGGAGAGTAAAAAAAAGTGACTTGAGTGAGAAAAGAAAAATGGAGAAAAAGTAACACAGAAGGAAGGAATGCGAAGAAAAATGGAGAGAGCGATGGCAAGAAAATTAGAGAAAAGAAGGGGGAGAGGGAGAGAGACAGAAAAAGAAGAGAGGGAGAAAAAACTGAGAGAAGAGGAGGATAAGAAGAGAAAGAAATGAAATGAAAATGAAATAAAAATGGAGCGAACGAAAGGCAGACAACATAGATGTGACGAAAAAGAAAGGGTTATAAAGAGAAATGTGAGAAGAAAAATGGAGAGAAAGAAATATGGTTATAAAAAGGTGTATGAGAGAGAGAGAGAGATAAATAAAAAAGAAAGAGGGACAGAAAAAGAAGAGAGAGAAAAGAAAAAAGGAGACAGGAGGAATGAGAGAAAGAATGATTGGAGAAGAGATATGAAGAAAAAGAAAGGGGTATGAGAGAGATGGAGAGAAAAGAAAAGAGAAGTAGAGAGAGGGTGAGAGAGAGAGAGAGAGAGAGAGGAAGGGAAGCAGTGAGAAAACAAGAGTGCGAGTGGTGGAATGTTTCCTCTCGCGGTTCTCCAGCTCGTGGGCTGCAGGAGGAGTCCTGAGTGGCCTAACCACAGAGTGTGTGAAAGTCCCTTAGAGTGGACACACACACACACACACACACACACTCTTCATTTATAGAAAATGTATATATAAAAAGATAAAAAGTGTTAAGATTAGGGCTGGGCATTATGATAATAATAACGATTACACTTTTCTGACATATCAGTCGAATCGTCTGACTGGAGGAAAATGATTAGATGTAAAAATGCATGCGGATTTTTTTTTTTCATTTCATTTTAAAACCATGCAATTTTGATTAACACGTTGCATTCTTGAGGCTTTTTTTTCCCCAAAAAATGACAAGAAAAAAATAAGCAGCCGATATATTAAAATCAGTGTTGTGGCTTTAAAGCAATTAACTTTTTTTCTTAATCATTTCTAATTAATTTCGTATCTAATCATATATTGAAATGTCTTATAGTTACATTACAGGCATTTAGCAGACACTCTTATCCAGAGAGACAAAGAGCATACCCAGAGTAGCAGGTGCCTTGTTCAAGACACTTCAGCCATTCCTGCTGGTCCAGGGAATCAAACTAGTGACCTTTTGGTCTCAAAGCTGCTTCTCTAACCATTAGGTCATGGTTAGGAACAGGAGCATAGATGGGGCTAGCGTTCATACCTTTTTGTACAACTTCACTCGTATGAAGTAAAATGTAATCCATTCAAATCCATTCGATGTTATGAACAAAGCATGAAGAAAAGGTATAAACCTGAACTCTGCCCCTTAATTCACACCTTTGCTACTCTGCCTAAGAAGTGAGTCATAAGAATGCCTATGAATCTTTGAGTCTGAGTTTCTTAGAGAATCTGCAAGACTGTTTTTTTTTAAGCATGTATGAGTCATGTTGCTTGCTATAGTGTAAATGAGCATGACTGTGAGAATGGTTCAGTCTATAAGATTAGATTGGCTTCAACTAAATCGGATCAAATATGGATGTCTCAGCATGTCTGTCAGATATCTCCTCAGGATGGCAGCTTATCAGCTGACACTAAATCCCCTCAAGACTCTCTGGCTTTGGAGGAAACCATGGCTAAATGGGTAGAGAAACAGCGTTGGGACTAAAAGTTTGCTGATTCAATTCCCTGAACCAGCAGGACTGGCTCAAGAGCCTGACCCCCAACTGCTCTGGCAAGAATGGTGGCGTACCTTGTGTCTGATCAGCCAGAGGAAAAAAAAAAAAACGATGATGTGATTATCAGTTCGGGCAAGAGCCCGGCCATAACTAACTAAGACTCTCTTTGGAGAACCCTAGGATCACACCATCTATTTACTGTACACAACCCTGGGGTAGTCCTGACAACCGACTAGCCTTCTTGCCCCACAATGCAGTCATGCAGGTTTCTCCTTTACAATATCATGAGGACGTGTCCATTTCTATCCACAGAGGCCACTCAGGTGCTTGTTCAGTTACTTTTCACTTTAAGACTGTACTACGGCAACTCTCTCCTGGCAAGTTTGCCCATGTGCACCATCCAAGCCCTACAAGTGATCTGGAAAGTAGCTACACAACTTGTCTTCAACCTCCTCAAGTTCTCCCAGACTACCTCATTGATGCATTCTTGCCACTGGCTTGCTAGTCCTACAAAGCCAGAAATGGACCAACACCCATCTACCTGAAAGCACTTATCACATCTGGCACTGTACCACACTACCTTTGAGGCTCTAGCACTACTTGATTGGCTCCAGTGTCCCTCAAAATACAAGGAACAGCTGCATCAAGACTATTCTAACTCAAGACTAACTTCCCCTAGCTGCCCAAGTCACTAGATGTCTTCAAATGGAGACTAAAGACCTACTACCTTTTCTAAAGGACTAATGACCCCACTACCCTAGTAGCTTCCATACTGCACTAACCTCTCCAATGGAGTTTTAGCCTGTCCAAGTGGGTGTGCCCTAATATTCTAATGAGCACACTTGATTGACATCTCTTGAGAGGCTCAAGGTTGATTTACTTCATTTGGTTGAGCCTTGTATTCAAAATGATTTAAAATTGAGATAGGATAGTGCCAAGTGAGCAGTTGATGGTTAAGGGCCTTGCTTGAGGTCCCAACTGAGGCAGTTTAGTGGTGATAAGATTTGATCTTACAGCCTCCCACTGAGTAACCCAACCCAATGACTGATCTACCAATGCCCTGAGCCTGGTACACCACTTGAGTAGAACTAAACACAATGACAAAAGCAAGAAGATGTGGAAATGTTCAAACGTACCTTCATGAAAACTCATTCTTGACAAAAAAACAACAACAACCATGGTACAATGGTTTGTCCCTCAGGTGAACCTTTCTATACAGGGTCTGTGTAGAATCTTTCAAAGACCTTTGAGTCCTTGAAATCCTGGAATCCCTTGATTGTTGGATTTATGGAATTCCTTGATTTCTTGAATTCTGGACTACCCAAGGAGCCTTCAAGTAACGCCCTCCTGGGACATTTTAAAGAATCAAACAGATGTTTTTTCACTTGATAACCCAAATTCACGGGGGGGGTGGGTATGAGTTATTTTTTCATACTGTACGTTGCATAGTTTGGAAAGGGACGACCCATATCATTGTTGTGAGTGGTGAAAGCAAGATAAGCCTGACCCACTGATGGTACCAGCCCACTGACCCACTGATGGTAAGCCTGACCCACTTCACAATAAAACAATCAAGATTAAAAGTTTACAAATAATTCAGAGTTTATACTGCATTAGAAAGCGACCACAGATTTAGCTTCTCTGATGCTTTAAAAGTAGAAGAACACAAGATGCCCCACAGATTAGTAAAGAAACACATGTTGACTTGTCCAGAAAACCTTGACTTCCTACTACTGTAGGAATTATGTATTCTTTTAGCAGACATCTTCTGCGAAGCAACTAAGAGCTGAGAAAATGGGTTAAAGGTCTCACTTCAAAGCCCAACAGTTGCTCCTTCTGCTCTCTAGCCCAGAACTAAATTAAACCTCAAATGGTTAAACCTCAAATGGCCGTTGTAGTTCAGGAAATTGTTTAAGCAGTGAACCTAAGTCCTCTGAGCTATGAAGAGGAATTAGATTGAGAGGAGACATACCAGAGTGCGTGCGCAGGTGACCGGTGAGGGCGTCACGGCGGCGGCAGGCATAGCTACAGAATGGGCACTTGAAGGGTTTCTCGCCTGTGTGAAGTTTGACGTGTCTCAGCAGGTTTCCTTTTTGGGTGAAGGACACGCCGCACTGGCTGCACTGAAACGGACGATCACCTGCATAAATAGGAGAAACAAACAAAACAAAACATCTTGATTTGGGCGTATGACAAAGAGTTAACACTGGACCTGAGAAACCACTGTGATAATGTAGTGTTAACATAATACACAATATCATAGGTATACTAGAGATGTAAACCTCAGGCTTCCACATGATACGATATAAAACAATACGAGACATGTTTGATTCTTAAGGCAACAACTCAATATTTGATGATACCACTGAATCTACAATTTGGTTTCATAGCCTCCGAACAACATGTGAACAACTTCTGGGGGTTGGTGTACTGTTGATTTGAGAATGATGATGATGTAGAGAAGGAAAAGTATATTTTAAATGTATCAGACTTAGAGGCAAATCACCTCGCTTCAATTATTTTCACGTTAGCTTAAAATGTAAATTATTTTTAGTATCCCAGCCCCTTTGTATTTTATATTTTTGGTTAATAATAATTTGCATATTATACCTTTGTGTATTATATTTGTTGGTAATAATAGAATTATGGTTGTTACCTTGATTCATTTCAATTGTTGTCTTTAAAATGGATGCTTTGTTCCAAATCATCTGATTGTTGAGGCCACTGTGGTACTGCTAGTCAAAGGTTTATGAACAAATGGAGTTTCTTAAATGGTTCCTTGACAGAGTTTCAGTCCCACACCAACCAAAAGGCATAGGATGGCAATTAATTAAGAAAAAAAAGAAAACTTATCCACGAAAGACTTACATTTCTGTATTTTAGAACATTTTAACAATGGCTAAACAACATATTTGAATAATATTGTCTGGCATTAACTGGTATATCAGATATATTCCATTCAGCAAGCATGATACTGAACGAGTTGAAGACGAGTAGCTGAACGGAATATATCTGATATACCATGAAAAAAGGCATTATTATTATCATAATAATAATAATTATTATTATACATACACATTCCTTTCAGGTGTTCAACGTGTCTTTCTCTTTCAAAATTCTCTCAAAAGCATTCATATTTAATGAAGCAAACCTGACGGCCATGTTTGTTTACAAATTCTCACAGTCGCTCGCTAGCGTGGAAGTTTTACGTCTCCGATGTGTGACGTCATGTTGTCTTGACAACCATGCAATATTGTAAACCATATTCAACGCTCATTCTCCATTGGGTAGAGTGATGTAATAAACGTAGGATAAGTGATATGCTAACAGTATTGTATGCTATCAAACCAAATGAATGAATTCGGCTAGACGGGAATAGAACACGTTTTTATTACATCGATAAAGTCTCCTGTATGTATAATAATTCCCAATATGTATATCTAGATGTGTTTAACAAAAGACAGCACCTTTTGTTTGAACCCACCCATTTTTCAAGTGATTAAAAATATTGGATGATGTGATTGACAGGTGTTTCTTGTTGTTCAGGTGTGCCATGTCAGATTGATTGATTATTTAAACAATTAATAGCTCTAAATGTCAACTCTCGTCAAGAATGCATTTGTTGTTAAAAAGGAAAAACCAACAAGAAGACGAGAGATGTCTTGGGGAGAAAAGCAAGACATTTTGAAGCTGAAGGATGTCAGAGGGATGGTCAGTCTTAGCCAATAAAACAATTTGGAATGTCCTGAAAATGAAGGAAACCAGTGGTCAACCAGACGTCAAACAGAAACATTGTGAGAGCTGTGAAGAAAAATAAAAACCCAAAAACAACAGTTAGTGACCTCAACCAATAACCTCCAAGGGTGACTGTCTCACAATCCACCATTCAAAGAAGACTTGGAGAGCTTAAATAAAGAGGCCATACTACAAGATGCAAACCACTTGTCAGCAGTAAGAATTGAAAGGCCAGCCTGAAATTCTCAAAGAAATATAGAGATGAGTCATAAAAGTTCTGGAGCCAAGATGAACCTCGACCAAAATATGGAGAAAGAAAGGATCAGCTCATGGGTCAAGCATGGTGGAGGTCGTGTCATGGCTTGGGCTTGCATGGCTGCTAATGGAACAGGTTCAGAAGTGTGTAGAAACATTCTGTTGGTCAATTTACAGAGAAACGCATCCAATCTAATTGGGAGGAACTTCATCATGGGATATGCGACCAAATATTAAGTGTTATTTATTCTCGATTAAGATTGTGTGCCAATACTTTTGCTCACCCCGGATTTGGTCGGTCTGCCTCCAAAGGTGCCATGTTCTGAGTTGTTTAACACATCTCAGTGTAAACATCAGGCAGTAAAAGCTGAAATTCTGATCCATCGTCTCATATTTATCTTTTGATCTCAAACCCAAATGTATTCAGTGCATAGCAAAAAAAATTGTCCTTGCTGTTCCAGTACTTTTGCACTGTATATAGGTCTATCTGTCTCACAGCTGTCTAAGATTGGACTGAGATGGACTGATTAAATTTTCAGCCTGTCTGCATTTATTTACCATTGTTTGAATGTCCCGCGCTGGTGGGCTGCTCTGCCAAAGAAACATTGATGTAAGTTTCTTCATCCAGTCCATAACTCTGCCTTGATGTGAGAATGTTCTCGTACACGATCATTTACATTCAGGAACAAGGATGAGTTCAGTGACGATGATGAAGCTGGTATAATCTGTTTTGTTCGTGTATGTCTCTGACTGCATGTAATGTGAGGCCAGTCATATTACGGAAACAGGAAGTGGTCTCACAGACCACCCTACACTGTCCTTATTACAAAATGATCACACTTATTTCCTAGTAGTCCTATACGAGTGTCCCACATTGAGTGTTTGTTTCTCACATGCACATACATACAGATTGCAGGGTGCGGATGTGTCGCTGTCTGAGCTGTGCAGTCATGTGGTGTAACAGGTGGAGTGTGATCCATTTTCATGTGCCATTTCCATTGCTTTGGTGGTCAGTGTTGGCAGTGTTAGTGGTTAGTGTCACCGATCCACTAAAACCACTTCTTAAACCATTTCCTGTTTTGCCGTGACTTATTTCTAATCCAAATACTGCATCATGTGATTATCAAACAATTAATCAAATGATTATCAAAATTCTATCATTTTTAACTTCCCTCTCGTTCTCTCTCCCCGTGTGTGTAGGCTATGTTATTGAGTAAGGATGGTCAGTACCTGCTGTGCGGAGGAGAGCGGGGGGTTCTCACTGTATGGCAGCTCCATGATCTCAAACAGCTCTTCACTTATCCAGGCTGCGATGCTGCCATTCGCTCCATGGCCATGACCAACGACCAAAGGTACACACACACACACATACATATATACTGGTCAATATCAATCAATACTGATCAAAACCTTATTAATCACATTAAATGTAATCATAATCTTAAATTTCTCTCTCTCTGTAGATGTATCATTACTGGCATGGCATCTGGCAGCATTGTTCTTTTCTACAATGATTTCAATAGATGGCACCATGAGTACCGAACCCGGTACTGATCCCCATTACCACGGTCGCACCCGGTGACCATGGCGACAGCCCAATGGCACCCTGAATCACAACCCTGAACACTGAATGTAATCAGAATAGCGTAGTTATTTTTAATAAAGAGTGTTGCTTTGTTTGTAGTTTTGTAGATCTTCTAGAATTTTCTGATTAAATATGAAATAAAATCTATTTTTAGCTCTATTTTCACCTCGATGCTAATGTGAAAGCGTATAAACACATATGTATACACAGAATAAATATTAGGTATGTGCCGATACTTAATGTTTAATATCGCAGTAATTTTATCAAGGCTCAATATTATCATGATATCGTTCTGTTAATAAAGGACGACTGTCTGCCATGTTGGAAGACATCTGTCCCTGTACTGCCTTTCAAATGGGACACGCTCTCTCTCTCTCTCTCTCTCTCTCTCTCTCTCTCTCTCTCTCTGCCCTACGCAAAGCATCTGTGATAACACTGCAGACTGCACAACAAATATCACAACGAATCGTATCATCAGTGATTATCGGCACATCCCTAATCAAATCCTTTTATCTGTGTGCTTCTGGGTGAGTGGGATTTTTTTTTTTTGGTCTTTAATGCTGTGACTGTTATCTTCAGCAAACTCTAATCGTGATTAAAGTGAGAATTAAGCTACTGAGCAAAACTCAACCTGTCCACTGCAGAGGAATGAATCAGCTGTCTAAATTCAAGAGAGTACCAGGAATCATTCTCGGATCATCACCAACGTCACCACACTCGCGCACTAGTAAGCAACAAAGTCACAGGTGACCATTTTTCTTTTAGGTCTCTCAATTCTATGCAAATGAGGTATGACGTGGTAAAACATGAAGCCTAGGACATAGTACGTAAATCAGACAATCAGTTTTTTACACTGGTTAGTGCGCTATTTAATTTGTATTTAATTAGTTAACTTTAAATTATATATAATTACTCCCTTTTCTCATCTGAACCATGCCTACAATCGACACTGGTAATGGTCACTGAATGACCACAGTGAACGACTCGTCACTTGCTCGCATGACCGTAGCCTGATGTTATTTTAAGTAATCGTACCTGAATGTAATGCCAAGATCGTACATTTTTGCTGTTTGAACCCAACACCTTTGATGATGTGATAATGAATCACCATTTATGCACCAACCAACCATTTAACTGAAACTGTTGTACCAATTGAAGGGGTGGGGCCAAGCGGGTTTTGTCAAATTCTGAATTTAAGTCCTGTTGACTTCACATTTAGTATAAAATGTCAAATTTAAGTATACTGTAACAGGTAGCTGATGTTTAGCCAGCTTCAGCCACACGAGAAAACGAACTAGAGCTAAACCTAACACGTTAAAATGGAGATCGTGCGCTCAAAAACCAATGTTTTAGGATAGTAAGTTGAGCACAGGAAGCACTAAATGATATTACGTGATCAATTTGTGAATGGCAGATCAAACTTCACTTAAGCTCTGCCCTCACTGTCCCAGACACGCCTTGTGACTAGCTGAGTGAAAAACTTGCGAAGTCGGTGTGTGAATTACGATTCGCTAGCGTCCTGAGCTTTAAGGTCATCAGTGGAATTACAAATCATAAAATTACATTTTGCATTCACGTACGATTATTTCAGTCTATAGCTATATGATTTTCTGTTGCAAATGGCGTCCGTGATGATCTGTGCTCTCCGTTTGTTTATGAAGGGGCCGTGATTTCAGCAATAGCAGAAAATAAGCAGTGATGTCCTTTAGTTTGTGTGCGCGAGTGTGTAGAGGGGTGATACAAGTGAATTTCAAGACATTATCATGATGTTTGTATTTTTTTTTTTTAATACTTATGTCAGTCTGCCAGATCTGTCCTGGTGTCTTACTGTAGCTGCATACCTACTCCAACAGGAAGTGATGTCATCAATAAAATCTCTTGAAGCTTAATTGGTTTAATACTTGCACTATGAAAGAAACCTGACATGATGTTCACTGCATGAAGTGTGCACTTGCTGAAATACGAACCCTAAAATGAAACACTGGAGTGTGGTGACTAGACATGTACCGATATCAAGAGAACTTTTTATCATGGTGCACGATATTTTCACAGGACTCTCTTCTCATTCCGTTCTATCGAAACTGAGAACCCTGAAAAAGATTGCGATAGTTGTGCTGCCTTTTGATTAGGACACAGCCTGAACATGCTGCCTACTTAGGCAGCCTCCCCCCGTATCGAGCCCACAGGGACTGGTGATATTTCACGATATAGTGTCCCCGATATCGGCACATGCCTAGTGGTGACGACAATGTCACCTACTCATTGTTTCTTCATTGTTTGTTGTTTTGTTTCTAAACTAAGTTTTGTTTCCATGACAATCAGAGTGAAAAGGTGTGACGAGATTGAAATAATAAAAGTTTTATAATTGAATTCAAATCAAGTGGGTTTCTTTTCAAACACATTTAATGTTCCTATTGACATTTTAAGACGCCATCCGAAACGCAGAAAATTCTTCCCTCTACAACATCTGCCTTTTCTAAGACTACATCCTAAACTCTAAAACACGCATATCTAGCGTTCTTACTGGACAGTCGGCCATTTTAAGGCTCCACCCAAAAGAAGTGTGTTGATTTGAACAAAACATCATGCTGTGTTCCATCCAGTGTTCATACAGTCATGTGCTACCCATAATGCACTGTGGTTAAATTAGCTTCGCTCAACCATCACACTTATTGAAGTGATTTAAAGGTTCTGACTACAAAGTTGAATTCTGGGCAAAAACGTTCTATTGCTGTTGGAGTTTGGAGATGTTGCGCCGCTGCGCGCACACCGTGTATCTGATGCGTAAATGTTTTGCAGAGATAAAAGGCATCCTGCATTTTACAATTCTGGAGATTGCCAAAGTAAGCGAGCAACAATATCACATGACCACCGTGGGGTGCATTTGACCTACTTTTAATCAAAACAAGTCAGCGTGGACAAACATGGCGGACTCGGCTCTCGCACCAGCTAAAAGCCAGCGGAAAAGAAAAGGAAAGCTGCCTAGTGAGTGCAACTGCAAGGTTAGATGACGTAATTTTTCTGGACAGATAACGAAATCATTCTAGCTAGCGCTTAGCTCTCTGAGCCTTAGAATGCATGAGCTCGACTCCACGGTAGCGAGTCTGGAGTTATACACCTAATGTTTTGATCTTACAGAGAAAGAAACGAGAACATATAAGCAATAACAGCGAATAGATATATTCCTCTTTTGTTTCATGGATCTATTCGTGAACGTCAACCAAAAAATTACATCCCTGCCACTCAAAACTGTCCGAGGTCAGTGCAGAGTCACGATGTTTTCCGCACGTCGCCATCTTGGTGTGACGCAGTTCCATAATTATGCTAATTAGTTAAAGCTCCTCACGTTCGGCTGTTTCCTGTTTCCGTAGCGCCATACTGTTTACCTCAAGAGGTCCCAAAATGGAGAAAAGCGACCCTCAGGACATCAAAATAATCACATCTCGTCCGCATGATATTGTTCTTGCGAGATATAGAAGAATGCTACGCACAATTTAAAAAAAAAAAAAAAATTTCAGATGACTTTGCAGTCAGCACCTTTAACGACTGTAATGTTTTATGGAAGTCCGTACTTTGGAACAGTCAAAAGTCTCCTCGATGGCAGGTTGTTGTGGCGTCAGAGGAATAAAACACGTCAAGACGTGCTGCTGTGATTCCACTTTGGGGCTCTAACTGTGACACCGTGTCATCCTGTCACCGTCTCATTGATTATTTTCCAACACAACGTGATCCTCAAAGATTTAGTGACTTCAGAGCGTCCCTGACGTTTTATGTCCCGAATATTAGCTGCAAAAGTCACATGGCGTTTACTTTCACTTCCACTTTTGTGACAGGATCATTATTTTTCACTGATGCGTCATGCATCATTTAACCTGCTGTCCGTCTGTTTCCTGAAGAATGTAACCCAGTGCATTCAACTCACCGAAAATCATCCTCATGATGATGATGAAGGATGGTTTTTGGTTTCAAGCTTATTTAAAATCCTGAACATGTCTGTCGTGTGAATTTGAGCCATCTTTATTTCTTTATCGTGATGTCTCAAGCCTCGAACACTGGTGGGCGTGGTTTATTCCTCACGACGTCTTTATTTCGTGTGTCTTCTTGAGAGACCAAAGCTGGTATGAAATCGTGCTTTCTTTTGAGATGGGGTATAAATACCTGCGAGTGAGTGGGCAGTGTTGGGGAAAAAATGGTGAGAAGTTGTTTAGGAGGCTATTTTCAGCTGTTGCGGTTGGAGTAAGTCCTTGATGTTGGCTTGATGTCTCGCGGTGCTTTCGGGAAAGGAAAAGCTTGAATGATGTGAACCAGGTGTTTTAAAGACCAACGATTCAAGGGTATTCGTTGCGTTATCTGTTTTACGAGACTCCACGCTGTGAGGGATCATCACATAGATATGAGCAGTACTTCTCATCTGGCTGGCGAGCGTAGAGATGCTGACGTCATGGCTGCTGCATTAAAAACTCATCCTCGGGTGGAGTTTGCTATCACAGATCTACACTTGTGTGGTTCACGAGGATTGAATTTGTTCAGAATAACTTTGTACCGCACTTTCTCAGTGTACAGGATGGTTCCTCAAGGGTTTAGAGAATGAAGTAGAGGTTCCAACATCTACGATTCAGCCATCATGTCTCCAAAATTTTTCTTTCTTTTCACCCCTCCTAATTTGTTCGTTTGCTACCAACTACCAGCTACCAACTGTGCTTCTTTTGAGACGTATCATTTCACTCATGCGGCTCAGGAAAGCGCTGCCTATCTGCCCTCTTCCGCATACGTAAGCTCATAGAATGGCCACGATTTCTTCATTCCACGATTTCTTCGTTTCCAAAGTACCACCCTCCCAGAGAATGCCGAATTTTTGGATGGATGTCTGTGGCATCACTGTTATTCACCGTATGTAGAACACTTTTCTGTTGCACCACTGAGGATTCATGGTTTTTGTGATGCCGATACGGGAGACGCCTCAACACAGTACCTTCTTACTTTTGTCGCAAAATCAGCAGTCAGACCATCTCATCCCATTCTCATTATCTGTAGCCGCTTTATCCTGTTCTACAGGCAAGCTGGAGCCTATCCCAGCTGACTACGGGCGAAAGGCG
>JAOBAM010000022.1:41927585-41940943 GCA_025212355.1 Notarius kessleri
TTTGCAGGTTTGGAAGGACTGTTCACAGACAGATGGGACACACTGTGTGTGTGTGGCTTTGTGGTCATTTTAGTGTATTTTCATTTCTGCATGTGGTATAAATGTGTGCCATTCTTTGGTAATGTGTTCATCTGTCTATTAAACACACGCAGATGATAGAGGCACTGTGTGTGTGTGTGTGTGTGTGTGTGGGAGATAGATAGAGAGAGAGAGAGAGGTTATTTATGTAGATGAGTCAATCATTTTTTGCATAGTATCCTTGGACAAGAGAAAATCCACTTCTTGCTTTCTCTTTTCTAGCTCCGCCCCATCACCTGGTCACGCCCCCTCTGATTATTCTTGTTTTTAACAAGTGCAAGATGTTAATGTGTGTAAGCATAAGCTTTAGCGGGTGCGTAAGAGTAAGTGTGTGTGTGTGTGTAAGAGGGAGGTTATATTCCTGTAGGTGTTCTGTGTCATTCTCTTTGTGACTGATTTGATCTGACAGTGCTGATCAACACACACACACACACACACACACACACACACACGCCTGCAGTAGCACCAGCTCCAATTCCCAGAGAGTGAGACAGAGAAAGTCAGACAGGGAAAGTGTGTGTGCGAGAGAGAGAGAGAGAGAGAGAGAGAGAGAGAGAGAGAGAGAGAGAAGGTCTGTTAAAACAAAGAAATAGTATGACATAAAACAGACACAGACACACACACACACTTTGGCTGATGTCCTCCACTCCAGATGTGTGTGTCGGAGAAATAAACACAGAATGTCAGTGAGACTGTGCTGCTGAAAGACAAGTCTGAGCTGTACAGTCCAGATCCATGCAGATAGACAGGCAGGCAGACATACAGGCAGGCAGATAGACAGAGAGGTAGGCAGACAGACAGATAGAGAGATAGACAGACAAATAGAGAGATACAGACACAGATAGACAAACAGACATAGACGGTCAGACAGATAAACAGAGAGGTAGGCGGACAGACAGACAGGTAGACAGACAGACAGACAGACAGACAGATAGATAGGCCAACACAGATAGTTAGACAGGCAGGTAGACAGACAGACAGACAGACAGATAGAACAACACACAGATAGTTAGACAGACAGGTAGACAGACAGACAGACAGATGGACAGAGAGGTATGCACACAGACAGACAGAGAGATAGACAGACAGGCAGACAGACAGATGGATAGACAGGTAGGCAGACAGACAGATGAACAAAGAAGTAGGCACACAGACAGACAGAGAGACAGGCAGAGAGATAGACAGACAGATAGCTCGACAGTCAGTTAGACAAGCAGGTAGGCAGACAGACATCTTATTTTTAGATATATAAGAATGCACACCTGATTTTCCACATCCATGGCATAATCAGAAATAAAAGGAATCTGAGGGCACCTCTCTCTCTCTCTCTCACACACACACACACACACACACTGGTAGTGATGTGTGCATTCTCTGCACAGCTGTCACATCTGATCACCTTTCACATCACACACTTCAATTCCACCTCTGGTCTAGCCTTAAATATGTGTGGGTGTGGGTGTGTACGAGGACATTG
This sequence comes from Notarius kessleri, assembly GCA_025212355.1. Lineage (NCBI taxonomy): Eukaryota > Metazoa > Chordata > Actinopteri > Siluriformes > Ariidae > Notarius > Notarius kessleri. Next base: position 41,929,141 of record JAOBAM010000022.1, read on the forward strand.
TCCTTTACTCTGAGTGAATGGTGGTGTGTGTCATCGCACACACTCTGTTAACCTCAAGACATGTCCACCCTCTGTGTGTGTGTGTGTGTGTGTGTGTGTGTGTATAAAACCTGAAAATCAGTGCTGTTAGTTTTTGCTGTGCAGATTCAGAACAGCTGTTCATCACATGGCTAATTACTGCACTCTGTGTGTGTGTGTGTGTGTGTGTGTGGCTATCAGAACTGATTTTCACAAGTTCACAGTTTGCAGTTTGAAGTGTGACCTTGTGAATTTACCTGACATCAATGTCACAAATAATCAGCATCAAATAGACAACACACACACACACACAGAGTGACAAATCAGAAATGTCATCACAGAGCAGAAAATAAATATGATGTGTTTGGGCTTGACATAAACTCTCATATTTACTGAAAGTGGAAAAGCAGCATCTCTGTTTTTGTCTCTCTATGAACCTCTCAGTCTTTAACTCATTGCTAATCAGGCTAATTGTAGCTAATCATAGCTAGTCAAACTAATCATGTTAATCAGGCTAATCCAGGTAAATATGCACAACATTTATGCAGCATAATGAACTCATAAAATCTGTATTAGCATTGCTAAGTTCACTGTTTGTATGTGAACAGGAGAAAACCTGTTAGCTTAGCACAAGCTAAAATTCATCGCGAGTTAACACTCAGAGCTGTCACTTCAGTGACATAAATACATTGTCTGTCTATCTGCTGTCTATCTTTCTGTTTGTCTGATACAGTCCTGCTGTCTATCTTTCTGTATATCAGACAGTTCTGCTGTCTATCTGTCTGTCTGACACAGTCCTGCTGTCTATCTTTCTGTCTGTCTGACACAGTTCTTCTGTCCATCTGTCTAACAAGGTCCTGCTGTCTGTCTGTCTATATCTGACACAGTCTTGCTGTCTATCTGTCTGTCTGACACTGTCCTGCTGTCTGTCTGTCTGTTTTTCTGACACAGTCCTCCTGTCTGTCTGTCTGACACACTTCTGCTATCTACAGTATCTGTCTGTTTGTCTGAAACAGTCCTTCTGTCTGTCTGTCTGTCTGACACAGTCCTGCTGTCTATCTGTCTGTCTGACACAGTTCTTCTGTCCATCTGTCTAACAAGGTCTGTCTGTCTGTCTGCCTGTCTTTGTCTGACACAGTCTTGTTGTCTATCTGTCTGTTTGAAACAGCCCTGCTGTCTATCTGTCTGTCTGTTTTTCTGACACAGTCCTCCTGCCTGTCTGTCTGACACACTTCTGCTATCTATCTGTCTGTTTGTCTGAAACAGTCTTTCTGTCTGTTTGTCTGTCTGTCTGGCACAGTTTGTCTGTCCATCTGTCTAACAAGGTCCTGCTGTCTGTCTGTCTGTCTATGTCTGACACAGTCTTGCTGTCTATCTGTCTGTCTGACACAGTCATGCTGTCTATCTGTCTGTCTGTTTTTTTGACACAGTCCTCCTGTCTGTCTGTCTGACACAGTCCTGCTGTCTAGTATCTGTCTGTCTGTTTTTCTGACACAGTCCTCCTGTCTGTCTGTCTGACACAGTCCTGCTGTTTATCTGTCTGTCTGACATAGTCATGCTGTCTGTCTGCCTGCCTGTCTGTCTGATACACTGACCTTAAATCAGGTCTGAATCTGAAGACATACACACATACCCAACACACACACAGAACAGATGCCCTAATCACAGATAAAAGGGCAGGATTGCAAACAGTGTGCTCTCTCTGTTTTTTAAAATTCTCTTGTATTGCATCTTCTTTAAGCTGAATTCATTACAGCCAGTCCATAACAACTGAGAAACAGAGAGTGAGACAGAGTGAGACAGAGAGAGAGAGAGAGATGAAGAGGAGGATTTTATGAGAATGTGTGGAGAATCAGAATCAGGTGCTTTTCCTCAGATCTGATCAGCCCTTTGTTTTTCACAAATCACATGCGCGTGCGCACACACACACGCATACAAATCTCTCTCTCTCTCTCTCTCGCAATTATGATCAGAGGCCTGAAACACATGGTTTAAAAACACACAAGGCTTTTACAGTACAGTTGAACACACACACACACACACATCAATCACAGGTTCACTATATAAAGGGCAGAGTGCCGTTATTAATCACATTTAACTTCAAATAGAACATACACATGTTCTTGCTCTCTCTCACACATACACACACCTGTCACTCAAATACAACAACAAAAGCCTCCTGACAATGTGGTGTAGCATAGAGTTAGCATAGTAGAGCGAAGAGACATAGAATGTTAGACATATGATAGACATATGGATATGTTATCCTTCATATATACACACACACAAACAGGATGTATTGTTTCATTCTAAATATGATGAAATAACGCTCATTATATGACCACTTTTCATTCAATTATTACAGTATAACTGAGTGTGGAGTTCTCCCTGATGTCATGCTTACAAAACATCCCTGATGTCCTACTTCTAACATGCTGACGTCTACAAACTCGTACTTCTAACATGCTGACGTCTACAAGCTTTTACTTCGAACATCCTGACATCTATAAGCTCATATTTCTAACTTCCTGGTGTCTATAAGCTCGTACTTTTAACATACTTACGTCTCCAGGCTCGTATTTCTAACATACTGAGGTCTATAAGCTCGTACTTCGAACATCCTGAGGTCTATAAGCTTGTATTTCTAATATCCTGAGATCTATAAGCTTGTACTTCTAACATCCTGACATCTATAAACTTGTACTTCTTACATCCTGACGTGTATAAGCGCATACTTCTAATGTCCTGACGTCTATAAGCTCGTACTCCTAACATCCTGAAGTCTAAGCTCATACTTCAAACATCCTGAGGTCTAGAAACCAGAATAACCCATGATTCACACTGCAAACCAGACGAGACTTTATTCTTCCTGAGGTTTCTTCTTCCACAGGATATACCGCAGGAGACTATAATTTAATGTGACAGATTTCTCTCTCCCTCTCTCTTTCTCTCTCTCTCATTCTCCCTCTCGCTTACACACACACACACACACACACACACACACACACACTGTGCAGGCATATAACTGCAGCTGAGATGTATGTGTCTGTTCGTGCATGTATATGTTTACTGACAGTTCTCCTAATTCATGCTGTCAGAGTGGCTAATACTCCCATTACGCTCATTTAAATATCACACCAATGCCATCTAATGAGTCAAACGTTAACACACACACACGCACACACATAGAAAGAGAAAGAGATTGGACTCTGTGTCTGATGATGAAGTGAGAGAGATTGTCCTGGAGTCAAATGATGACTTTGTGAAATCCAACTCATCAAATTGTGTGTGTGTGTGTGTGTGTGTGTGTTAGAGAGAGAGAGAGCGAGAGAGAGAGGTGGGTTAATATCTATCCATCTATTTGTCTAGCAACTGTTCATTTTAAACAAAAAGGAACAAAAGTGAAAGAAAGAAGAAACAAAAAAAAGGAAGTGTATGTTAGGATTCTTGTGAGAGTGAGTTTCAGCGAAGCTGCTGATTAGTCAGCTGCCATTAAAAAATGTTATGATATCATCAACTGGCAGTTGGAATTTAAATTGTGAATGTAAACATTCCGTCAAAAGAATTTGGCAGGAAATGTACTCACTTTGATCTGAAATTATTTTCGTTCTCTCTTTCTTATAATACAAGGCATGAACTCTGTAATGGTGTGTGTGTGTGTGTGTACATGGGGGGTTAAAAATTAGTTTCTCGGGATTCCAGAAGATCAAAGTGACTGTTGCTGTGGCAATGGTTGCTGTCTGGGAGGTTGCCGTGGTGACGATTGCCCATGCTCATCATTCCCCTCTGCTCACTCCCTCACCTGAACAGAGGTGTCTAGAGGAACGAACGTGCCAGTGTGGACATCGTGTGTCATGTATTCGTCTTTATTCAGAGAATTTTTAAATCATAAACATCTTGTAAGCTCCTGAATGAAATAGTCATCACTACAAACTTTCACCTTCTTATTTTCTTATGCAGACTTTTTAATAATGGCACAGAAAAAACATTGAAAAAGGGTACCACTGCATTCTGGAAAAATGAAAAACAAAAACAAATTTTGACCAAAATTTTGTTTTTCTACCAATCATATTTTTATCACGACCCGGCGGTCATGGAAACAGACAGGACCCAATGTGCAACTACAGGAAATGAGCAGAAGCATACCTGAGGAGTGGGCTCATGAGGAGGTCAGGCAGGTGACAGATGCAGCACCACAGTCCAAAATCCACTCAGTGAAATCCAGGAAGGCAGCGTGAGGGCAGAGTAACTGATGATAATAATCCCAGGCAAAAAATGAAGCCAGAAAAAATAGCAAAGTCCCCAATCAGAGTGACGGCAACAAGTCTCAAAAAACGGCAGGCAAATTCATAATCCAAAACATAAACAAAGTCCCAAGCCAAAGTCATAGCAACAGGTCCCAAAAAAAATGGCAGGCAAAATCATAATCCAAGAACCACAAACAAAGTTGAGGAACAGAGCGTGAGCATGAACGTGAACTAGACAAAACTTACGGCAAATATTTATCTGCACTGAGTGAATCTGCTTGATGTGTTTATATAGAGTGGCTGATGACAAACACGTAACAGGTGTGCTAATGCAGTGTGGGGAGAACAGGGAAAAGTGTAGAGTGGAGCGCAAAGGCGCAGATCAGGATCTGGAAGTTCCGGGTTGGATCATGACAGTAACACCCCCCATGGGCATCTCTGGGCATCCCGGACAAGGCTCTTGGGTTCTTGTGGTGGAAATCCCTGATGAGCACAGGGTCAAAGATGAAACACGCTGACACCCAACACCTCTCCTCTGGGCCATAGCCCTCCCAGTTGATCAGATACTGTAGCCCCCGAACTCTTCAACGGACCTTTAGTAGTTTCCTGACTGTGTAGGCCTCCTCTCCATCAATGATCCTGGGAGGGGGAGGGATCTTGGAAGGGGGGAAGAAGGGGCTGGAGACCAGGGGTCTCAGTTGAGAGATATGAAAAGATGGGTGGAGTCACCGCATAAACCCGGGCAATGCCAATCTAACAGTCGTGGGGTTAATGACCTTAGAAATGGGGAAGGGGCCAACAAACCTGGGGCCAGCTTGCATGAGAGGACCTTGAGAGGGAGATTGGCTGTGGACAGCATGTCTTTTGTATGGGCAGTAGACAGGAGCTGGCCTGCAATGTCAATCTGCCCTCCTTTTGTATGCATGATTGGCGTGTAATAGGTGATGTCTGGCATGCACCCAAACTCTGCAGCAGCATTGGACAAAGGCTTGGGCTGAAGGAACAGATGCCTCTTCCTCCTCCTGTTTGGGGAAAAGAGGGGGCTGGTAACCAAGGCAACACTGGAAGGGAGTCAGCCCAGTGGATGATGAGGGAAGGCTGTTGTGGGCGTATTCGATGCAAGGGAGTGCCTGGCTCCAGGAAGAAGAATCACCGGACATTAGGTACTGTAGTGCGACCTCCAGCTTCTGATTGATGTGCTCTGTCTGCCCATTAGTCTGGGGGTGGTAACCCAAGGAGAGGCTGGGAGTGACCCCAATGAGCTTGCAGAACTCTTTCCAGAAATGAGCAGAGAACTGGGGTCCTCTGTTGGACACAATGGCCATAGGCAGACCGTGAATCTGAAACACATGGTAGATAAACAGTTCTTTTGTCCCTTTAGCTGAAGGCAGCTTAGGGAGGGGAACGAAGTGAGCCACCTTAGAGAAGCGATCGACGATCCTCATGATGCAAGTATTACCCTTGGAGCTGGGGAGGCCAGTGACAAAATCCACCGCAATGTGAGACCAAGGACGGCAAGGTACAGGCAGAGGTCTTAATAGTCTGGCAGCAGGTTGGTTGCTGGTCTTGTTCCTGGAGCAGATGTCACAGGCTGCCACAAAAGGTCCGAACATCTCGTCGCATGGTTGACCACCAGAAGCATTGCCTGAGGATGGCAAGGGTCTGTGCTGCCCCAGGATGACAGGCTAGGTGGGAGCTGTGCCCCCACTGAAGTACTTGGGAGTGCATGCACGGGGGCACATACAGACAGTTGGATGGACCATTGCCTGGTCCTGGACCATTAGACAGAGCGTTTTGGACAGTAGTTTCTATGTTGAGTTGGGTGGCGGCCATGAGGCAATGGACAGGGAGGATGGGCTCAGTGGTGTCTTGCTGAGAGTCCAGAGAAAACTGCCTGGAAAGAGCATCTGGCTTAATGTTCTTAAAGCCAGGTTTAAAGGAGAGCACAAAGTTGAAGTGGGAGAAAAACAGTGACTATCTGGCTTGGCATGCATTGAGATATTTGGCAGTCCTGATGTACTCAAGATTTTTATGGTCTGTCCAAATGATAAATGGAATCTCAGTCCCCTCCAACCAATGCCTCTATTCTTCTAAGGCCAGCTTGATAGCGAGCAAATTACGATCCCTAATGCCATAGTTATTCTGCTGGGGTCATGCAATGAGAAAAGAATGCACAGGGGTGCACCTTGTTATTCCTGGCTGACCTCTGGGACAGAACAGCCTAAACACCAGTGTCAGAGGTGTCCACTTCAAGAATGATCTGAATCGTGGGGTCTGGGATGATGAGAACTGGCACTGTGGTGAACCTGCTCTTAAGCAAAGAGAAAGCTTTCTCAGCATGGACGGTCCAAGAGGAGGGGTGCTTGGAAGATATGAGTTCAGTCAGAGGAGCGGCAATGGAGCTATAGTTCTTGATGAACCTTCAACAGAAGTTAGCAAACCCTAAAAAGTGCTGCAGTTCCTTACAGGAAGAGGGAACAGGCCACTCAAGAACTGCCTTGACCTTGCCAGGGTCCATTTGGACCACCCCTGGGGAAATCACAAAGCCCAAGAAGGACATGATGCACTTGTGAAACTCACACTTTTCTGCTTTGGTGAAGAGCTGGTTCTCTAAGAGTCATTGCAGGACCTGCCTGACGTGGGACTGATGGATCTCTAATGTGGGGGAGAAGATGAGCTTATCATCAAGGTAAACAAAGATGAACTGGTTTATGAAATCTCACAAGATATCATTGATCAGGGCTTGAAGCCATGGCCTAATGGTTCGAGAAGCAGCTTTGGGACCAAAAGGTTGCTGGTTCAATTCCCTGGACCAGCAGGACTGGCTGAAGTGCCCTTGAGCAAGGCAACTAACCCCCAACTGCTCCGGCAAGAGTGGTGGCATACCTTGTGTCTGACTAGTCAAAGAAAAGCTGATGATGTGATCATCAGTTTGGATGGTGCCTGACTGAAATGGGGGAAAAAAGGGCTTGAAAGACAAAGGGGTGTTAGTGAGCCCAAACAGAAGAACCAGATATTCGTAGTGGCCCATAGGCATGTTAAACGCCGTCTTCCATTCATCTCCTTTTCTTATTTGTACCAGGTGGAGGTCCAGATTGGTTAAAAAAAAAACTGAGCCCCCTGAAGTAACTCGAAGGCTGTGGACATGAGTGGTAGAGGGTAATGGTTCCTGACAGTGATAGCATTAAGTCCTCAATAATCAACGCAGGATCTGAGGGACTTGTCTTTCTTTTCCACAAAGAAGAACCCTACTCCAGGTGGAGAGGATGATGGGCAAATGATGCCAGCCACTAGAGACTCAGAGATGTATTTATCCATGGCCTCCCGCTCCAAGGGGGAAAGAGAGTAGATACAACCCCTGGGAGGTGTGGTTCCAGGTAACAGTTCTATGGTGTAATCATAGGATTGGTGAGGAGGAAGAGAGAAATGAAGGTCCAGATATTTGAGTGGTACATTATAAAAATCAATAGTCTCATCAGAACTGGTGACAAGAGGAGCCAGGGGAGTCTGAGCAGACGATAGGCAGGAAGCCAGGTAGGGAGTACTCCAAGAGAGGATAGTCCCATCACTCCAGTTAATGTGGGGATTGTGGAGTTGTAACCAGGGAAGACCAAGGACAATAAACTCAAGGGAGTCGTTCATGGCGTAGAACAAATTTGACTCAACGTGATTGCCAGAAACCTTCAAAGTAACAGGGTCAGAGACAGGAAATGGGGCTGAGTTCAGCCCCATTCAAAGCTCTGGTGACAAGGGGGCAACCTAGCTGATGCAAGGGGATGTCCAATTCTTCCACCCAGAAAGTCTTGATAAAGCTCTGATCCACACCGGAATCAATGAGGGCTTGAACAGACTGGACATTGTTGAGATTTCCTTCCAGAACAGTCAATGTTGACCTAACAGCAGGGGAAGTGTGTGTAGAGATGCCCACCCGTATCCCCACATCTACTGGTGGGAAGCCTTTTACTGGGCAGCAGGAGATGAAATGTCCAGACTGTCCACAATAAAAACAAGAACTAGTTTTTTGATGGCATCTTCTTTCCTTGGGAGCTACCTGGGTTCTGCCTAATTGCATGAGCTCCAACTCAACGGGGAATGTACCCTCCGATGTAGGGGTGATGGTCCTGGGTTCGGCCCTTTGGCTCCATCTCCGATCCTTTCTCTGGTTGCGTAGCAGAAGGTGTGCGTCCACCCAACCAGCCAGGTCTACCAATCCATCCAGGGTGTCAGGAAGATCATGAGGTGCCATCTCATCCAGGATGGCATGATTTAATCCATGAAAGAAGGCATTGTACAAGGCACTTGTGTTACACTCAACTGCTGCAGCAAGAGTCCAGAACTTGATCGTCTAATCATGAACAGAGCGGGCACCTTGCTTCAGCCCCATCAGCTGTCTTGCTGCCTGTCTGCCTTTGGGGGAACGGTCAAAAAACTTCTGCATCTCCTCAGAGAACTCCTTGAAACTTGAGCTGCAAGGTGCCCTGACATCCCAAACAGCTGTTCTCCATTCCCGTGCCTTTTCTGTTAAGAGGATGATGACATAAGCTACTCAGGAGCTCTCAGATGGAAAGGCAGACACCTGAAGTTCCATGGCTAAGGAGCACTGTGAGAGGAATGAACGGCAAGTTGCAGGTGCACCATCTTGTGGAGCAGGTAGGTGAGGCTCATGGGGGGCGGGTAAGGCCAGAGCAGCCGGTTGGCTAGTTAAAGCTGGCGCTGGTCGGCCTGTGATTGAAGCCTGAAGGCTTTCCATCTGTGAGGTGAGTCTTTGTAGAGTATTGGTGATGGAGAGTATGCTCTGACAAACAGTTATGATCTCTTGTTGATGAGATCTGAGAATAGAGCCCTGCATAGCTAGCGCAGATTTGAGTGCATCATAGTCTGTTGGGTCCATGGTGTGGCGGATAATTTCTGTCATGACCCGGAGGTCACAGAAACAGATAGGACCCAATGTGCAACTACAGGAAATGAGCAGAAGCGTACCTGAGGAGTGGGCTTGTGAGGAGGGCAGGCAGGCGACAGACGCAACAGCACAGTCCAAAACCCACTCAGTGAAATCCAGTAAGGCGGCGCAAGGGCGGAGTGCCTGAAAATAATAATCCCAGGCAAAAAAACGGAACCAGAAAAAATAACAAAGTCCCCAATCAGAGTGACGGCAACAAGTCCCAAAAAACAGCAGGCAAAATCGTAATCCAAAACATAAACAAAGTCCTGAGCCAAAGTCACAGCTACAGGTCCCAAAACACCAGCAGGCAAAATCGTAATCCAAGAACCGTAAACAAAGTCGAGGAACAGAGTGTGAGCATGAATGTGAACGTGAACTAGACAAAACTTACAGCGAGTATTTATTCGCGCTGAGTGAATCTCCTTGGTGTATTTATATAGAGTGGCTGATGACAAACACATAACAGGTGTGCTAACACAATGTGGAGAGAACAGGGAAAAGTGCAGAGTGGAGCACAAAGGCGCAGATCAGGATCTGGGTGTTCCGGGCTGGATCATGACAATTTTGACATTTCTGCTTTAACAAACATGATAAAAACAGTCAGACTGATTAAAGATGTCTAATGGCAGGTATACAATGTGCAAATGTGGGTTATCCCAGATGAAAGATGGTCAATGTGATAGAACCATGGCAATATCTCTGGCCGTGGCTCCAAAACATTGATCCTACGTCGCACTGTGAGAGTGTGAGAGTGGTTCAAAAACAGCTGTTGTAACTGTCGTCCAACCAAAGATAGCCTGGGACAAAATTAGTAAACCTACCTCTACTTACCAATCAGTAGGAATGTTTCATTGTTTACCACTGTAGCAGTGCAGATGGATGACACACGCTGATGACATTTTATTCTTGTATATTGACTTGCGTCATAGCCTACTGGTGAAATTTTAGTCTGTAGACGCCATAAAACCTCGCCGAGTGTGTTTCCTCAAGTTGTTGGATTGTTAAACGCCACAGCAAAGCAGACACATCCAAAATCAATTTGGTTTGTAATCAGAAACCAGCTGTCAAAATGTCCACAATGCCTCATGTCATCATCAAAACAGAGAAGAGCACTTACACACTGTACAGATGAGCGTAGACAAAAAAGCCACAATGGAGAAAAATTCAGTTGACCTTGTGTCATTTGTGTGATTTGATCTGGATAATAATGGTAACATAGTCAGCTAGTTATAGTTAATTATTCTATCCACATTCACTGGATATGAGCAATCACACGCTCTGATTGGCTACTCTACTACTAGGATATCAGCTTATATACCATGAGTAGAGACAAACAAAATGGCGGCACGTGTTGCTGAACCAACTGAGGACGAAATAAAAACTCTACTTGAAAACAAAACCCCCCAAAAACTATGGAATGAAAGTATTTGATGGTAAGAATGTATATATTTTTTATTTTTCAAGAATTGTTATTATAGCATTTTTCACAAATTGCTTCTGTCATTTCGCGAGTGTGTTTACATGCCAAGCGGAAATGATTTTGTCGGCCATTTTGTACAAATTTTTTATTTATCGAATTTGCAAAAGATTAAAAAAAAATGCTCTGTTTATCAAAATCCAGTGAATGTGGATAGAATAAAACAGTTATTCCACTCAATCTCGTCGTACAATCATCAACTGGGTGCTATGCGCCTCATCGGCTATCAGCTCATGTACGACTCGATTTCATGGAATAACTGTTAATTATCTGGAAGAAGTGTCATTTCCATCGATCAGGACACACCAGTCAAAAACATCATCCCATCCCTAACCACGCTGGAATGTAACCATTGCAACAGTTATAAATAATGTCGTGAGCTAAAGTAGGTCTTGTATTTACATTCTGCTATGCTGCTTAATGACAACACACACACACACACACACACACACTAAAAGCATCTCAAGCAGCAGAGTGTGTAAAACGATTTTGACATCGCCCTTGGCAGTGACTTTGTCTGTTATTCTATTAAGAGCAGTGTGCCGTCTCAGGACATTTAAGAGTTCAGCAGATGGAGAGACCTTGAATGATGCCAAAATTAGATTCAGCACAGGGACACACTCTCTTAAACGCCCCTATCTGTCATATCCACCTATTGTGTACACATATTTTACTGTGGCATTCAATGAGCGCTGATAATCATTTACATGATATTTACGTTGTGTTGTGCTCTGACTGGGTTTCATTCAGGAAAACGCTGCCGAGGTAGATCCATGATAACAGCGTTTCTCCATCCTGGTATTTGGTGTTTTCATTCCGTTAAGTCACCCAGCACATTCTTAATCAGGCTTGTTAATCAGCTGATGAGCTAAATCAGATTTTTGGGAGAAAAAAAATTAAAAATATGCTGAACCAGGACTGAGAAACACCGACCGATAAGAATGTCAGCTTTTAAAGGCCACTATGATATCAGACTGATTATCTGTAACCACTTATCCTGTGCAGGGTCGCGGGCAAGCTGGAGCCTATCCCAGCTGACTAGGGGCGAAAGGCGGGGTACACCCTGGACAAGTCGCCAGGTCATCACAGGGCTGACACATAGACACAGACAACCATTCA
>JAOBAM010000022.1:41988287-42007477 GCA_025212355.1 Notarius kessleri
ATCCCCTCTTGGTGTCCAGATGAGCCAAGGTGGTGTGAAGTAGGTGAGAAATGGCGTCATCTGTGGATCTGCTGGGACGATAGGCAAACTGTAGCGGATCCAGGGTAGCAGGCAGGGAGGAGGTGATGAGGGGTTTGACTAGCCTTTCGAAACACTTCATCACCACAGATGTTAGGGCTATGGGGCGATAGTCATTCAAGCAGCTGGGCTGGGGTTTCTTAGGCACAGGAACTATAACAGACTGTTTAAAGCGGGGGGGACAATGCACTGAGAAAGGGAGAGGTTGAATATTACCATGATCGCATTTTCCACAAATTGCTCCTGTGATTTCACCGGTTTGTTTACATTCTAAGCGGAAATTATTTTGTCGGACATTTTGTATAAAGTTTTTATTTATCGAGTTTGCAAAAAAATAAAAATGCTCTGTTTCTAAACATCCAGTGAATGTGGATAGAATAAAACCGTTATTCCACTCAATCTCGTCAACACGGCTTATAGCCAACTTGGTGCTACGCGCCTAGTCGGCTATCAGCTCATGTACGACTTAATTTCATGGAATAACTGTTAAATATAAGTATGTATGTAAAATTAAAATGGTAAAACTGACGGTGGTGACGGTATGGAGCTGAAAACTTGACGGTCATACATGTTCCAATATGTCCTCATATCCTCTTGAAAATTATTTCAATAAAATTTCATAATCATAATAAGGTTAAAGCAAGGATGGAAACCAACAGGACTTGTGTAAGGGTGTCTATTCAGAATTCTTGGATCTTTTATATTAAATATTTTTCATCATTATTTGTAATCCTGTGGACTGTTTTAGAAACATGCTTTGTCATAAATTTGATCAAATGTGCACATTTTCCCATGAACAGTTGTCAGAAGTGGTCTTTCACATCACCGTAGCAACCACAGCAAAACAAAGGAAACGAAGACGTGTCAAAATATGGGCAGGAAAATGAATAATAAAACTGAGGAACCCTTGATTTGTTACGTTGTCACTTTCAGAGTTAATCTGGCATGATTTGTCTGCACGCGCGCGCACACACACACACACGCACAGCAAACTTTTCATTTGCGAGGACACGAATTCCATTTCAGACACGTTAATTAACCAGCACATAAAGATGCACAAAGATTTTAATGCACTTTATTGTCATAGCATTTTTGAAAAGACTTTTTTTTTTAAAACGATTTAAAATCAAAGCGAGCATTACACATTAACATCAGTAAGAATTATTTATCAGCTTTCTGAATTAAAACGTTAAAGATTCGGGAGTGTTCAGTGGACTCGCTGAGCGAAAAGCCCTTCTCTGATTAATAATAAATAATGCAATTACTAATTAATCATCACAATTAGAGAAATATAACTTTATAAAGAGCTAGAATAAAAGCATGCAACACGGTTCACATTTAAAAACAATGAAGTGCTTCAACACAAATTCAAACACACTAAAGCTCAACACAGTACAGTCTTCTCCTGATGAACAGAGAAATAATACACATACCATTTAAAGAGGAAAATCTGAATCGAATCGAAGTGCAGTAGAAAAAAAAAAGATTACACCCGAACACTACGCCGTCGCACGCCATGTCCACGCACATCCTGATTTCAACATCACGTCATCATCGTTTCATCATCCGAATGCAGTTTTGTTTCCGAGTGCTAAAACCGAGTCATCAGTACTTTTATTCTTTTTTGTTGTTGTTGTTGTTGTTTTTTTAATGCAAACGCCATGACGGATCATACTAAAAATTAAAATCGCTTCGCAACTGTTATCGCAGGGCTCGAAATTAACATGACGGTAAGAGTAACTCTCAGTGGCAAGTATACAAACAAACACAGAACTTGCTATTACGATGACTGCTCATGAGAAACGATGGTTCCAGTGCGTTCTGAGTGTCTTTAGTGCTCTGTGTAACAGAAAACATCAAACGTGGTTGAATGGGTTGTGCAGCGGCGTGAGACGGATACGATGGTGTTTAAAAAGAGCAAAATTCCAGTATTTTCCAAATTAATTTCTATGGGTGTCTGTAGTCCACATGTGATTACTGCTGACACGAATTTTGACACGTTTCCCCTGAAAAGCTGTTGAATCAAAATTCACTCCTCTCATAACTGCAGGAAGATTTCTTTCCGAACTGTGACTTTTTGTGCTTCCGGTGCTACGAAACCCTGGTGTTATATATTTAACAACCATAAACACGTCTTTTCTCAACATCACAAAAGTAGAAGCAGGAAATGATGTGACGAGTTGAACCAATCACGTTACTTGGTGTGCAGCTTGAGCTTCCACACCTGATGAGGACCACAAATCAAAGTTTTCAAGAAGGCTAGATTTCAGGGTTCCACCTCGAAGTCCAATCCCACAATCCCAATTTCTAGAACCTTTAATGAACCATTAATGACATTCAGCAGATGCTCTTATCCAGAGTGACGTACACCATACCCAGAGCAGCCTGGGAAGCAGTTGGGGGTTTGGTGCCTTGCTCAAGGGCACTTCGGCCATTCCTGCTGGTCCAGGGAAAAAAACCAGCAACCTTTTGGTCCCAAAGATGCTTCTTTAAATTTTAGTCCATGGTTTCCACAAGCCGCAGAATTCTAAACCCACTAACTTGCGAGTAATTAAATGTCAGGTCAGGCATGGAGCCTGCTACTGGTAACATAGTACCACCTGCTGCATGGATGGATGGATGGATGGGTGGCGTCTAAACTGGCTCCCCCACTGGCTCCATGTCAGTGAGGAGGGTGGCATGACACCCAGCAGGACGAAAAAGAAAACCTGTTAAAAGGTGGATGAGCTCTACTTGAGCCAACAACCATCATGCACTGCATGGCGGTACTGACAAGTCAACTCGGCATCAGTTCCAGCATCAAGCAACAAGTTGTTCCTGCAGCCATCTCAGCTTTGCTGTGTCACTGATGAACAGGACCTCTCGCCAAGGGACGCTGCATTTGCGCCATGTAGTGTTGACACCTTTTGGTGCAGCCTCACGGTTTAGTTTCTACGATGGTATGACTTAATTTGTGAGCTTTATTTACTAGTTCAAAGATTTTCACTGCTTTAACAGTGAAATAACTTGATAAAGAAAAATAATGCATGGAAAATTTTGTATGAAAAAGCAAAAAGGCAAGTAAAATTTAAACATGCTACACACAAAATTCCCTGATATTCCATGATGACACCCCCACCCCCGAAAAAAAAAGGAGGGGGGGGAAAAAAGGATCAAATCCCCTGACTTCCCATGTCTGGAATAGACCTGTGAAAGTTCAATGATATTCCAGAAATTCCATGACATGTGGGAACCTTGACATTTCCAGACTGTTTCCAGATTTAAAAACAACGTTTTTAACACTTCACCAACTGTAATGAACTTGGGACTCAAACGACCAGAAGTCCGAAAGAAAACAGGGAAAAGCAAGTGTGAAAACGACGTATGCCTCTGTTTTGTTTACGCAACACTGAGAAACGTGTCAAAATTCTTGTATAGTGGATTCTGAAAAACGCTGGAATATTCCGGAAATATTCTGATTCATTATATAAAAATTCTCAAAAATGGTTTCACTGCAGAGAGAGAATAAATACAATGACATACAGTAAAGAGTAATAATAACACTTCATTTCAGTCATCATGAAAACTAGACAGAATTTGTGCTGTGGCCATGATAATTTTTTTCTTTTTCTTTCTTTCTTTTTGCATTATAATGGTTAATGGTTGGTTAATTTCAAGCCCTGAGTGTAAAAACAAAACAAAAAAAACAAACAAGCAAAAAAAACACCATAAAAACAAAAATAATTATTAACTTACAAACTTTGAAATGAAATTAATACATAATCCTAAAATCAAAATGTTTACATTGCACTAAGATAAAATTAATACACAACACTGAAATTAAAATAAATAAAATTAAATTATTATACACAGAAATGAAGTGGGCAGGTTTATTATTAACTCTGGTCTCTGTACTCTCTCACCCTGAGGATTTTACTTTTTATGGCTACATTAACCAAACTCAAGAATCAAATTTGGTTTCTTTACCTGAATTCGTCGTTTCTGAAACAACGTTTACATTAATGTGGTCCAAAAACAGAAAAATTAAAAATCGTTTACACGTTAAAAAGCCGAGTCAAAATATAAAAGATGATCGGAACAGGAAATGAAGAGGATTTTAAAACACAGACTGAAAGAACATCTCTTGATTATTCCAAACCAGATGTAAGGACGTTACCGATACTTCATTTAGTTAAAGATCGCAATTATTATACACATGATGCCTGATGTTTTTACGATTTACGATATCACTTTTGTATATCATAGTGATGCTCAGTACTGAAGTGATTTTGGCTTTACCAAAGGAATTATGGGATTGAGAAGGGGGGAGTCCCTTTTTAGGCAGCCAATCACTAAGTCAAACCTGTGATAATGATATCACGATATATAGCTATATATCTCTCAGTATCATATAACCGATTATCGGCACACACCTGCTGATTTAAACATGATAATTAAAAATTAAGCGATGGAGAGAGAAATCAATTTACAGATAAAATCACAAATAAATATCTGCTCTTAAATGAACGCAGTGCCTGTCCCGACAACATTAACACCCATATGTAGTGTTAATACACACTTATAAAGCTGTTCGTATGAGATGAAGCGTTAATAACAGGCACTGATGTCATAACATTCAGCTTACATGGCAGAAACCGAGCGGCTTTCTTTATAAATAACATAAACACACGATTCTCACAAACACAAACACGAACACGTCATTAACAGCGCATTCCTGAATCACAAAATTCACATTTCATTTTTGCGGCTGCACTTTAAACCGTTTAGCATTAAACATACAGGTGTGTGTGTGTGGGTGTGTGTGTGTGGGTGTGCACGTGGGTCTTTGTGTATGTAGCTTGTATAAAGTGCAACCGAATCTCATCCTTCGAGTGTTTCACAACTTCAATTAAAACTTTTAATAGAAATAGTAAAAAGGTTCATGCAGTGATCATGGCTGAGCATTTAAGTGTGTGTGTGTGTGTGTGTGTGTGTGTGTGTACAGGATGTATGTTACAGTGTTAAATACATGAATGCTATCTTTGAGAATAAAATAACTATTAAAAAGGACACATCAAATCAGAGACGAGAGCAGCGCTGCAGATTAGCCCTGAATAAAAAACACACACGCGCACACACACACACACACAAACACACGCAGTGGTGTGTTACAGACGTCAGTACAGCAGCGTTGTGCGGAGTGAGGTCGCCCTGAACGGTTCATTTGGTTACAGCAGAAAAATTACAATCACATCAACATGAACATTAAATTCAGCAGCGTTAATTACATGAGGTTTAACTGGAGTGTTAATTATCTCAGTGAGGTTTACTGCGGTGTTTATTCCCCCAGTGAGGGGGTTACTGCATTATATTGGACCTCTCTAATTAGCTATCTGTGGATCTGCAGCATTTTAGCATTCTATTAGAACTGACTACAGTGTTAACTGTCTGAGTGAGGTGTTTGCTGCAGTGTTAATCATCTATGTGAGGAGTTATGGCATGTAATTATCTCTGTAACAATTGAGACAGGGTTAACTATCCAAATGAGATTTTTATGCTAGGTGTTAAGGGGCCCAATGAAGTGTTTACTGCAGTGTTAATTGTTTAATTGAGGTGTTAACTGCATTGTTAGTTTAAATGAGGTGTTTACTGCAGTGTTAATTGTTTAAACAGGGTGTTTACCGCAGCATTAGTTGTTTAAACGGGGTGTTTACCATGGTGTTAGTTGTTTAAACGTCTACCAGTGTTAGTTGTTTAAACAATGGGTTTACCCAGATGTTAGTTGTTTAAACGAGGGGTTTACCGCAGTGTTAAGTTGTTTAAACGGGGTGTTTACCGCGATGTAAGTTGTTTAAATGGGGTGTTTACCGCAGTGTTAGCTGTTTAAACGATGGGTTTACCACAGTGTTAGTTGTTTAAATGATGAGTTTACCGCAGTGTTAGTTGTTTAAACGCTGGGTTTACCGCAATGTTAGTTGTTTAAACGAGGGTTTTACCGCAGTGTTAGTTGTTTAAACGGGGTGTTTACCACAGTGTTAGTTATCTAAACGATGGGTTTCCTGCAGTGTTAAGTTGTTTAAATGAGGGGTTTATCGTGGTGTTAGCTGTTTAAACGAGGGGTTTATCGTGGTGTTAGTTGTTTAAACGAGGGGTTTATCATGGTGTTAGCTGTTTAAACGAGGGGTTTATCATGGTGTTAGTTGTTTAAATGAGGGGTTTATCGTGGTGTTAGCTGTTTAAACGAGGCGTTTATCGTGGTGTTAGTTGTTTAAATGGGGTGTTTAACGCAGTGTTAGCTGTTTAAACAGGGTGTTTACCGTGGTGTTAGTTGTTTAAACGATGGGTTTACCGCAGTGTTTGTTGTTTAAACGATGGGTTTACCACAGTTAGTTGTTTAAATGAGTTTACCACAGTGTTAGTTGTTTAAACGATGGGTTTACCGCAGTGTTAACTGTTTAAACGATGGGTTTACTGCAGTGTTAGCTGTTTAAACAAGGGGTTTACCGCAGTGTTAATTGTTTAAATGATGGGTTTACAGCAGTGTTTGTTGTTTAAACGGTGGGTTTACCACAGTGTTAGTTGTTTAAATGATGAGTTTACCGCAGTGTTAGCTGTTTAAATGCTGGGTTTACTGCAATGTTAGTTGTGTAAACGGGGTGTTTACCACAGTGTTAGCTGTTTAAACGATGGGTTTCCTGCAGTGTTAAGTTGTTTAAATTAGGGGTTTATCGTGGTGTTAGTTGTTTAAATGAGGGGTTTATCGTGGTGTTAGTTGTTTAAATTAGGGGTTTATCGTGGTGTTACTTGTTTAAACGAGGGGTTTATCGTGGTGTTAGTTGTTTAAATGGGGTGTTTACCGCAGTGTTAGCTGTTTAAACAGGGTGTTTACTGTGTTTTAGTTGTTTAAACGATGGGTTTACCGCAGTGTTTGTTGTTTAAACGATGGGTTTACCACAGTGTTAGTTGTTTAAACGATGAGTTTACCGCAGTGTTAGTTGTTTAAACAAGGGGTTTACCGCAGTGTTAGTTGTTTAAAAGAGGGGTTTACTGCAGTGTTAATTGTTTTAACGATGGGTTTACTGCAGTGTTAATTGTTTAAACGAGGTGTTCACTGCAGTGTAACTGTCTCTAGAAGGGTTTTTTTACTGCAGTGTTAATCAGTTTTGCTAAGATTTTAACTGCAGCATTAACTCTGATTTTAATACAGTGTTAATTGTTTCACTACTTTTGCTGCGAGCTTTGAGGTTTTAATGAAGTGCTTTAATTCTTAGTAAAGTTTTGTTGCAGTGTTTATCCTCAGTTCACACAGTAATCTTACTTTTCTGAGTGAGATTTTACAATGGTGTTAATTATCCAGTGTGTGGCTTTACAATGGTGTTAATGATCACTGCGATGTTACTTGTCAGACTGAGGTTTTATGTTGGTGTTAATTATGCCAACAATATTTTACAGTGATATTAATTATCCCAGAGAGGTTTTATGTTGGTGTTAATTGTCAGAGTGAGGATTTACGGTGATGTTAATGATCCCACTGTTGTTCTACACTGGGATCATTATTACAGAGAGGTTGGTTTATCTGGTGGTGTTCATTCTGTCAGTGAGGTTTTACAATGGTGTTAATGATCCCGACAAAGTTTACAAAGGTGTGAATCATCTTCTGTGAGGTTTTTTTTAACAGTGGTGTTAAATATACCAGAGTGTTTGCACTGGTGTTATTTGTCCCATTTAGATTCTACAGTAGCGCTAATTGTCTCAATTCGGTTCTGCAGTGGTGTTAATTGTCCCAGTGAAGTTTTATGGTGGTGTGAATTGTCCCATTTAGGTTCTACACTGGTGCTAATCACCATGATTAGGTTCTACAGTGGTGTTAATTTCCCCAGTTAGGTTCTACAGTGGTGCAAATTGTCCCAATTCAGTTCTAGGTTCTACAGTGATGTTAATTGTAATCAGTTCTAGGTTCTACAGTGATGTTAACTAGGTTGTACAGTGATGTTAATTGTCCCAGTGAAGTTTTACGGTGGTGTGAATTATGTCAGTGAGTTTTTTTGGGGGGGATAATAATCATGCCAGTATCATGTTACTGCAGTGTTAATTATCTCAGCGAGATTTTATGACATCGGTTATTGTACCAGTGAGGACTTTTGGAGGGATAATAATTATCCCAGTATCATTTTACTGCAGTGTTAATTATCTCAACAAGGTTTTACAACATCGGTTATTGTACCAGTGAGGTTTTCCGCAATGTTCAGTGCTAAAATTAATATTAACCTATTTAAAAACTCTCACACACACACACATACACATACATACACAGAGCAATCTGATTCACACCTAACAGCGTTAATTAAAAAAATCTTATGCCTAAATGCTCACTATTTAAGGAATTAACGCAGCGTCTTGAACACAAACAGCGTCGTCTGCGTCCATATAATCATAAATAACTCACCTGATGCATCGCTACTGATGACATCACTTATTAGTCAAAATAAATTAACCGTGTTAATGATCACCAAATGTGATTCTTCCACATTCAATACGTATATTTCTCCAAAAACTGTGTTACACACAATACACACCCCACCTGAAGCTGAGCGTGTGTGAAACTAAACCGAGTCTGCGTTTTACTACAGTGACTCTTCCATGCAACACACACACCTTTTATGATATTTCAATGTTACACATCATAAAAGTGTGTTGCACTAAACTAAGTGTGTGTTACACACAATTTGCATACCTGCCTAAGCTAGGTTATACTAAATGTGTGTTTTATGTAACACACACGTCCTTAAACTGAGTATTATACACCATACACACACATTTCCCCAAGGTGTTACATTAAACTGAGCATTAAATTAGTGTGTTACACCAACCTGAGTGTATTACCCTTAAATGTGTTGTACAAAATTTTGTGTTACGCTAAACTGTGTATGTTACACTAAAAAGTGTTACACTAAACTGAGTATATGTTACATTAAACCATGTGTGTTGCGCTGAACTGTGTGTATTAGACTTCAGTGAGTGTTACACTAAACTGTGTGTGTGTGTTAAACTAAACTGTTTGTTACATTAAAAGGAATGTTGCACTACTTTGAACTAAGTGCATGTTACACTGAGTGTGTGTGTTACACTAAAAAACTGCTATGTTCCCCCAATTTTTTTTTTTTTCCTGAACAGCAGATACACACACTGTGTTAAAGAGCTTGTTTGGGGGGAAATAAATAATTTACATAATTAAATACAATCTCTGAGCCATTAACACCTCTCACTGTGCAGGTGTTAACGCTATGTCAATAAGCATTAGCGTTAGCAGATTAGCTTCCCTAAAAATCAGACCTGAATGAATCCTTCAGTTCGAACTGAACAGTGCTTTGCATTTTAAATAGAACAATTTATATCTTACAGATCTGCACAGTGAAACCCTGAATAAAGGCGTGTGTGTGTGTGTGTGCGTGTGAGAGAGAGAGATGTGTCAATAATATGTATATTCAAGTTTACGTCACTAGATTTCCTGACGGTTTAGCTTGTACGAGGCGTTTGTGTGTGTGTGTGTGTGTGTGAGTGAATGAGGGGTGTGTATGTGTGTGTTTGTGTGCAGGCAGTAGTGAGGTTAGTCGCAGTACTGAGGTTTAAAACCGTTTTGAGGCGTTCATCGTTGTCCCTGAGGTTCCTGGTTCCGGTGGGCGGAGCTTCTTTTTGGGTGGAGTCTTCAGCGTCCCCATGCGCTCCTTCACTTTGTACTCGAGTGTGCTGTGTGGCACACCATACACGCTCTGTGCCTTCGACACAGTCATCTTCCCACCCATCACCATGGCTATAGCCTCCTCCAGGATGTCATGGTCGTACTGTCGGTAGCGCCCACGCTTCTTCCGCGGTTGTTTGTCGCGCCGCTCGCTCTCCTCCACACACTCGTCTGCACTTGCACTCCCACCTGCACTCCTGGCACATACGCATGGCGGGGGAACGTCCCCCTGCAGTGGACGCGACTCGAGGGTGGAGCTACAGTCACTGTGTTTGGGGAGGAGGATCTTGACACGATCTGAGGTCTTGCTGTTGAGGTAAACGGCGTCAACGAGGCCGCTGAGGTCAGAGGGCGGAGTCGTAACACCCGGACGCACCTGAGGGATGCGGAGCAGTGCAGAGCCCCCTGCCGGAGTGTTACACGTGTCGCCACGTTCTCTTAGCTCACACACCAGCCGGTGAAGGAGCGATGCTGCCGCTGCACTCTCCACCGACGGTTTACCACGTTCTGACTGGTCAGACCGGGGCCGAGTCCAGGACATTGGCGTTTTGGTCTCACCTGTGTGCAGAGCTGTGCGGGACGGTGTCACTCCGTTGTGGTTGGTGAGCGTGAGAGGCGCAGCGCTGGAGTGTGTGTGATCCGCATGGAGGCGTAGCGTGTTCTGAGGTATTCCGTATAGTATGGCAGCTTTGTGAAGGTCCAGCGCACCGGAGCGAACATCCTTCACGGCTTTAGAGAGCAAACCATCAGCAAACTGAGTGCTGCGGCCCAGACGCTCGTCTCTGATTGGTCTCCTGGTGGGTGGGAGGACGAGAAACGCACGAGTGAGCTGACGAACGACAGGAAGCACTCAGGGTCCACTCCTTTACCGCCTTGTCTTTGGTAACATCACTCGCTTCTTATTTGTGTGTTTAACACACAGCCTCACTTTGGGCCGTACAATACGTGTGTGGACCTGTGTTCATATGTGTGTATGTTTGCGTCTGTGTGTGTGTGTGTGTGTGTGTGAGTTTGGCTTTTCCTGTTTATCTTTAGTCTGAAAATTATAACGAGTAAACAGAAATAAAGCGATAACTTTTGGCTGTGCAGCCCTTTGAAGCCCTGACACACACACGTGACGTTACCGTCCAACAAGTGAGAAAAGAGTCAACCCTTCAGTGCAACACAACACTCTCCATATTAACACACACCTGAGTAACACACACTCAGTTTAAAGAGTTCAAAAAACATGCACAACATTAAAGACATGCACAAACTGTCGAAAAACACCAATTAGTATTAACTTACTCACCCTGATAGTCTTTGTTGCGCGAGCGTGTTCAGAGACGGTGCGTTTTTCTTTGAGAGGTCGAGAACGCCATCTGCTGAGACAAGAGAACATGAAGACGCAGTGGCTCTGATTTAATAACAAGCACTAATTTGAGTGTGCAGCTGGTGAAATCATATCAGACTCACAGAAGAATAAAACTGAAACTAAAACCTGTCAAACCTGCAGAATCGTACGTCCAGTAAAAAAAGCATATAAAGGTTGAAAGACATGCTGTTCAAACAAAATAAAAATGTGCTGTTTTATTTTTAGTATGTGTGTGTTGGTCACCTTGCTGTGCACACTGTGTGCTGCGGCTGAGTGTCAGGTCCAGTGGTCCATCTGGCTCTGTCTGCGTGATGGCATTCTGGTTTTCCGCTGTTTGAATTTTATGCGCATATTCAACGGCAAACTGGCGAATCATCTTCCTCATCAACTCCTGTGCAGCCAATGGAATAATGGGGTCGCAGCTCTCAGGGAATTCTGAGTAATATACAGTAGTATGGGATACCAATTAACAATTAAAGCTTATCAGAAGATGTATTCATTTAAGCTTATTTTTCATGCCCTGTCATGCCCTGCACACCCACCAGAAGGCGCCCAAGATAAAAAAAAGTTGAGCGGTTTGCTCCTTTTCACAGCATTGTGTGTGGAAAAACAAACCTCAAGATCTCACTCAATCAGTTTAAGACCTTGAAAATTAATTTACTTTTATGTTGTACTGGTGCTCATGCTCCTGCCAGAACTTGATCGGTAGTGGGGGAGCAATACTGTTTTTAATTTTCTATTTTCATGAGTCATTGACCAAAGGGCCAATGCACTCTGACTTACTTCAGTCAACCTTGAACTTGAGAAGAAGTCGAGGAAACCAAAGGTAAATAATGTAACCCATGTATGCATCTTGTGTATCTGTATCCTCTGAGATGCCTGCTTCCTTGTGTACCCTATGCTGGGAAGTGACTCAGTGCTAATCCAAGAACTACCATTACTTGATGTGTATGTCATTGCATTGCATTACATTACATTACTGGCATTTAGCAGATGCTCTTGTCCAGAGCTATGCACAACATATCCAGAACAGTTTGGGTGGGGTTAGGTGCCTTGCTCAAGGGCACTTCAGCCTTTCAGGGTCCTGCTGGTCCAAGGAATTGAACTGATTACCTTTTGGTCCCAAAGCTGCTTCTCTAACCATTAGGCCATGGCTTCCCCAAGAAATCTAGTTTTGTCTTCCAGCCACATGGTACCAGCCTTAGCTTCTGATGTGGCGCTGCAAGCCCATCCAGCTTCAAAATAAATAATGACTTCAACGTTAGCCTGTTTCTAGCTCTCACTATGCCTCTTGCTATTTTGGTGTTTGTTCTTAGCTGTGCCTGTATCTCTGCTCTGGCTCCTAGCCCACTTGCTGGTCTGCTCCTACTCCTTGCTTAGTTTCGGTCTCCTAATCTGTCTCTCGGCCTTGAATCTGCACCAGCTATTTACTTTGTCTCAGTCTCTGCTCCTTTGGCAACATCGATGTCTTGATGCTAAGTCGGTCTCAGCTCTTTCTACAGATCCTTTTCCAGTGTTCTCCCTGTCTTTGATTCCTGTCAGGTTGAGCCCCTGAGTCTTTCCCTAAATTTGATCCCCTGGCTCTTTTCCTATTCACTCATGATTAGGAATGTAGTTTTGAATCTGCCCCAGGGTTTTTCTAAAGACCTAGTCTTTCCCCAAGGTCACTCGCAGGTCTCTGGTCCTTCCCCAGGGTTACTCACAGGTCTTGAACCTTTCCCAGGGTCAGTCACAGGCTCTGGTCCTTCTCTAAAGTCAGTCACAGGCAGTAACTCTTCCCCAGTGTCACCTTTGGACTCTGGTCCTTCCACAAGGTCACTCACATGTCCCGTTTTGTTTTTTTTCCCTCTCCAGTGTGAATCACAGGTCCTGAGCCCTCTGGGTCACAGAAAGGTCCTGATCCTTCTTCAGTGTCACTTCTGGGCACCTTATAGGTCCCCATTCTGCCTCAGAGTCACTCACAGATCTTCATCCTTCCATAGGGTCACTCACAAGTCCTGGTCCTTCTCCAGTGTGACCCACAGGTCCCAGTCCTTCCTCTGGGTCAGTTAGAGGTCCCAGTGCTTCTTCAGTGTCACTACTGGGTCCCTCACTGTTACTAGCCCTTCCCCAAGGTAACTCTCAAGTGCCAGTCCTTTGTCACTGTCACTCACAGGTCCTGGTCCTTCCTTGGGGTCACTTGCAGGTCACAGTCCTGTCCTACTTTGATGCCAATTTAGGATCAGTTACAGGTACTGCTCCTTCTCTAGGGTCACTCACAGACCCTGGGAAAGGAACAGGACATGTGAGTGACCCTGGAAGAAGGACCAGGGTCTTTCCCACGGTCAACTGCCAGTCATGGTCCCAGAGCCTGGTTTCAGTTGATCTTTCCCCAGTGTCTGACACTGATATAACGCTCGAGGTTTTGTCTAAAGCTTTAAATGACTGGTAGTCCTGAGACCATTCTGTCTGTTTTCAGTCCTGTCCTCTACACTTATTTCCCTGTCTCAGGCCACGAGCTGGACCCAGGTTCCATTACTGCATCAATTCCTAGTCCCACACCCTTGATCGCTTGAACTCTGGATGTTACTCTGTATAAGTTTCAAAAGGACACAGGCTTCATCCTATTTTTAAACACATCAGAAGATTGTTTTCACTAATTCATTAAGCTCTGTTCCAGTGACGAGGCTTAGTGTTGGATCTGGAGGTCCTGCCTAATCTTGAACTTTTCCATTCATTCCCAGTGCACAAGAGGTAGTTCATCGGTGACAAAAGTGGTTTGGTGGCAACATAAAAAATTGCTAGTCTTGAGCCAAGAGTCTGTGACAAGGGCATGGGGATATTATTATTTCATCGCCATGACAACTTGAGCAACTCAAGTTATTTTTATGACTGCTATTAAAATTGTGAGTTGTCAAGCTCCAGTCGAGAAGAGAGAGAACTGGAAATCACATTCACGTTCAATCACTATTGTGGTTGAAAATGGCCACGAATGACCCGTTCTTGCCGTGCACATGTTCTGTAACAAGTGATTCTGCAGTTTTTCCTCATTGAGAAGTAAAATACATTCACCCTGAGGTGTCCCCCTTCCCCATTCTCTCTCTCTTTGTGTTTCGTTTTTATCAATCTAAAAACGATGTTCAGAGGAATGTTCGGCTTAACCCTTGTGTTGTCCTTGTATTCTGTATACACTCCTTGTCCTCTGGGTCAAAATGACCCGCCTTCACTAAACTCCCAAAATAAAGCACTTTATTGAATTTTAAACACCGAATCTATTTTTGCCTGAAGAAACATGTTATTCACCACAAATTGTGTGAATACCTGAGTTTTCCCTCTTCACATGGCAGAAAGATTGCATTTATTCAGGAGACACCACTCATGACACTGTCAAATGTATTAAGTTTTTACTGTATAGGTGGCAAGCAATATTTGTATAGTATTTCTATAGCCTAAGAAAGTAGGAGAAATGTGCAAAAAGTTGTTCTGAATGCATTTTATTCATCCCAATAAGTCAGTTTTTTTGTTTTGCTTTTGCCAGTGAACAGTGTAATGAAAAATACAAAACAAAAATGTGAACATGTGAACCAAACAACATAACTCAGTCAATTACAGTCACACATGTAGGGCAGTATGGAGGTGCACAGCCTTTGCAGATATATTTCTTACACCTGTAGCACACAGTATGTGTTTTACAGTCCTTTGGCGGGCAGAACTGACACCTCTTCCTCTGGCTTGCCCCAGCTGGGGCAGTGGCTGGGGCAGCTGGATCCTCAGGCTGATCACAAGATCCAGTCACCTGAACTGCTTTCACAACTGCTGCAGAGGCTTCAGTACAGGGGAGATGCTCCCTTCTTTTGATGAATGGAGTTACAAGTGCCTTTCCCAGCTGCTCCAGGAACACCCTCCTCTTGTTGTGCTTATGAGGCATCCAAGTAGGGTTGATCTCTGTCCATATCACAAAGGCATTGTAGGAGGAAACATCAATGATGTTGTGGAAGATGACCAGGGACCAGCAGGCAGTCTTCCTTCTGCAGCTTTATGTTCCAATTACCTTATCTAGGTTGTCCACACCTCCTTTGTTGCAGTTGTAGTCTAGGATGATGGCTGGCTTCCTGTCCTCATGATCGCTAATGTCAGCCTCTGTGTGCAGTGTGCTCAGAAGTACCACATTCTTGTTTTTCTTTGGGAGGTAGGAAACCAGAGGGGTGGTGGGTGTGAAGGCAAACTTTGATGAGAATACCTTTCTCTCCTTTGATGCAAGCAGTGCAGGTGGGAGCTCAGGCTTGTTCTTTCGAACTGTGCCAACCATGGTGATCTTCTTCACGAGCTGCTGTCCCAGTTCATAAGAGACGAAGAAATCGTTACATGTGACATTATGACCCCTCAGTCCCTTTGTCACATCAAGCACAACCTGCATCCCCTGGTTCTTCTCTGGGCCTCCACTGGTTGGCTTCCCGGAGTAGACTTGCATCTTCCAACCGTAGCTGGATTTGGCGTCGCAGGCCACCCATATCTTGATCCCATATTTTGCTGGCTGCTGGGCATATACTGCTGGAAAGGACAACAACGTTTTGACAGAAGAGATTAGCATCAGTAATTAGTTTCAGTGTCACAGAAATCAATAGGGGAAATCACTTTTATTACAGATATGAAAATAAACATTTACCTCTGAATGGAACCAGTTGCTCATCCACCGTTATGTCAGCTGCTCCACCCACTTGTCCCAGGCCTCTCTTATGGCTGCCAGTTTCTCTGTCACACGTCTTGCAGGCCTTGACTCACGGTTATCAAATCATAGCAGTCTTGAGTAAATGTGAAAAAGTTTGAGTGGCATTGTGGCACGGAAAACTGCCCTTCCACTCTCTGCATCCCATAGACTAGCTGCAGCCTCACCTTGGGACCTGTAAACACCTGCTAAGATTAGCAGCCCAGTGTAGGCATGCAGCCCAGTCTCATCCATCCTTTTCCAGCTGTCTCCATATTTTCGAAAACCCTCCAGATTTGTCGTCTCCAGGATTATTTTTTCCATTGCTGATGTGATGAACAGGAAAAATGTTGAGGTAATGTCATGGGCGTGGGAAACAGCATACCTTGTGGGTCCTGGGGTCATCTTCAAGACATTTTGTGCTGCCGTCCTGCCCTGTTTGTCATATGCTGCTGAGGACCATGATATTTTGCTGTTTTTTGACAGGAAAGTCTCTCCTTCAGCTTGAGGGATTTCTTCTTCTGAAGGTGATGAATCGTGCTCTGGGTTGTATTCCTCCCTATCTTCTTCTTCTGATACCTCCTCCACTTCATCTTCTGAATCAGAGTTGTCTTGCTGGACATCTGAAAAAAATCAGTTCTTGAGCCCGTTCGGTAGTGTAACGCGCACTCA
This sequence comes from Notarius kessleri, assembly GCA_025212355.1. NCBI lineage: Eukaryota > Metazoa > Chordata > Actinopteri > Siluriformes > Ariidae > Notarius > Notarius kessleri. Next base: position 42,004,794 of record JAOBAM010000022.1, read on the forward strand.
CGGCTTCAGCACAGAGAGAATGTGGGGTACTGTCATCTGCAGCACCTTTATAGCCTCTGAAACGCCACACAGACAAGGTGGTAATATTGTTACCTTTTGATCATGAGAGCCTGTCTGTTCCCGCACCTGCTTTCCTACACTTTTTACCGTGTGTAGGATTTGAAACTGCACACATACAGACAAGGTGTCAATACTGTTAGATTTTAATCATGAGACTCTGTCTGTTCCCGCATGTTAAGACACTCCGAACCCCCTTGGGTCAGATCTGGTCACAGGCAGTGCACTCTGCTGGAGAAGACTTTGATCTTAGACCGAACTAAAGCATTCTCACATTTTTGGGGTGTGTACCTGACTCTCTGACTGTGATTTCAACTCAATTTGATTGTCGGGTCATTTTGACCCAAAGACAATATGAGTAACTTTTTTTGTACAGCTTACATGGAAATGTGAATAAAGGCAACGTTTCACTTTTTCTAATGTTGGGGTCAATCTAGGAAAAGTCATCAAATTTCAAGTTGAAAAAATATCATTTTGGGGATTTTTCACTGCTGTTAAACACAGTAGCGGGTCATTTTGACCCGAGGACAACACAAGGGTTTTAAGGATGTACCAAGAATTAGTTAGTCATAATGTTGTAACATTCAGTATGGGCTACATTAATCTAGTCTGTATTTCAAATTAGTCATTTGCATCCTCTATATCTGAGCTTGAAATCTAGCAAGCAAGCAATTGTCCATTGTAAGGTATACAGCTCTTGCAGTGATCATATATCATAAAGCTGAAGCCTGAGGTATGTGTGTGTGAGAGAGCGGGAGTGAGAGAGAGAGCGAGAGAGAGAGAAAGGTCTATTACCTTTCTTGTGTAAGACTGCATGCAGAAACTGGTCTGCTTGGCACTGGAGTGTGTCTGAGGTGTTGATACCCTGAGGGGGGGTTTCGGCGTGGGGGGGCGAGTCAGGCGAGCGTTCCTGTTCCAAGAACAGACAGAAACGGTACTCACGAAATGAAATAAAATTGCACTGAAAAGAAGTTAATGTGTTATGTATTAAAAGATATGATTAAACACATCAGTGTGATCTACACACACACTGAGGAATAATTAAGAATTAAGGATGAGGTTTAAATTATCTCCAAGGACACCACGTTAACGATAATACAGTAATGCACACATTGAACACAAATGTTTTCACTAAATTAATTTTCACTGTAAAATTTCCTACACACTTACACTGATTTTTTCAAGCTGTAAGTTACAGAAAGAGCAACGCACATCTGTCGACCAATCAGCAGTCGCTTCAGGCTCACAATCTGAGAAGCAAACACACACCCACAGAGACAGACTTGCAGACGTTAAAAATAGCAAAGCAGAGATTCTTCTCTTTTAACAGAGCTCAATTTTTTCAAACCCACTGCTGCATTTCAGTAACATGTCAATTTGCCGTAAAAAAACAAAAAACAAAACCTCAGAAGTCTGTATCAAACAAGGTCATTTGCAGCCCAAGAGGAGAAGGAGGGTGTAACAGGAACTAATTTGTTCTGCACTCAAAAACACAAGTCTGACTGCTAACTCATTCATCAGGGAGAACAGAATGGTCCCAGGTTTTATGTAGAAACATGTAATCAAATGATATAAACACCAGTAAACAGCTTTGTGTGATTATCAAGCACCAATCTGCAGCCATATAAGTTCTTTAAGTGCTCCTTAGGTCTCAAGTCTTCATCAAATGAACTTGACTCGAGTCATTTAACAGCCTTTAAGAGGGGCAGAGGAAACCGAACCGAATGGAAGTAGACAAGGGCATTAGAAACAAACAAATTAGACAAAGAGTTCTTGTGTCTACTGCGTGTGATCTGTAATGTTAAATACGCAAAAAATAACTCACTGTCGAATATGCTGAGATCTTGCAACAACCTCGGCCCATAGATTCCTTCCAGTATACTTTCAAACCCTGAAACACACACAAACACACCCGTTTTTATATATACGTATAAAGAGACAACAAAACAGAAATGATATAATAAAAAATAAAAACCTGGTAAGATATTATCCAGCGCTAACAAGGCTACGTATGCCCTTTATCAATTAGCTAGCTCAGTGTAACCATGGTAACAATTATGACTGGGAATTAAAATAGGGAAAAAAACATCCACTATGAAATAGATGTCATCAGTACATGTGGACTGTTCATCATTATCATGGTGTTATTGACTTCAGATTATCAGCAGGTCTGTCAGTCAATGTATCGTGTGTGTGTGTTCCATACACGCTGAAGTACCTTTGTTCTCAAAATAAAAATTTTAATCGGAAACTACCACATAGCATGACGGAAGTGATTGTACAAGTCACAGTCTATACGTCTTAGTTTCTTTTTAATCGAAACCAGAAATGTTCTCAGTCCTTTAATAAAAAACCTGACAACTTCAGGTTGTCGTGTAAGCCCCTGCGTTTTTAAATAAGCACCAAGTTTGTGAGTGCGTCCCTTTAAAAATCAGCCATATTTAAAAATTAGACAATCTAATTTTGAGCTTTACACGTGGCATGGATGAATTCTTTGTTGTTCTGAGGGTTGAAGTCAGGACTTGTTTTAAGGTTAAAGTGCATATCACAGGTAAATTCAGGAGCAAGATCAATGTAATTCTCCTATTTTATATTAAACTTTGGTCAAATATCTGTCACATTTTGCA
>JAOBAM010000022.1:42035353-42045727 GCA_025212355.1 Notarius kessleri
GGCCTCTCTCATCTTTTTAAGTGGGAGAACTTGCACAATTGGTGACTGACTAAATACTTTTTTGCCCCACTGTATACCCAGAGCAGTGGGCAGCTATGCTACAGCACCCAAAGAGCAATTGGGGGTTAGGTGCCTTGCTCCAGGGCACTTCAGCCCAACCTTCAGGCAACAGCTGCCCCATGTTAACCTAACCGCATGTCTTTGGACTGTGGGGGAAACTGGAGCACCCGGAGGAAACCCACACAGACACAGGGAGAACATGTGAACTCCACACAGAAAGGACCCTGTTGGTCGCTGGGCTCGAACCCAGAACCTTCTTGCTGTGCTAATCACTGCATCACCCATAAAAAAAAGAAGCACTCAGAACTAGCAGAGGATGGTTTTGATCCATCAGCTTCTGGGCCTAGCATGCTCCCAGTGCACCACTCTGGTGACCTCACACCCCAAATAGGACTCAAACCCACAGTCTCTGGCTTAGGAGACCAGTGCCTTATCCATTAGGCCACTACTAATCCCTGACATCCCAAAGAATAACTTTGAGAAACAATAGGTTTTGATCAGTTAAGTACAGCTACATGAAGATACTGAGGATCAAGCTTAAGCATCCCACTTTACCAATGTTCACAAATTGTTAAATGTTAAGCATTGGCAGTTTATATTTTCTAACCCGTAAACAGGCAATGTGAAAGATGCTTTTCCAGGGTGTATATACAGAACCTAAAAATATGGATGTAAATAATGATCTACGTATTAAAGCCTAGTCAAAGTTAATGTACTTCTGGTATGTTTTGCAATAATAATTTGCCATAATTGGAGAGTCAGACTGGAGGGTTTATTGGCTTTGTTTTTTCTGGTGTTTTCATGCAGACCTGAGAAACCCTGCTTATATAGCCCACCTGCTTGCTTTACTTTGATGAAGAAGAAACCTTTATTTGTCACATGCACACTTCAAGCACAGTGAGATTCATCCTCTGCATTGAACCCATCTGAAGCAGTGAACACACGCACACACACACCAAGAGCAGTGGGCAGCCATACTACAGCGCCCGGGGAGCAGTCAGGGGTTCGGTACCTTGCTCAAGGGAAATTCAGCTCAAGGCCGCCCCATGTTAACCTAACTGCATGTCTTTGAACTGTGGGGGAAACCCACGCAGACACGGGGAGAACATGCAAACTCCACACAGAAAGGCCCTCGCCGGCCGCTGGGCTCGAACCCGGGACCTTCTTGCTGTGAGGTGACAGTGCTAACCACTACACCACCGTGCCGCCCAAAATGGCATCTTCATACCTAATTTACAAGTGCTATAAAAACATAAATAATGATAATCACAAATAATATAAAAATAAATGAAAATATTCAAAGGAAATATATAAAAAGTTATCAAAACCTAATAAGAGTACTATTTACAAATGTTATCATCAAACTTAACAATAAAAATTATAAAAACACACACATATAATGTGCTTAAAATATAGTGTGCTGTAATTTCTAAGATAAAGATTGCTGAAAGAAATCTTTTTTTGATTCACAGGTCATTGCTTCAACTGATTTTTACAAATTTATGCAACTTGTTGCATGATAAAATATATAAATAAAATATATAAATTTTAACTTTTGTTACATTCTTAATTTTCTGGTTCAGTAGGATTATTGAATAAATTAGCGCCCCCCTGCGGTGGTGATGTGCTATTTCATCAAATTATCACGCTCATTGTTGCTCATGTGTATACAGATAGGCAGACTGACTTCTGACAGGTAAACTGACTGTTGGTGTGAATAAGTATGAGATTGTGTGTGGTATCCTGATGCCAACATAGTAAAAACCATAAACATAAAATATAGCTGCAGTTGAACAACTGTGGGAGGTGGGGCTTCAGAGGAATGAAGACTATAGAAGATCCCTGACTGTGCTGTTCCTGGTGGAGTTTCGAACAGCATGTTAGTGCTGTTGTAAAATCAGCACCTTAATAAGTTTCAGTTGACTCTGCTACATTGTCCACCTTACCTTAATAGCATTTAGCAGATGTTCTTACCCAGAGTGACGTACAACATACCCAGAGTAGCCTTGCTTAAGGGCACTTCAGCCATTCCTGCTGGTCCAGGGAATTGAACCGACAGCCTTTTGGCTGCAAAGCTGCTTCTCTAACCATTAGGCCATGGCTTCCCATGTCCATGTCTCACGGATGCAGAAAAAGCAGATTATCTCAATACCTTCTTGACTGGGTGCCTGCCCACAGGCATCATGGTGTTGGCCACCTGTGGACAAATCTGACGCAAACTCTACAAGTAGACGTGGTACTAGTTTTGGGACGGGGTGTCACTTGGAGCTGGCTGGGGTCACGGAGAGGACAGGGAAAAATGGAGACAGCTCCTCTCCACCATCAATCATGACCTGACCTATCACAAGCAGACAGTATCTTTGTTCTACAGCAGACAAAAATCTAACCAAGTTTTAGATCAAGTACCATGGTAATGGAACCATAATGATTTGGTGTGGAAAAAGTAATCACCATGGACAAACCTAAAAATCAACCTAAGCACCTGTGTAAGTCGACTCTTTCCCTGCACAAAAATATTGATGTATCTTTTGAATTAATTCACCAACTCTGAGCCCCTAACATTGTAACATAAAACTAAACCAGCACAAACAAATTACAAACCACACAGACAAAACAATAACAGCCCATAACACATTCAACACCCTGTTTCAACACACACACACACACACAAACTGTTCACACAACGGACTCTTTATTTAAACTGGCATTATGGCAGCACAGTATAAACTGCACAAAGCAAAGTGTGTTCTTCTGACTGGAAGCAGGATACTGACATCTGTAGGTTGCAGTGTGAGAATGTGTGTGAATGGTGAAGAACCATGTTGGTGGTTGTACAAGAAATGAGAGACACTTTATGTGCATGAAGAAACAAATCTGATTAGCCAATATCAGTGCCTCATCGTGATTGCCCAAAGATGCAATTACATGACATGACAGATAGCCTTGATGCGCATCCACACAACTACGTGTGTGTGTGTATTAGGGTATATTAATAGGACTATGAGGGCCTAATCCAGCTTGAACTGTAAATACAGCAACCTGGAGCTGAAGGTCAACAGCACTCAGTAAGTGGTATTTCTGTTTTCACTGAGGTACCATGGAAAAAAAAGAAAGAAAAAAAATACTCACATGACTTACACATGGGTACATAATAAAAGCCGAGACTCTGGTACCATTGTGTCCAATATATCTTGGCTTCGAGTCCACACTGTCAGAAATAGGGATACAGTAGGAGTCCATTTCTGTCCTCCAAGGTACAATCTACATTAACATACCCTCTTGGGCCTTGGGGGTAACTATGTGTACCTTTTAAGGGCCCAAAAGGTACTTATATGTTCACAAGCAGTATATAAAGGGTACAAATAAGTACCTTAGAGGGTACTGCCCCAGTGACAAGCTGTTGTTCCCTGAAAGGCACAGTCCTGAACTTTATTTAAGAGTCCAGTCTGGCTGCGACAATAAATAATAGAGAAATATGATTTCAGTGTCGATTTCTGAACTCATACATGAACTTGTTTCCAACAACTGGTTTTGTTCTTGCTTCAGAGCGGCTACTGCTCCAAAATAACAAAACCAATCATTGTCCTCAAGTTACTGTATGAAAGTTTTGCTGTATTTAATAAGCAGTTCGTACACTGTGACCTGAATACAAAGAACAGCTGTATCTTTACTTCAGTGTAACTAGAACTTCTGCGATAATTTTTTCATGGCCAAGCAACTACAGTAATGGTCTTTGACTGCTACAATGCTGTTAAAACCTTGTGATTAACTGCATGAAGAATAGCGCGATGAGAACAAAAACAGTGGCATACACCAGATGAAGGATACTCTATGTTCATTCAGTGTACATAAGGGATCATTTTGCAACTTAGATATGCCCGTATTAAGATTTATTTAGCCCTCTGTGGACTATCACCTTGTTGTGGTGGAGGGCCTTGTGTGTCTTGATGATCCTGACAGCTATGCTGATGGGAGCTATCACTCCTAGTGGGCCACCCAAGCCAGACAGGTCGAAGGGAAGAGGCCAGACAAAGAGTAGTCCAATTTTACCCCAGTTACCCCATGGTCTAGAAATACCGGGTTGGTATCCGGCAGGTGATAACCGTGTCTCATGGGGAGGAAGGGCTCTTTAGTCTTGGTTGACAAACTGAGATGGTGTCTCGAAAAAAAAAAACCTTTGGTTCCCACAATGTTCTAGTGGCATGGCATTGGGAGTGGTCCAACTGCCACTGTGGAGGGGACGCCACAGGAACCACTTAGCCTTCTGAAAAAATGAAATGGATACAACCATAGGAGCGGCACAGTGGTGTAGTGGTTAGCACGGTCACCTCACAGCAAGAAGATTCTAGGTTCGAACCCAGCGGCCGGTGAGGGCCTTTCTGTATGGAGTTTGCATGTTCTTCCCATGTCTGCATGAGTTTCCTCCAGGTGCTCTGGTTTCCCCCACAATCCAAAGACATGCAGTTAGGGTGATGTGGGCTGAGGTGCTCTTGAGCAAGGTACCTGACCCCTGACTGCTCCCCGGGCGCTCTGGTGTGGCTGCCCACTGCTTTGAGTGTTGAGTGTGAGTGCATGTGTTCACTGCTTCAGATGGGTTAAATGAAGAGGATGAATTTCACTGTGCTTGAAGTGTGCATGTGACAAAGGTTTCTTCTTCTTCCAACAGCTCTCAGATTCAAGACCCTAACTAAAAAGAAAGGTATTCATCATGAAATAGTCACATACTGTAGTATTAAATATTTATTTTTAAATTCAATATTATTCAAATATTACATACAATAAAACAGAACAATTTTTACCCCATTTTGTACTAAATTAGTCATTGCCAAATTCCTACCTACTGGCTAATTACAGGCATTGCGTGATAGCTAGAGACCAGGGAATGTAAATGCTAATACACGCTCCCTTAAAGTCTTGTGAAGCCAGTCATCAAATTTTCAAGAATTCAACAGCAAAGTGAAGTTTATCTTACTCCTCCTAACCACAAGGGGCAGTATACATTCATGTGCACATGCATGCCAAGACCTTTCAAAAAGTCAATGTGACTGTATAATCTTCCACCTTATAGAGCTGGTAATAGTCTCTGGTCATCTTCCATCATCTCTTCGCTTGTGGTGAGTGTAATTTTCATAATTCTTCAGGACAAAACTCCTGTGGCTTGTGTTGGGTTTTCTCTTTAGCATGCTATTACTTACTACCTTGTCCACAGCTAGTTACAAACTGTTGCTATTTTTCAGTATGGCAGTCACCTCTACATTCCTTGCCTGATGGGATCCCCACTGGTGCTCTGAGTTTTTCACATGGCACCTTATCTATGGCTCATGATCTGCAGGCCTGAGAATACAAACCACGCAGCATCTTTATGTGATATCACCGCACACCATCTCTGTTTCACCTACCACATGTACACTGTTGAACACTAACAAGCCCTAAAATGGACAGAATTCCACTCTCAGGTCCATAACAGGCACCTGGCTGCCCCCATTCATCAAGACCCTAAACAGTTTTTGACAGTCCTGCCAAATTCTGATGGTCAGAGGAATCATGATACTACAGTACAGTATTTAGATAACTGGCTCCAACATGTCACAAGAGAACATATAAGATATCCATCCAGGATACTTGACATACAAGCGAGTGCTTGGTGTTATGGTGAACTCAGAAAAGAGCTCCCTCACACTGAAACAGATAACAGAATTAATTACCATGAGGTTGTTTATTGAGATTGCTAACCACCCTGTCATCCGATGTGTGGCAGACATAATCACCCTTGCCAAACAATTCCAGGTAGGTCACTATATGTGGTTTGAAATTCTGTTGAGGAAGCCAGAAACCCAGACAGCAGCCACTTTGGACCTGTTGGAACTGGACTTCCAGAAGTGGGTTATCATTGGCTAAATCCCCAACACCACATCAGATCATGTCCTTGTCTCAGTGAAAAGGGCACAGGCTCTAGTAAGCTTGAGACACTGGACTGTCCTCAATAATGGAGTCTGCTTGGTATGGGTGTCGCATCAGAGACACCATGGGCATAGTCACCATGGGCAATGGGACAGGGTGTACTGGCTCACCAATGGTCTACTTTATGCATTTCTATCACTAAACTGAAAATGCCACAAAGACCTTAAGATGTCATCCCTGAGCAGACCTTTTGTCCCAAAAGAATGGTTCAGAGATTTGGCATTTAACTAAGGCATCTACGGCTGTAGGTTTGAACTTCATGGTGAAGTGTAGTTGAGGACTGCAACCGAGCAGTCAGGAAACACTCCTGAAGGGCAGAACATCTACTACATGATTCTTGTATACTCTTAAATGTAAATTACCCCTTGAAATGGTATGCACCGTTTGGATACAGTGCACTGCTAGGTTACTAGCCTTCCTCCAGGAACAGCAGAAAGTCCCAGTCTATGCTAAATATGTATATGAACCCTAAGAGCCCAACATGGTATCTCCTCCTACTGGAGTCCTTATTCTTATGAACCCCTGCAAGATGCTGAACTGAAATAACTGCCTCTAAAAGGACTTGTCAAAAAAGTAAAATCTGCATGACTTGGTGTTAAGTTTGCCTTGGTGGATGGCCAACTGATCTGAGGGTGACCATGTGGCTGACCTTTTTTTTTTTGCCCAAGCTTACACTACCACACTTTGTTAACCAATCAATTGACCTTACAGTGACTGCTGAGGATAAAACTACATTTTGTTCTTTGTTATATCCAATACTCCCCCCGAGATACTATGCAGACTGGACATATGTGATTAAAATTATCAGCTCACACCTGGGTCATGGCATAGAAACTTGCCACTTTACAAGGTGCCCAGGTGTTTTTCTACAGATTATACATCACCCCTCTTAAGGGTGTGAGTGTGGTGATCATCTCTGCACACCTTTTCAGACTTGGAATATGTAACCCAGGTGATATTCACCACCCATGAAGGTTAGGAAGGGTGAAATATGATGCTTGTAACATATAACCATGATTTTATGAGCACAAGATAAATGGTTGGGTTTCGTGTCATCTGAAGTACTACCAATCCAGATGGAACATGAACAGAAAGTTCCAGAGATGTGGCAAAACAGGATTCATAGCAAAGAATATATTATGGTCACTTTCTGACATTGTTGGAAAATTTTGATGTGTACATACAAACAAGAACCCAGGTGATACAAACACCACCCCAAGAAGTTATCTGGTGTTCATACAAGCACAGTTACTGATGGCTCCATAGGAACACACTTGTGCGTCTTTAGTGTACTTGAATGTGGGAATTTCCTTCCACACTCTGAGCAGTGATATGGCTTCTCTCCTGTGTGAATGCGTTGGTGTATTTGGAGATGACTCCGTCGTCTAAAACTCTTTCTACACTGTAAACAGTGAAATGGCTTTTCTCCTGTGTGAATGCGTTGGTGCAGTTGGAGAGTGCCCTTTCGACTAAAACATTTCCCACATTGTGCGCAGTGATGCGGTTTCTCTTCTGTGTGAATGCGCTGGTGAGCTTGGAGATGACCCTGGTGAGAAAAACTCTTCTCACACTGTGAGCAGTGATATGGCTTCTCTCCAGTATGTATGCGCTTGTGGACTTGAAGATGACTTTCATAAGGAAAGCTCTTCCCGCACTGTAAGCAGATATAAGTCTTCTCCCCAGTGTGACTGCGCCGATGTGTTTGGAGAGTACTCTTTCGGGTAAAGCGTTTTCCACACTCAGAGCAACAATGCAGCTTCTCTTCTGTGTGAATGCGCTGGTGTATCTGGAGATTAGTCTGCCGTCTAAAACTCTTCCCACACTGTGAACAGCAATACGGCTTCTCTCCCGTGTGAATGAGCTGGTGCTGTCGGAGATGACTCTGATGAGTAAAATTCTTTCCACATTGCAAGCAGTGAAATGGCCTCTCTCCTGTGTGAAGACGCTGGTGGACGTGGAAAGCGCCATGATGAGCAAAACTCTTTCCACATTGCGAGCAATGATATGGCTTCTCTCCTGTGTGAATGCGCTGGTGTATTTGTAAATTGTTGTGGTAAGTGAAACTCTTCCCACACTCTGAGCAACGATACGGCTTCTCTCCTGTATGAATATGTTGGTGCCTGAGGAGATTACTCTGGTGAGCAAAACTCTTCCCACATTCTGAGCAGCGAAACGGCTTTTCTTCTGTGTGAGTGCGCTGGTGTATTTCGAGATTACGCTGAAAAGCAAAGCTCTTGCCACACTCGGAACAGTGATACAGCTTGTCTCCCGTGTGGATGAGCTGGTGGGTTTGGAGATGATTTTGGCGGGTGAAACTCTTCCCACACTGTGAGCAGTGATACGGCTTGTCTCCTGTGTGAATGCGTTGGTGTGCTTGGAGATTGCCTTGTCGGGTAAATCTCTTGCCACATTGTAAGCAGTGATACGGCTTCTCTCCAGTGTGAATGCGCTGATGTGCTTGGAGATTACTTTGTCGCGCGAAACTTTTCCCACACTGTAAGCAGTGGTATGGCTTTTCTCCAGTGTGTATGCGTTCATGTGCCTCGAGATGATTCTGCTGAGTAAAACTCTTCCTGCAATGCGCGCATCGATACGGCTTTTCTCTTTCATGAATGCATGGGTGCGTATGAAGAGAACTCTGGTATGCAAAACTCTTGCCACACTCTGAGCAACAATACGGCTTCTCTCTGGTGTGGATGCGTAGGTGCATTTTCAAGTGGCTTTTTCGTCTAAAATTCTTCTTACACTGTGTGCAGTGATGGGGCTTCACTCCCGTGTGAATGCGCTGGTGTGTCTGGAGATTACTCTGTCGTCTAAAACTCTTCCCACACTGTGAGCAACGATACGGCGTCTCCCCAGTGTGAACGAGCTCATGGATTTGTAGGGTAGTATGGAAAGCAAAACTCTTCCCACACTCTGAGCAGTGGTACGGTTTCTCTCCTACAGGAATGTCCTGGTGTACTAGCAGACTGCTCTGGTGAGTAAAACTTTCTCTATACCATGAGCTATTATACAGGTTTTCTTCTGTGTGAACACACTGGTGTGTTTGGAAATCACGTGGGTGAGGAAAACTCTTCCCGCAATCTGAACAGTAATCAACTTTGACTTCTTCCTGCTCTCGTCCAGGAGCAGTGTGAAGAGAACCAGAAAGTGTTTGCTGATTATCAGCACTTCTTCTTTGCAAATCCATCAAATCCTCTTTCCAGTGGCTTCTTCTGATGTGTTTCTGAAGATAAATTTGTGATGTATAAGAAAGGTGACACCGGGAACAGGAGAAGACTTGTACCAGACTTGCATCTTTCATTTCTGGAACATCAAAGAAAAAAAGTAGTTTTACTTTTTTTTTTTAAACATACTGAACCAGGATGAACAATAAAATGAAAGATTGTGTTGACCAAAGGCAGTGGAAAGTATACTGAAGACTCCCTGTGGACCTGCACAGGAATCGAGTTCATATGATAAGTCACATAAGGGGGACAAAAATGGACAAAAGTATGTGGACACCTGGACCATCACACCCAAATATTGAAAAAGCACATATGGGTGTGTCCTGGATACAATTTTAAATGGTCGAAAAAGCATGAGATGGTGATAGGAATTGGGTAGGGTTAGAATAACCACTGCTAGTCATTTGGGTAGTAGGTAGGAATGATAAAATCACAATGTTTGGACATAACCATTTATGGAAGACTTTTTGTTCCAGAGGCAGCTGAATTCAAGGCCGTGATCTCTGGGGTACTCCTCTCCGTACCACACCAAGAGCTCCTGGCCTGGTTTAATGGGTTGACAGCAACGATAGTGAATCCCTCCTCGATACTGGAATGCAACAAGATTCTGTTCTTCACCATTACGAGCACAGTTCACATACCTTTGAGAATGAGGGAACATGGAGAGAGAGAGAGGGGCAAAAAAGCAATAGAGATATAAGAAGAAGACAGGGACACAGCGCCCAAGTCCAACAAATAAGTAACTGTAGAAATCAATGACTAAAGAAAGGCCAAAAAGTCTTCAGCAGTGTCTTACCTCATCCAGTTAGCATAAATCTCTTTCTTAGCATCTATATATTCCTCACATTGTCTTCTGTATATCTGCAGAAAATATTTTTTATCCATTAATAATGCAAATGACCATAACTATACATTTCCTGACTTATCCACTACTCCTGGGATCACATTTAAAAAGTTGGTCATGGACACACTGAGAACTCGGGAATTATTTAAATTCGCACCACTGTTTATCTGGTCAAGCAATTTAATCAAACCATTGAGAATATAATTTGTACAGTAGTGCTTGAAAGTTTGTGAACCCTTTAGAATTTTCTATATTTCTGCATAAATATGACCTAAAACATCA
>JAOBAM010000022.1:43492909-43507935 GCA_025212355.1 Notarius kessleri
AGCTGGGATAGGCTCCAGCTTGCCTGCGACCTTGTAGAACAGGATAAAGCGGCTAGAGATAATGAGATGAGATGAGATAATGTTTACTCTTGATTTTATTTTTAATATTGTGACACCATTTAGTGCTTCCACATGGGTACGCCTAACACTGTGTTGCTGGTATTGTGTCAATTAGTTCCCTCCTCCGTGTGTCTGTGTTATCATGTCTACAGCAGGTAATTAGAGCAAATGGCTTTGACATATACAGCATTAGTGAAGAATTGTGCAATCAGGTTTGAGAAATATGATGAAACAAATTAACCAAGAAAAATAACGAGCAGTGAAATCTCTGCTCGCCGATGCAAACAGGTGAACAGGGTAAGAGAAGGTGTGTGTGTATGGGTGGGGGGGTGATAGGGTGTCAGTGCTGAGCACCATAAAGGCAACATTCGCGATTCGCCTAAAATATCTGAAGTTGCGAAGTTGCATTTGACCTGCTGAATTCTGAGTCACAACATTAAAGACAGTGAGGTGTTGAGAACCCAGCTCAAGCCTTTAACTCATACTGTATCACACTTCCTTCTAGAACATGAGCTGTTAGCTAGCAAAAGGGTCGTGTAACTCGGCACCGTGTGCTGCACGAACATCAGACCTGTCAGAGACTGCTGAGGAAAAACAAATACAAATAAAAATAAAAATAAAAGCACAGGAGTGAGGTGTTTTCCAGAATAATGCTGTATTAGAGAAGAGGAATAAAAATAATGCAGATGCTCAGAGGGAGGATGTTGTTCTGTATTTCTGTAATTCTCCTCTTTGCTGTCAGGCTCGAGTGGAGCCTCGCACCACGGGAAACAATAAATCAGAACAAAATTAGAGTGGAGGAAAAATAAATGATCTACCAGGCCTTTGTACGTGATGCCAAAATCCTATAACAATCAAAGTAATGATGCATCATTAGTAAACTTTAGCAAAGAAAGTGCGGAATTGAAATATGACCGTTTTTGTCAGGCATCTGAAATCTGTAACGTTTAAAGGATGTGACTGATCTGATTCTGGATTCTGATTAGTCAAAAGGTGTTGATCCATTCAAATTAGATTTGTTCTAACATGCCAGTGTAACAACTTTTGGTTTTATTATGGATCACTGTCAGGAGTTTACGCTTTGCAGTTTCTCAGGAACATCTCAGTAAGAACGGTGCATTTTTTTCCATTTATTTAATTTTGACAGAAAGAAAAGAAAGAGAAGGTGGTGAAGGAATGACTGTTTATAGCTTTGATGACATGAGAAAAAAACGTAAACAAGTTTCATGGAAGTTCTATTATCAGTGTTGTACAAGTTCATGCTCCTTTCTTCTGAAATCTTTTACTGTATGCATCCTATGATAGAATCACAGATAGAGATTACTTTTAAAAGCCAAGAAAATCCAGAGTGAGTCCATGTTTTATATTACATAATGTATCTTAAAACAGGATGATTCAAAACAGAGTCCTTGGGTAAATTCTGCCATAAAATACAGTACTTCTTATTGTTTTTGTTGCATGACTGCCTCCATCTTTTCTGGACTGCCTGGTGTGTGAGTGAGCATCATTCACTCTGACTAGATTTGTTCAGATCACCACTCACCAAAAATATCAGCACGTTCATGAACAACACAGTCCACAACATTAATGTAACTTCTTTCAGCTGCTCCCATACGTTCGGAGTTGCTACAGCGGATCTGTTCCGTATATTTGATTTGGCATAGGTTTTACACCAAATGCCATTCCTGACACAACCCTCCCTAATCTATCCGGGCTTGAGACCTGTCCTGTACAACCCCAGTGGCTGGGTATTTTACCTCATCTGCATGTCTTTGAACGGTGGGGGAAACTGGGGCACCTGGAGGAAACCCACGCAGACACGGGGAGAACATGCAAACTCCTCTCACACACACACACACACACACAGGAAGGTGCCTGTTAGTTGCAGGGTTCGAACCCGGAACCTTGCTGTGAGGTGACAGTGCTAACCACCAAACCATCATGCCACCTCCCATGTCATACTATTTATCCATTTATAGTTACATTAATTTCCACAACAACATTGCATTCTTTAATTCATCAGAACCTGTAATAATTGATAAACTGCTGTCGTAAAAATAATTACCAAACATCTGGATGTGGAAAATCCTCAATGGATAATCCAAGTTGTTATATTAACTCTGCTTCATCATTTCACACCATCATTGATTATTTTCTGACAACAAGTAAGACATGGAATTTTTGTACATCATAGGGACCGATGCTGGAATTCAACACAAGGTGCAAGAAGCAAAACTGGAAAGTGTTTATTCTTCTCTCCTTTTTTTTTGGCTTTCAATTTGTGCACCAAGATGCAAATGAATCAACAGATCAGGTCGGAGAAACTCAGTGTTCAGCCACTCAGGTTAGCTCTGTTAGCCAATCTGTTGAACTGGTTTCATTGTGTTTGGAATTAGTTTCTCTTCAAAATGAAAGATGCTTGGTAAGGTAATGGCACCATGCTGGAGATGTTTAAATATTCATTGACCGTTCCAGCATGAACAATATGCCATACATCACTCTGACTGTAATCCGCACATTTTCCTGTAAACTACCTCATGAGGCAAGAACAATATCAATAACCTGTTTTGCATTTATTTATATATTTGCTTCCCAGTCCTCTGCAGCCCAGTGGAATCATTTACAGTGCAGAGACAAATGCTCCTGCATCTCCTCGTCTTGGCCTGTTCTCTATCACACACCCACCTGCTTCGGGAAGTGAGCGAGAGAAATGAAATTGGCGTTACAAAGCACATTCATACCACCATGCCAACACTGCACTAATATTTGGTCATTTCTATTCAGTTGTATGGTGCAATCATGCATCCACTTGTACAGGGTTGAGCAGTACAGCTTTGTGATCCAATTATACAAGGCCACAGCTTCCAGGGAACACACACACACACACACCTCATCTAGTTTGTCCAAACTCACTCCTTATACTAATTAAGCCCTTTCATGCCATGTCTAACCCTCCAGCTAAGCTAAATTTCAGCTCAGTTCTGATTCACTGCATCAGGCATCCAGGTGCTAACAGAAGCCTTACTGGTGTCGCTATCCAATCCAAACAAAATGTTCATTTACACAATTTGACATGATAATTACACAGGAAATGTCATGCTATTGAACATCTTTCAAGTTGACAAAGACAGAATATGCCTGCATTTAATTGATGAGTACTCTAGCTGTCCGATCTATTGCAAATCATACACAGTGAATCCCATCTAAACAGGGATCGAATGTTGCAGAAAATGTAGTCTTCAATCATATGATGGGTTTTACACTTGTCCATTATCTGTATCAATGTTGTTAGGTTTGTCATTTAGTTAAAAGAGTTGGAGCTGGAAGCACAGTGGTGCAGGGGTTATCTTTCACCTCACAGCAAGAAGGTTCTGGGTTCAAACCTTGTAGCTGACTGAGGTCTTGCTGTGTAGAGTTTGCATGTTCTCCTTGTGCTTGGGTGGGTTTCCTCAGGGTGCTCCGATTTCCTCCCAAAATCCAATGACACACTGGTTAGGTCAATTGGCTAATTTAAATACCCTGTAGGTGTGAGTGTGATGGTTGTTAGACCTGAGATAGATTGGTGACTTGCCCAGGGTTAAGGATCACTGAAGGAGTAGTACCTTTCCTAGTGGCCTATAGGCACCCTAGACTGGTCTCCCTACATCCAGCACTCTTTGAAGTGCAACATATGGTCACTCATGAGCTGAGCACATTAGCCTCTCCATGGTGAAGGCCAACCATCTGTCCTACTCATGGTGCCCCGTTACTATCGCAGAACATGGCGGATCTTGGGGATTAAATCCTGAAAACAAATCCCACCTCATGTTTTGGTGGTGCAACAAGTCTTCTCTGCGACTGTGTCAGCCTTGCCCGTTGAGCAACAGGGATTACTTGCCAAGGGACACTATTCCACGCCATTTAGTGTTGACATCGAAGCGTAGCCTTACCTCACCTTACTAGGGTGAACCCCACCTCTCACCCATTGTCAGCTCTGACTGGCTCCAACTCAGCCATGATCCTGCTGGATAAGTGGTATTGATAATGAAAGAATACATGAATGAATGAATAGTTGAAGACTAATTGACAGTTTCTTGAAATAAAAAAAGTTTCCACTGCAACTCGATAACAAAACAAGCAACTATAAACAACGTATAAAGTATTAAAAAACGTGCTTGATTGTAATTATAACAAAACCAGGAAGTGCTGTTTATATGAAACACAGGGTGACTGGAGAGATTCAAAATAAATTAATATGATGTTTAATAAGATTAAACCTCCACTGTGATCAAACGGCAGTCCTAATTCTTTTATACTCGAAGATGCACCTGGCTCCAAAAAGTGTGAGAACCTTGAGTATGTTGGATTGTTTGAGAATAAATCAAATGTTGAATGCAGAATAAATACATTCCTTAGGATAGTTTATGGAAATGCTAATGCAGAAAACACTTAGTAGCTTATGCTAATTGATATTTTGAGAAAAAACACAGACCTTTCCTGGAGTCCAGGAGTAAAATTACAAGAGTATCTTATTTCCTTGACATGACTTGCTTCAAAATGCTGGAAGACAGTATTTTTTTAAACATATAGAAGTTTGAAGAACCAATTAATCTCCAACATTCATGATTCTGAAGCTTGTCACCAACTAAAGTGTACTAAAGGTATCATACAAACTGCAAATAGAGCATCTGAGGCTGATACTTTGTTCTACATAAAACATCTAAGTGATCCCCCAGAGGGTCAAACAGTAAATCTCCTCAGAGTGCTAGATAGAACTCGATTTTCAAAGAGCATATTGCATGTTCTAGAGTGAATTTTGCCAGGAGCAAGCCAACAAAACCAGTGGTGCAAAGGTAACCATTTGCATTAATCAAACCAAATGGTATTACCAGAAACTCAAACATGTGTCATCAGTGTTTATTCCAGGCGATGCAACATGTTCAGACACATATTTCAGAGAAACTCAAGTCACTGATATCTTGATTATTTTTCATCATAATGTCCAACACAATCCCCCCAAAAAACCACCATCCACTCAGCCAAGGAGCCTTCCAGGCTTCATATTTCATCGCTCAATGTTTACAGGCGCTGTCTGAAATACAGAGGGGATTATGGATGTGAAATCCTGTGCTGTGTGTTTGCAGGCTCCAGGGTTGGAAGATAATTATCCCTCGGCATATGGTTCCGTTCTCTCCCTCTACCGAGATGCTCACGCTGATCTGGATCTGTTATAGTCATCAGATATAGTGGGGGGCTGGAAATGTTACATTCTCAGGTTGGGAGCTGTTCTGATTGCTGGCTTTCTTCATTTCTATCACCATCTCTGTTCAGTTTTAGAAATTGTTTTTTTTTTTTCCTCTGAAATCTCATGGTAAACTACTGTTAAAGTTTGATGGACAGCTAAAGAGCTTTGCATTTTTTTGTGGCTGCTGAACATCTTTTGTAAAATGTCACCTTTTTAGCACTCACACTCTTGTTAAAGGAGGTCGGCGAAGGTGTGTGGCAAAGACGAGGAAGCGTTGAAAGCAGCTAATGGCACTATAATGGGGTTAAATTTCACCGCCCCAGCCTATTCCTGCCGGCACTTAATGAAGCGCGAGGCCTCCACAAGCCAAGCGATTAGCATCTTAAATATGCTTTGGCGTCTGAGCCGGGAGATAAGGGAGAAATCGAGACAAAGACAGAAAGAAAAAGGATGCATGGGAAGTTTCCATCGAGCTGCAGACTGAGGGTCAATCACTCAGACTGGCTTTCCTTTGACCTCTGGTGTTATAGCTTTTGTAATGAACCTTATATTACCTCCACTGCACAGAAATAGGGTAAGGAATCCAATTAAAACCCTAGGTTAGTGATATAAATAAAGGCTACAGTATATCTCAACTTTCTGAAGGCACATCTGTGGCATAATTAAAAGCCTGAGGCAGATATTTTCAGGCTGATCTGTACTGAGCTGAATGTTCTAGTTTAATCTCAATAGAACCTGACATGGGTTCACAAATGGACTTACCCATGAATATAAGCAAACACAAAACAAAACAAAGTGGAAGGGCACTTCGTAGAGTGCATATCCAGTGTCCACCAAGCCACATATTCAGATTTGTATCAAAATCTAATCAATTGTTCTTTGGCTCATGGATCACCTTTCCACAAAATTTCATCAAAATCTGTTCACTACTTTTTGAGTTACATTTGGAACAGAAAAAAAAAAATCCTGGCTCCACATATATATCCAGATTTGCATAAAATTTAATCAATTGTTCCTTGGCCTATGGCCCACCTTTCCTCCAAATTTCATCAAAATCCACTCACTACTTTTTGAGTTATGTTGGGAACCAACAAACAAACAGAGGTGAAAACAAAGTTGGTGGAGGTAAAAATATATACAGTACAATCAGTTCCTAATATGATGTTTAGATCATTATTTAAAATACACAAAATCCAATTCATCCCTCATCTCCTGCATCCTAAATAATCTTTACTGAGATTGCATTCAAGATTTCTCAAGGTTCCTCATTGTATGCCGTAGCTACAGACCAGGCAAAGTAAGCAATTAGCTGAAGCCGCAAGCATCAAGATAATACACCAAGATTGATCACTAGCCTGCAGAAATGCACAAGTACAGAAACTTCCCGAAAACCACCATGGGAGTGTTACAGCCGCATTTTAAGGGAGCCCCTTCTAAGTGAGTTCCATCAGTTTGTTCAAATATAAAGCTGGCAGCGTGTCAGAAATGAAGATGGTGTGTGTAGCAGGAGGAAAGAAAACAATAAAACAAGAAGAGAAGGAAAACAGGAAGCAGGACTGTTGTATGTGGTGAAGGAAATGATGAATGAATTAAAGGTGTCAAGTGTAAACTTAATGTAAAGGTCAGAAAATTCAGAAATACTGGGGGTGTCATGGCTCAGTTGGATAAGGTGCCATACCATAAATCTGGGGACCCAGGTTTGATTCCGACCTGAGGTCATTTCCCCGTCTCTGTCTCCCGCTCATTTCCTTTCTCTACACTGTCCTATCCAATAAAAAAGGTGAAAAAAGCCCAAAAAATTTATTCAAAAGAAAATTCAGAAATCCGTCTGTCTTAAAGACCTTCCCATGGTGGAAACTTGGACAAAGATTCTCAGTTGCACCACTTTCAGGGCTGTTGTTAGAGAAAATTAATCATCGCCCCCTTAGGGGAAGCCATAGCCTAATGGTTAGAGAAGCAGCTTTGGGACAAAAAGGTTGCTGGTTTGATTACCTGGACCAGCAGGAATGGCTGAAGTGCCCTTGAGTAAGGCACCTAACCCCCAACTGCTCCCCAGGCTGCTCTGGGTATGTTGTATGTCACTTTGGATAAGAGCGCCTGCTAAATACCTGTAATGTAATGTAACCTACTGACCAAACAGAAAAACCTGTAAGTCAGTAGAATGGAATGTATAAATTATATGTTTTACCTGAAGAAAAGGAGTGTCCAGACTAGACACTAGCCATATCCTTGGCTAGAGATCACAGTCATGAATAATCACTCAAAATGGCTTGATGCATTTTGTTTTTGCCCTGGAGCTCCCACAAACTTTACTGTTGCCTCTGATGGTAGATGGAAGTTGTTGGTTTTTTTCTTCCCCACTCTCTATAGTATGAAGCTTATGCTCTCTCAACATGCACTGTGGGCAGCTTGTTATCCCTTGCCAGGAGAGGAGTCCTCCAAATCCACCCTGTTTATCTGAGCTCAAAACAATCCCTGTACATCTTTTTTCTTTTTCTGCCGACCCTTATTAAGAGCACCATAGGACATAGATATACTGTATACTCAGCATACAGTCGTCTCCTGTTAGTGCCTCACTTTTGGCCTACTGGACTTTACTTGTCATGGCACTTTGTTTTCTGTCGACCTATTGCGCTCTTACAACTCCTGACGTGTTGCTGAACTGTGTACTGTGCATTCCATGTTGAGAAGGTGTCCAATCCTGTTATACAGCAAAGAAAAGAAAGTTTCCATGTGTAAGGAGAAAGCTCTAGCCAGAGGAAGGAAAGGTTGTCAGATTCACTTATGTCTACGTGGAATTTTCAGCTCCTACCTGGCTGTTCTTGTGTTATTGGGGGTTTAACTATTTCAGGAGCTTTTCATAGTCAGATTTTCACTTCTTCTTGCAAGAAGAAAGCTTTTTGGTTTGTGAGTTCACGCATGAAAAATGTACACATCTAATCAGGGGCTGTTTTAGTGCTGGCTTGTGGTTGGCTATTATTAGCAAGCTGCGAACCATAGGGGGCTGGAGAGCTCACATTCTCTGGGAATAATTATGTGACAAGTCTATTCTCATCTGAAATATATGAATACAAAATCTAAACACCTCTGAATCTCAGAGTCTCAAAAATACATTTCCTGGCTTTGATATTTTTCTTTGACTAAGCTGATTTATCTGAGCTTTCTGAATAAAAAAAAATTCAATGAAAATTATAGAAGCTACTCAGATGACAGACCATATACCCTGCTTGTGGTTTTGTTGGATGATTAACAGGCCTATGTGTCTAAAAGGCAAATTCTGACAGAGAAACCCTCTGATTCCAGGGGTTCCCTCACAGAGACATACCAAAAGAACAGTTGGAACCAGATTTCTTGAAGAGTGCATGATGATTGATGGTTCTACCATGTTTAAAGGATTGGAACCATTTCTGGCAAGGAAACCCTCTGATTCTAGGGGTTTGATCAGATGGACAAACCAAAGAACCTCCATGCTAGAAGTTGGAACCCTTTCTCTAAAACAATGGATTCAACCAGGTGCAGTTGCGTCACATTCCGGCTGCAACGTGGCTGCCGCAGCTGATCTCAGCCATTCAAGACAATGCGTGTGATTGTAACAGATGTACCATGGCACGTTTCAGAAGCATCCTGGAAGCAGCTCTCTGCATTGCTAAAAATATGTGTCTAGTCTATTTTTGCCACAAGCCGTGTTCAGTCTGCGCAGAGCAGCACAAAAATCAAGCAGAAATGACCAAATAAAAATCAACAAAACCTGGCAAAAAAAAAAACATTCTACTTCTGAAATGCTATTGGTGGGGTATGAAGCCACGTTGAGTATGAAACAAAAAGCGTTGCAGACAGGATGTCACAGAAATGCACTTGGTGTAATCCAGGGATAAGTGTGTATGATGTCCCTGCTTTTTACACTACTCAAGGGTTCTTTGGGTAGTTAATTGGTTCAAATATTTTGGGACATACCAAACAATCCTTGAGAGGGTGCTAATTGGAATCATGTCACATTTAGAAAGAAGAAGTCTTTATTTCTCACATACATACTCAAGCACAGTGAAATTCATTCTCTGCATTTAACTCATCTGAAGCAGTGAACACACACACACACACACAAGTGAGCAATAAGCACACACACATACCCAGAGCAGTGGGCAGCTACGCTACAGCTCCCGGGAAGCAGTTGGGGATTAGGTGCCTTGCTCAAGGGCACTTCAGCCCAAGGCCACCCCATTTTAACCTAACTGCATGTCTTTGAACTGTGGGGGAAACCAGAGCACCCAGAGAAAACCCATGTAGACACAGGGAGAACATGCAAACTCCACACAGAAAGGCCCCTTTCGGCCACTGGGCTCGAACCCAGAACCTTAAAGGGTTCCCCCAGAAGGACAAACCCTGAAATCAAAGTTTAGTTTAATATTTTTTCCAATGGAAGTTGAAAATATATACACCTACAAATAAATAAATAGATCTAGAGTAATAGTAGTCATAGTAGTAGTAGTTGTTGTTGTTGTTATTGCTCTGTGCCATACCTCCTCACTGAACCACCAACTCCATGTCTGGTGTTTTGAGATAACTGTATTTACATACTGTGTTATGGCACTTGTTACTTTGGTTTGTTTATTTTCTTTGTGCACAGAGTACATTGCTTATAGAGATATTTATGTTCCTGTATATTGTGTTCATATGTTGTTGTGTATGGTCTGATTCTTGTCTTCTTACCTGTTCCTACTGCTACTGTAACACTGAACTTTCCTTTCATGGGGTCAATAGAATTGCATCTTATCTTATCTTATTTACCAATTTTACGACATGGGAATGTATCTTTGGTGCATGATCCTCCTATTCCTCCCTCTCCACCAGCTGATCATTCAGAATGATGAATCTTTGGCTGTCAGCAGAACTGGGCAGCACTTTAGTGGACTTCATCTGTTCTCAGCCCCTCTGCTGGTGCTAAATCAGTAGCCACTGGCTGCTAGCTGTCCTTGTGTTTGCTTAATAAGTCTGGCACTATCGGCATCTATATGGCCCTGTCGATATAAACCTTTACAGCTCACCGCCCACTCATTCATTTTCATCCCCACTTGGGAGAAATCCTTATAGCCAAAGTCCCATAAACAGAATAGATCCATAAGGAAGCTTGGCTGGCTGGAAGTATATTGGATTCAGATTGCTCATCACAAGCCATTTCATAGTTGGACAAACAAACAGTCCTCAGGCCAAACAAACGGCACATTATGGAAGGGGGTGGAACTGGGCTGCTTGGCTTGGCAAGAGATCCATTAAATCTCATGGTATGGACAGACAGCTGAAAAAAGAAACCACAGTGTCCCGAGTCCACAGATAATCATCAACATCATCAAAACACTAGCTAGTTCATTTTTATAATTTTAGACTCTATGAGAGTGTATTATTCTACAGTGTGACACTCAAAATAGCCCCCTATTCAATGGAAATGGTTATTTAGACCTGGAGCAAAGAATAGAACTCACCAGTCTTTCCATCTGACAACAGTCATATGGAAATTAGGAAGAAATGTGTTTGTTAAAATGATGTCTCAAGGATTGTAAATTCTGCTGCACATTCAGTCTTTACTCAAACCAAACACACATTACACCTATATGGCAACAATTAAACTACCATTTCACAAATACCAAATCAAATATAAGCTTCTGCTTTCTTGTCCCTTTTTATACCTCGATTCAAAACCCTCAGGTTCATCAATACTGGTCTAATGATGGTGATTAAGATCACACTAACATCAGTGGAGAGCAGATGTTTCAGTGCCAAAACCACCAAGCTTTGAAATGCCATCCCCCAGGGTCATCACGTCTGCATTTCCTTCTTCCATCTTAAGAACGTTAAACTTTTCTTCCAAAAATTTCCTCTTTCTTCTTCCAACTATTTTTTTCTTTAATGACTGTTCCATAGAGTGCTCATAATTTTAAAATAATGATACCACACTGGGTCGAAATCTCACGCTGAAAGACAGAAGTTAAATGACAAAACTTTGCACAAGAGTTATACTCAGGGAAGGAAAAACAAGCTCTGATGAAATGATATTGCACCAAGCTTGTATCGTATATGTTAAAAAAAGGAAAGAAAGAAAATAAGATATGCATTCAGCACTGCTGAGTTAATATTTCTACTATGCTGTTGTATAATTAACTTTAGATGAATCCAAAATGTAAGTTGGTTCTAAATCTACCAAATCAGTCAATTCTTGTTCAGTTGATTTGCATACAGACAAGGTATCTGGAAATGGTTCTACCTTTTAAATCAGCTTTGTTCTAAGTCTGATTATTAGGATTCTGCTCAAAATCGTTAAGAGTTCCCCACAGAGGAGCAAACCAAAGAACCATTTAGATTCCTGGCTGAAACTGTTTTTAAGTGTATGATATTCAAGTTTTCTACACTCCTGTAGGGATCTTTTGGTGGTTAGTTGTTTTACCTTCTTGTAGGTAGTTTGACCCTGACGGCCAAACTAAGGACCCCTTTTACAGTAGTAATTGGAACCATCCATCAATCCATCCCTTATCTCTCTATACCACGTATCCGTTAGCTGGAGCTAATCCCAACCGACTTCAGGAGAGAGGCAGGGTTCACCCTGGGCAGGTTGCCAGTCTATCACATGGCTAACACCAAGACTAACAATCATTCACACTCACACTCATACCTATGGGCAATTGAGAGTAGCCAGTTGACCTAATCTGCATGTCTTTGGACTGTGGAAGAAAACCGGAATGTCAGAAAGGTTAAAATCCAGAACCTTTTTGCTGTGAGGCAACAGTGCTAACCACTGCACCACTATGCCACCTACGTGGAACCATTTTTTTTTTCTAAAATTATATAACGTCTCCTTAGGAGTTCTTTGGATGGTTAATGATTCTCCCTTTCTAAAAGGTTTGGAACCCAGTCCTTCCAGGAAATCACTCTGTTATAGGATTCTACTTAAAAGCTTTAAGGGTTTCCTAGATCTCCCAAGTTTAGGGTGCTCACTGACAGAGTATATGGTGTGCCAGTTTCTACCCTCTTCTGTTTATTTATTCTTTTTTATTGTTAATGGGGCGGCACAGTGGTGTAGTGGTTAGCACTGTCACCTCACAGCAAGAAGGTTCTGGGTTCAAGCCCAATGGCTGACAGGGGCCTTTCTGTGGGGAGTTTGCATGTTCTCCTCATATCTGTGTGGATTTCTTCTGGGTGTTCCGGTTTCCCCTGCAGTCCAAAGACATGCAGGTTAGGCTAATTGTTGGTTCTAAATTGACCATGGATGTGAGTGTGAATAGTTGTTTGTCTCTATATGTCAGTCCTGCGATGACCTGGCAACTTGTCCAGGGTGTACCCCGCCTCTTGCTCATAGTCAGCTGGGATAGGCTTCAGCTTGCCCACGACCCGGTTACGGATAATGAATGGATGGATAGATGGATTATTGTTAATGGATCTACCTTTCTAAAAGGCTTGGAACCACTTCAGACAAGGAATCTGTCACTTACAGGACTCATGGTTTGACATATCAATGTATCAACACCGACTTTTAATTATGGAATCATGCCCCACCTGGTTCCTGGTGTTCCTTGACAAGCACCAGGAAGCTTCCTTTATTCCAGACAGTTGATGATCACATGAGTGTCGAGCAAATTTGCCACTCAATCTGGAACCTGTGTCAGTTCTTGCTACCCTAGCAGGTTAATATGATTGCCTCTCTTGGATTTAACTGCTGTGTGTTTGAACTCGACCATTTTACAAATCAAAACAAGGGGTGACAAATGTATTTCCACAGCTCTGGAGAGAACGCAGTTTGTGTTGGAAAATGCATGACATGCCAGAGCTTGTGCTTTGAATCCCGGAGAGCAGCAACATCATTCCCTACGCATTCCTCAGCATTAATGTTGGCTAATTTCCATCCAATTTTGGATAAAAAGCCACAGAAGTCACAACCTCACATTCTCACAGCTCATCATGACCACCACTCCTGAAAAGCTTTCAGAGGATTATAATACAAGCTGGCCTTTGCTGTAAGTGAGGTCTGCCACTGCTGACAGGCTAAATTGTCTTAATTAACTTGTCCAGCAGTGAGCCACTGGTCTGAGGCTTTATTACAAGATTGGACAAGATCTCCATGTATAATTACTTCCTGCTTTATTTGTTCTTCCTCATCCCTCATTCTGTCCATCTATCTACCTTCATGTTGGACTTGTTCACACATTGTTACACGATAAAATATATAATTATCACATAGAGTCTTTAAGCATAATTGTCCTTTGTATGCTTTCACTGAAACACATCCTGAACTGATTAGGGGGGGAAAAAAGGCATCAACAAAGTGTTCTCACTCAGTAATTTGTCTGATAAACATTCACTTTAGTGGCTATCAAACCTGCAAAGCTCACAACATTTAGTTTTTTTTTTTCCACTATTTTTTTTCCAATTCGCACAGCCAACAAATGTGGTGTTCAACAGCAGTTCCAATTACTGAAAAAAAATTACAATGGGAGAGAGAATGAGAGGAGATAATTACACAGAGGAAGCCAGGCAGAAAATGGGGAGAAAAAAACGAGGCCAGGCGAAGCGAGCCGAGACGAGGCACTCGGAGAAAACACTGGAAAAATGATAGCACAAGCTTGGAGATGGGCTGAAATGAGAAGAGCCTTCCATCAAGAAAAAAGCGCAAAGTCTCCACAGAAACTCTGGTGGGACTTAAAGAAACTACAGTACATTGAAATCAGCTTGAGTGTGGTCTGAATTAATGAGGAATTTAGCCTCATGTTCATCCAGTTAATAAATATGATTGATCTTCCTTCTGCAAAAAGTCACAAAGGACACATTGCATCTCCACTCATAGGTTTTTGTCTTTGATTCTGTTTGGTCTCTAATTCTGTTCGAAGCGCTGCTCATTTATCTATATACCAAAATGAGCCTCAAAGCAACGAGATCAACAATGATAAATTGCACAGCAGAGAAACGCAAAGAGACCGCCGGGCTTTATTCGTATAGCAGTTTGAGTCGCATCGTGGTGAGAAGGGAAATGTGCAGAAAGCACATTATGAGAAAGTTCTCGGGTGTATTTTGCTGAGCTTTGAGAAGACTCAGGCTCACGTAGGCCCTTGAGTCGCACAGCAGAAAGGGAAGCCTTTTTTTATACCATAGCTACAGCACTGTTGAATTCTGGATTGGTCAGATGATGTTGATTGGATTGCTGGAAAAGCAGCGCTGACAGTTTTTTTGCAGATGTTTTTTTTTTTTTCAGCTGCAAATCACAAATTTAATCACTTATCACTGATCATGGCCAGACTCAGATATCTCACATTTCCACTTGTATACTCGCGTTAATCCTGAGACACAAGCAGTTCCTCAAACCATAACTGCTGGATTAAATATCCTCCTATTTGGGTTCTGTGGCCTGAGTTTGCAAGTGAGCATGAGCTGAATGGTTTATTGCTGAGGTGCCAAGGTCTCCATAGATGTAAGGGTTTTGACTTCATGCTACAGCGATACAGGAAGCAATTATTTTTCTCAAGGTTGGAATAAACATAAGTGAATAACGTAAGTTTTTTCTTCTTGATGGAACTGCCGATTCCTTGAAGGGGAAAGGACAAAGGATATGAAAGAAGTATTTGATTATGCTACCAGTTATGTTTTGGTTTGTGACTATCTACATGGACTTTGAGCTGTAAAGTCATGACCCTTGGTCTTGTGAGTTAATAGAAAACAAGAAGGCAGAACTCCATCATGTCTATGTTTGGTAAAAATATATACA
>JAOBAM010000022.1:44488825-44499002 GCA_025212355.1 Notarius kessleri
CAAGAGTCAAGGATGGAGATACTATCCACTCAGAAATGTATTTAAAAATAAAGGTTCTGCGTATCTGCTTTAAGCATTTTTTGCAACAGTCCGTGTGATAATTCTTTAGTTTTTTTTTTTTTTATTTCCGTTCTTTTGGTTTTTTTTTTCAATGTCCTGTTTTTTCCTCTTTTTTCCTGTTTCCTGTGATTACTTGCAATGATGTTTAGAAAACTAGAAATGTGATGACTTTTCAGGTGATGTACTTTCTCAAGTTGATGACTCCATGATGATTCTTGCATTAGAACAAGCTCCATCCACACCTGATCCATCTTTTTCAACACAAACTGCTTATTGTTATTTTGAACTTAAATAATAAATGACACTGTAGCTTTTTTGAGCATTTTAGAAAAAAAAATGGTCAGTTGCATTAAAACAGTGTAATCAACCAGGTATCAGCATTCTGTCTGAAACGCTGTACATCACCTTTTGACCAGCGCCTTAACTCATCACATCATCTTCATCTCACTTTTAAGATTAACATCCAGGAACTTCTGCCTTTGCAGTGAAGTAGGGCTGGGCGGTCTGTCAGAATGATCATATCATGATATTTGGTGATGTCTCCACACGTGAAGCATTATGATACTGTATACAGGTTAGATAATAAAGTGCAGACCGAACAGTAGCTGTACAACACCAAACACAAATAAAAGAAAAGAAAGCAGTGATTTCTAAACTGAATTACAGACAGAATGAACCCAAGATATTTCATGTTTTGTTGGACAACTTCATTTCATTTGTTAATCTTCATCCGTTCCTGCGTTTCAGACCTGCAACACATTCCAAAAAAGTTAGAATGGGGGCCATTTAGGGCAAGTAATGAGGTAAAACAATTAAATAATGATGTAATTTGAAACAGGTGATGTCAACAGGCGATTATAATCATGATTTGGTACAAAAACATGGAAAGTATCCAGGAAAGGCCGAGTCTTTGAGGAGTAAAGATGGGCCGAGGAATTCCAGTTTGTCAACAAATGCATGAGGAAATAATTGAAATGTTTAAAAACAATGTTCCTCAAAGAAAGATAGGAAGGGATTTGGATATTTCACCCTCTATGGTACATAATATCGTCATTATTCTATTCAAGGCATCTGGAAGAATTTCGGTGTGTAAAGGTCAAGGGCTCAAGCCTAATCCGAACACCCATGATCTCCAATCCCTAACTGCATCAAGAACCATCATTCATCTATCGCTGATAGAACCACATGTGCTCAGCATTACTTAATATAGCATTGATATGTCTTTAAAAATAAATTAATCCTGAAAAGAAATGGGGGAATCTCTAAAGATGAACGTTCTGCTATTTTACAGAAAATGATAGATTATTGAAAGATCATTTCCTTCTGAAAATTGCAGTTGTTATACTTTCAAAAAAGAAAAAAAAAAAACTCATTATGATACCAATGATATGTCAGAAATGGTGTCTTGTGATACAGTAGAAGATATTGATATTTTATCGTAACATCAACACATCCAGCCCTCATCTACTCACCTGAACTTCTTCCACATGTTCTCCATCTTACATCTGTTTTTTTTTTTTTCATTTATTCTTCACAGTAATCATGACAAGCGCTACGTCCCCCATCCTGCTGAAATGGGACCCGAAGAGTCTGGAGATCCGCACTCTGACCGTGGAGAGGCTGCTGGAGCCATTGGTCACGCAGGTAGGATTTACATTTGCTCCATTATAACGCTGAGAATGGGAAGAAGAGTGTAGGTAACGGAGTAAAGAATATGGAGGCATCTGGGCTTCTTTATGACGTTTAATCTTTAGGGTGAGATTCAAATATCTCTACTGCTGTTCAGCTCAGAGGGCATGCACAGATTGTTCATATAAACTTAATTAAAATGTCATCATGAGCTTCGTTAGTGCTAATAACTCGTTAGGCTCATTTACAATGCAGGCTTCAGTTTTGAAAGCATTCTTGACCTTGTTTACAGGTAAATAGTCCAAAAACTAATGGACTAAATGCTAATGCTTGTGACTAGCAGCTACAGCTGACTTGTACACAGCTTAATGCTGTAATGCTGTGACATTCTGCCCCTTGGTCAGAGCTAATCGATAATGGGTAAGGAACACAGCAGATGTGTTGTCGTCTGCAAAAAAAGAAAGTTGAACTGTTTTTTTGTCCATCAGCAAAACTTGAGCAAAATTCAGGATTCGCCTGTGTAATGAAAGTGCCATGATTTAACATCCAGTATTTATGCGAATCATCGGGTGGTAGTGTAACCTCATAGCACTGGAACTGAGCTCAGGTTACTGATGTCACTTTCACATGAGGTCCCAGTGTCCGTGAGGGTTAATTTGAAGGTCTGTTCTAGCCTGAATGTCCCTTCAGGAACAGTGATCGCCTGAAGGTGGTGTAGTGGCATTGTGCACTGTCACCTCACACCAAGAAGGTTCTGGGTTCAAACTTCATGGCCGACAGGGGCCCTTCTGTGTGGAGTTTGCATGTTCTCCTCTGTGCGGGTTTCCTCTGGGTGCTCTGGTTTCCTCTCACAGTCCAAAGACGGGCAGATTAGGTAAAATACCCAGCCACTGGGGTTGTACAAGCCAGTGCATACTTAGTGCTGGTCCCAAGCCTGGATAGATTGGGGAGGGTTGCATCAGGAAAAGCATCCGGTGTAAAATCTACGCCAAGTCAAATATATGGATCATGATGATCCGCTGTGGCAACCCCTAACGGTAGCAGCTGAAAGAAGAAGACCAATGAAGAGCAGGTATTAAATTTGCAGACGTCTGTTTTTTCTGCCAAAATGATATCATTCATGAAGTTTTAATCGTCAAAAGATTGTTTTAATATTCCAAAATGATGAAAGTTGCTTAAATTTAATGAGACATTTCAAATTTGCACCTCTGATGATGAACAGCTCAGAAACAATTTTTTTTCCTTCACACAGTCCATATAAACAAAGGTTTTTTTTTTTACACTTCTCTGTATTGTTATATCGGACAAACTGACAGGGTTTTTTTTTTTTGAATTCAGGTTTGACTCTGTTACACAAACGAACTCACCCCATCTTTGCATGTAACTAAATTCACGCAATTATTCTTTCGAAATCGTCCACATCAAATGCACTTTTTAATCAAACACATGCTTGTTATTTGGGATCTTACTGACTCCTCGGTGTTTTTGATGCTGTAACTTTTCTGTTTTCTGTGGCTTTGCTCAAGACTTGTCAGTTTTTCAGTTTAATGACTGTCTGCAGGAATGGATTGCTCCTAACCATCTTGCTGCACAAAGTAAACACACGGATACCCGAAGGATGGGGTCAGCCATCTTTCTGGCTCGACTAAACGACTCTGTTCGTAGCGAATTGATTTTTATGGCTTCGGTTCTGAAGTAATGAGATTGACTTAGTTTCAAGGAGCTCTAAATGAGGCTTTTTTTTTTTCTTTCTCACTCTCTCTCCTTCACTTTAATGCCTCAGGCAATTATTGCTTCATAAACAGCAACTCTTAAAATCATCAGTGGCTTAATGTTAATGTTATTGACCAACGCTCTGGTATGTCTGAGAGGGAATGGGTTCGGAATATGGTTAGGGCTTTGACAACCCTGAAAATCTGATTTACACCACAGTGTTGTGGAATTTTGGATTCTGATTGGTTTTGATTTGTCATGCTGATTGATCGTTTCTATAGTAGCAGCTCGTTCACAGAGATATTATAAATGGATTTGATGCAGTGAAGTTTTCTGTGTGAAGAAATGTTTATTTAACCATCCATGGAAGGAGTCTCCAGTTTCAGTGCTTTGTAACAGTCATACCCCTTTTCGACCAACAGGGAACAGGTTCTTGAACCAGTTTAGTTCAGGATTCTTTGAACCTTGGTGCCAGCCCATGTTTTCACCAGTTTTGAGCGGAACCATTGTAATCGAGGATGCGTCATGAACAGGGGGCATGGCACAATTCACAACGGGAGTAAACAGCCATAGCAAGATGGTGGATGGCACTGATTACCTCTGAGCTTTTCTTCTGTTATTTCAGATATTTGTTTTCATTCCATTATTTTTTCTGAAGATTTATCCTTTTCCATTGCTCTTTCCCAAAAGGTTCTTTAGATGCTTTCCAGTTCTAGCTTTGGGATGTCGTCGAAAATGGAAACACTGTTTGAGGATTATTTGTAGATAAAGATTCTCCTGAGGTACAAACTGTAAGCATGATATGTGCCATACTTCCAATCCCACTGGGGCTTTATTTCTCATAACATCCCAACAAACAGGCCAGCTCTCCTGACGACAATTCCCTCAGGTGCCCAGGAGTTTCTGCAAGCTGTGCATTGTTGAGGAAAATTGGACATTGGGGTTAATATCTGTCGAATCTGCCACAAGTCCATCTTTCTCTCTCGTCTCTACGGACCCACCAGCACATGCTGCTGTAATTGGGGATTGTTGTTCTCATATCTCTGAACCAGAGCAGGTATGCCCTAAAGATAGCCAGGATTAGCACAGGCCATGAAATTAAGAAACATTTCTTTTATGAATATGATGATCCAAACTCTTATTGAGCATCTGAAGATCACAAGAAACTCTGCACACTTTCTTCACATGAACCATCAGCTTCTCAGTGCATTCCTCAGAACCCATTCTGAAAAGGTTCCTCGAGCTGCTGGACACATTTCTCTAATCTTTCAATCTTTTCAGTGCAGATCGATTGGGTTAAGGTCAGCTTTCTGGCCATGCAATTTAATTACCAAGAGAATCCGACTGCCTCCTTGTTCTCCAATTATCCCTTCTATAGCTTTGTGGTGTGTTTGGGGTTGTTGGAGGTCAGACATTAATTACTTACTTAAAAAGAAAAAAGACATCAAGGTGTCCCCAGACAAGTGAAGATCTATAGTCTAGACCAGCCTTTCTCAACTGGGGTGCTGTCTAGCTTCATTAGGGGTGCTGTCAAAAAATTATATATTCTAACATTGAAATAAATAAAATGAATTAAAATTCCAAAAACCGATAGTTACACTAATGCAGATCATCGCCGACGCCTCATGCATCATCAAAATTTGTCTCACGGCCTCCTTTCCTATGTCGCAACGTCACTGCCGGGGTCAGCGTGACTACGTGTATTTTATATGTGGGTGCTTTGAGAATTTGCCTACTTCTGAAGGGTGCTGTGACTGAAAATAGGTTGAGAAACGCTGACCTAAAACAATGTATTTGAGCAGATCAGTTTATCTAAAATCACAAATATAGATAGAAGTTTGACACTCGCTTTCAAAAAGTCACATTTCATTATATCGCCATTCCACTAATTTCCATCAACACGTTATGTGAAGTGTCCAGTGATTGTAATACAGTGTTTCTCTTCAGAGGGAGACAGCTGTGAGTTTGGTTCACAGAAGTATTTCATCCTGTGTGGCTTCGGTGGGATTCTGAGTTGTGGCACCACACACACAGCGGTGGTGCCACTCGACTTGGTTAAATGCAGGATACAGGTCCGTTTGTGTCTGCCTGCCGGAGTCATGTGGAGTGTGTGGCCCTGGCACTTACCCAGCATGTTACATATTGTGTTGTGATGCATGAGCATGTGTGTGTTGTGTTCTTCATATAACAGAGACGGGTGATAGCTGTGAGTTTGGTTCAGGGCAATACTACGCAATCTGCGGCTTTGGGGGCATCTTGAGCTGCGGTCTCACGCACACAGCTGTAGTGCCCCTTGACTTGGTCAAATGCCGGCTTCAGGTCTGTATCACTTTGAGAAACGGAAGTTTAGCTCGTTGTAGATGGTTGCTATGCATTTTAAGCAGGCATGAACAGGAGAACTTTTTGTATTATCGTATTTACATAAAGGAATGTTCAGAACAATTCACTGTCCCTTTTGGGATGTTTTGTGCAGTGTTTGTATTAAAGGTTGCATTTGGTTCTCTTCATGTCTTCTTACAATGTGATCATTCATTTGATGTCAGGAAATTTAAATTAAAATGTAAAAAAAAAACTAACATGGTGTGGCTTTTTTTTTTTTTATAAATCATCTTAATGCATGTAAATCCTATTTTTGCCATGAGAACATGGTGTGTACTCATCCAACCAGTTCACAGAATGAAAGTGACCATGTTTCTATATGTGCAAAATGAGCTGCTACACTAATTGATTGTCTCATTTAGGTTGACCCTGCAAAGTACAAGACTATCTTTAATGGATTCTCAGTCACAATCAGGGAAGATGGTGTGCGGGGGCTCGCTAAAGGATGGGCTCCCACCTTCATTGGATATTCCATGCAAGGTCTCTGCAAGTTTGGCTTCTATGAGGTGTTCAAGATCCTGTATGGTGATCTGCTTGGAGAGGTGGGTTCTCCTGTTGGGACAACCTAGTGTCAATACAGATTTATTCAGCCATGTGTCAGACAGACAGTGAGATCAATAATGAGTGTGTGCATGCATCAAGCTTGTCAATAGATCGTCATTGAAATCAGTTTGCCCTTTACACAGTTGTGTATATCTGCTTAATCTGTTACCATATTGGTCATTTATTTCTAAAAATAAAAAGGATCAATGGTAACCAGTGACCATTTGCCATGCTTGCAGTACAGGCAGGTTTATAAAGGTACTTTTTTTCCTAGCAAATATGAAGTTAACTGTTAATTTTCACTGTCTGTTCATAGTCCAGATGGTTCTTTATTCGATGTGCCGTGTGAATGACCGACTGTGCTAACCTGATTGCACACACACATTGCTACTTTGAGGCAATCAGTTTTCCGACCATGAAATTATGTACAAATGCTCTCTTGGCAGGCCATAGTTTAATATTCCTCATTCTGCTCAAACAGGAAAATGCCTACTTGTGGAGAACCTCTCTGTACCTTGCAGCCTCTGCTAGTGCAGAGTTCTTTGCTGATATAGCTCTGGCCCCTATGGAGGCGTGTAAAGTGCGCATCCAGACCCAGCCTGGCTATGCCAACACCCTGAGGGAGTGTGCCCCCAAGATGTATGCTGAGGAGGGTCTCTGGGCGTGAGTATCATTTTCTTCATTTCCAAAGTTGAGTTCACGTAAATTAACATCCAAAATGTATTGGATCAGGATTTAGAGGCCTCGCCGTGGCATGTTCTTTAGCGAAATTGCTGCACACGTTCCTTAGATCCACCTCTGGGGAGTTCTTCAGCTCTGCTGCTGCTCTGAGTGTGCAGCTCCAGGCTGGAGGCTCCCAGCAGCTTTTCTGGCTGTACAGTTGGAGGTGCTTGAGTCATTGGCGTGTGAGAGCAGTCTACCTGCTCCTCCAGCCCAGTCTCTGCCCTGGCTCCCATAGTGGACTTCACCAGGGTAGACAAGCTGGAGGGCGGACAACATAAACTCTCTTCCACCAAGCAATCTTGTTCAGACATGATGTTAAAAGGACTGAAATAAAGTTGAAATCCTGTTATCACGCTGTAGATTTAAAAAAAAAAAACTGTTAAGGCAAATTCTCTATTTATATTTGCTTTTGATTTAACTTGTAGCTGTCAAACACTGATTATTTGGCTGGACAAAGCTTTGTGCTAAAGCTGTAAGCAGGTAGTTTTTTGAGGCTGCAAGTTAAAAATAAATAAATAAAAATCACAAACCTGGCAGCTGTGGAGTAAATTCCTATATGAATGTTCTTTGGCAGGTTCTACAAGGGTGTGGTTCCCCTATGGATGAGGCAGATTCCCTACACCATGATGAAGTTTGCCTGCTTTGAGCGCACAGTTGAGATGCTCTACAAGTACGCGGTGCCCAAACCCCGCAGTGAGTGCAGCAAGCCTGAGCAGCTGGTGGTCACCTTTATAGCTGGTTACATTGGTAAGCTTGGCTGATCACAGCCATGTTACATCTACACCACTACACAGACTTGGCTCACAGCATCACAAATTTAAGCTAATTTATGAGCTTTAATTTTTAGCAGTGCCACAACTGCTGTTTTGCATTACTAAAGGGTGGGTGTAAAGGTGCATTTGAATGTTGACTTCTGTGGTTTTAATCTTCCTGTGTAGCCGGTGTGTTCTGTGCCATTGTGTCCCACCCTGCTGACTCTGTGGTGTCTGTGCTGAACAAGGAGAAGGGAAGCACAGCAGCTCAAGTGCTGAAGAAGCTTGGGCCCATGGGTGAGTGCTTTGTGCCGTGTGTGTTAATTTACACTTAAATTTGGTATTAAGTAAATGTCTGCCTGGGACAAGAATGGGGGGGTGTTTTTTACATGGAACACACGCTCCTTAGATCCATCTCTGGGGAGTCTTTCAGCTCTGGGTGTCAGAGCTCCAGGCTGGAGGCTCCCAGCAGCTTTTCTGGCTGTACAGTTGGAGGTGCTTGAGTCATTGGCGTGTGAGAGCAGTCTACCTGCTCCTCCAGCCCAGTCTCTGCCCTGGCTCCCATAGTGGACTTCACCAGGGTAGACAAGCTGGAGGGCGGACAAGAACTTTTAGTATCATCATGGAATGAGTAGACTTTGCTGCTTGTTTCCTCTGACTTGGCTCATTTTATTTTATTTTTTTTCCCCAGGTGTGTGGAAGGGTCTGTTTGCCCGTATCATTATGATTGGTACCCTGACTGCCCTGCAGTGGTTCATCTATGACTCTGTGAAGGTGTACTTCCGCCTGCCCCGCCCTCCTCCACCTGAGATGCCAGAGTCTCTGAAGAAGAAGCTGGGTCTCACAGAGTAGAGAACTGCTCATTCCTCTGTCAATCACCTTCCCTCCTGTTTTTTCTATATTTAAGCTCCCACTGCTACACTGTTCCTCCCAGGCTGCTGCTGCTCGTCTTGGCCATCCGGACACTGAGAGGGATTTTCTCCATGTATAGAAGTTTCATTTAGGTTGACATAAGTGAATTCCATGTGGTTTTAAACTGTTTGTCAATACTATGATTAAAAAGATCTGGGAATTACAGGTGCGAAGCTGTCTTTCAATTTCTGTTTAAATGTCATTTTGCACATGCTCTCAACTACAAGAAAATTTAATATCCAGTCTTTGTCTCAAAAGTATTCCATGCTCACATGGAATACAGCTGTGCATTATTTGGATATTCATGAAATAAAGAATGTCCATTGGTAATATTACGTTGTTTGTAGCTCCTTTTTAAATGATCAGCTCCTAAATCTTCCATAATTTTTAAGGGATCTTTTTTTTGCAAAGATTTTTCCCTGTGCTATTTTATTAAGGATGTGGTTACAATCCATTCTACGTTTTCAGAAATTAAGTCCTGACTCGAGGGCTCATTGGACTTGCAACATGGCCACAATTTCCATGCAGCTCAAGAAGTTGGTTTTATATTCATGAATATGCATTTGGGTTGTCTGGGTAGGCAGGTATGATATGCAAGTCATATTCAAAAACTGACCTGGTTGGCTTTGGCCCACAGAATCCGTGCCCCCTTTTAAAACAAGGTGGCCTCATTTGATATAAAACTGACTTACATGAGTAACGTGACTAGAAAACCAGCAGCAAAATAAATATTGGGGTTTTTTTTTTGGTGGTTGGTAGTTTTAAAAGCTTGATTAGTGTGTGACATTCCCTTGTTGTATTTCCACGCCTATATCACAATTTGGTGGAAGCCTTCTGACCCTTACAATCCATCAACTATTCCCATAAAATGAGCCATACTGGATTATGTGTATTTTGTTCATTGGTAAGTGTTCTTGAGCAAGTTAGAAACTTCCTCTAAACCAGGGGTTTTACAGTTGGGGATCTTTTAAGTTTTTAAATGTATGGACCCTCAGTACAGATTTAATTCTTAAGCTATTAAATTGAGAACTTTAAATATGTACAATATTTTGCCTACTTATTGGTGTGATTTTTTTTTTTCCCCCCCTGATCTGAGCATAATACCCTTTTTTTTTTTTAAATTAACATTAGATTCCATTTACATTTTATTGCTATGTTAATACATTACAAATTGGACTGAATTTAACTCATTTACCCTCTTTAGCAATGTATCCTAATTTTGAGAATTTTCTAATCTCATGATTTGTTCTAAATTCATGAGGACATGATTAAATGCAGCTGAATTTCAAAAAATAAATGTTCAGTTAGTTTCTAAAAGGACGGCACGGTGGTGTAGTGGTTAGCACTGTCGCCTCACAGCAAGAAGGTCCGGGTTCGAACCCCGTGGCTGGTGAGGGCCTTTCTGTGCGGAGTTTGCATGTTCTCCCCGTGTCCGCGTGGGTTTCCTCCGGGTGCTCCGGTTTCCC
>JAOBAM010000022.1:44718062-44728723 GCA_025212355.1 Notarius kessleri
CTAGCCATCCTAATATAAGGAAAAACATAATAAATTTGAGAACATTTAGACTATAATCAAGTGAAATAATCTGCCAGCGCAGTAAGAAAATTACACTTGGTAAGACATCTTAGAATAAGTTGGCTGCAATCTAGAACTAGGTTTAATAATCTCAAAATTGGTGTCTTGTTTTCTTCTAATAAGATGAAATGAAAATGCTAGATCGTTTCAACTATTTTCAAGATATTTTCACTTGCTAAGATATAATTTTTTTGCAGTGTACCTTTGGAGCTCTGGGCTCGCTGACTCGGAGCGCCTCCCTGAAATAAGCATCCACGGCGTAGTTTGCTTTTCTCTCTCTCTTAGGAGGCTCGATCCACTCCATCATATTCATCTACAACACACACACACACACAGTTTCCACAAAAACTACTAAAACTTTTAGCACTAGAACACTCGAGCTGAGTTTTTCCCATCAGCCATTGCTCCAGTTCTGAACATTCTAACTGGATGAATTTCACTACCAACAGAAACTTAACACAGTTCCCGCCCACAATGCCACGGTAACCAATAGGAGCACA
This sequence comes from Notarius kessleri, assembly GCA_025212355.1. Taxonomy (NCBI): domain Eukaryota; kingdom Metazoa; phylum Chordata; class Actinopteri; order Siluriformes; family Ariidae; genus Notarius; species Notarius kessleri. The sequence continues at coordinate 44,718,623 of JAOBAM010000022.1, forward strand.
ATTCCCACCCCTGATGCCACTGGAAATGACAAACAGTTACCACCCCTGATGCCAATATAACCAATAGGAGCACAGTTCCCGCCCCCAGTTCCTCACCTTCTGCTTCTCTCTGTAATCCTCTCCCTCGAAGTTGTACAGGCTGGTTTCCGTGGCGCCCGTATCCATGGTGAAGTTTCTGAGTGAGCTCTCGCCCAGGTTCTGCATCCTCTCGTTCATCTCTGCCGTCTGGACACGAGTTTAAGAAAACGAGTTTATATAGAAATAAACAGATCAGACATTGAATCAGACACCGAGGCTTTGACAAATGCCTGTCAAACAAGCTCATTAGCATACAAGACCACACCCATCGAGGCAGTTCTGACAGCATTGGGTGCAGAATCTTACCATGCTTTTTTGGCTGCATGTTTGAAGGCACGGTGACTATCAGCTGTACCATGTTCAGTGTTTCACAGCACGTAAAGTTCTGACCTTTTTGGCTCCTCTCTCCAGGATGGTGTCAATGTCCTCGTCCGTCAGCTCGCTGTCTTTAGAGGCGAAGACGTGCGTCGCTCCGTGTCTGATCATCTGCAGCATCTCGTCCTTCCCCAGTTTATTCTGCTGCTCAATTAAGCGGCCTGACACACACACACACACCTTAACATTTGCATATTTTTTGAGATTCTGACAAACATTTTCTTATTATTTGAGTGTTTTTCTCTGAAAAACTCTGCTGCTATGATACAATCCCGCTCGGTACCTCAAATAACCGTGTCTTGGAGTACTAATGCCGTGACTGAGTAAAGCCTCACTCACAACCCTCCCGAAGTGTTTTGGACGTGCACGGGTCGCAAGGTTTGGTAGCTCGCAGCTGTGCCGCAGGGTCGCGGTGAACCCGGGGGAAGTTTGGGGGAGGAGTCCAGGCAAAGTACCTGTCAAGTACAGGTTGCACACCTGACTTCCTCGAGGCGTCGGAAAAATTGTGACGTTAGCACATGGAAAGTGTATGTCTGACGCACATGATCAGGGCGTGTTCACTGAGTGTGGAGTGTGAGAGACTTCCATTTTACCAGTTTCCTGCGTGACGAGTCCAGGCTGCACTTGTGAAGCGTGTGTGATGCATGTGATTCACACGTTACAATCACTCATAGTGGGTATAAAACCAGCGTGTCTGCAGCATTCTGCATCTGTCTCTCAGCTGAAGAACATTGGATATTTTGTGGGAAAAATTTTAAATTTTCTGGGACCCAAGAAGAAGCGAGCAAAAGTGAAGTAACCCAGCCTGAAACAGCAGAGGGGGAGGAGGAGGAAGAGTTTGATGATGATGGTAGCAGCACCGGCGAGCCCTGCACGGACAGGGAGAAGTTTGCCTTCAAGCCGGCAGAAGGCACAGCACCCCGCCAGAGGGATTTTCACAGGTAAATACACATGCTTTAAACATTCATTTCAGTATCTATATGCTTATGTAATTAATATTATATATACTAATTTTCATGTATGTTTCAGCGAACGACACCCAGAAGTGAGGCGGGAGACCCGTAGAATTTGCATGTGCAGGACCAAAAGTCTCCACGGGCAGTCAGTGACCTTCTATGACACTGAACACACACAAGTGTTGCACAAGTCTCAAGCACGGTTTTGCCAATTTTTTTTTTTTTTACCATAGACCGCCTGTAGCAACACGTATGGCGGGTTGTGAGTGAGGCTTTAAAAGTAAAAGACTGTGTTTGGCATAATTTTCCCGTCTGTCTGTGCTTCAGTGTTTCACCCACCCTCAGGAACAAACAAGAGCAAGATTTAACTCTTTCAAAATTGACAGTACATAATATTATGAAAAGATGTAGGGAATTCAGAGACATCTCAGTGTGTAAAGGGCAAGGTCAGAAACCACTGTTGAATGTGCATGGCCATTAAGCCCTCAGATGGCAATGCCTGAGAAACCATCATGCATTGTGTCACAAATATAGTCGCATGGGCTCAGGAGTACACTTTAGATTACAGGAGTGCATTTTCAGGAGTATATTTTACAGTCATTACAAACATGTCTCACAAGGTGTGTGCTCTCCTTTATCTCTCTACTGTAGCCATCTAACCCAACAACAGATTATTCTTAACCAGCTTGATGTTAGAACTGACATTGATAAACTCTTCCAAAATGAACATTAGTGCAATGTACGAAACTGTTTAGTTGAACATCCTCCAAAATAGATAATCAGAGAATGATTGTAGGAAGACTGTTAAAGTAATTCATTATACTGCTTCACAATGTTTGAAAATTGACTGACAGGCCATATTGCAGGAAAGGCCAGAAAATATAGAGGCTGAAGGAAGGATGTGTTCATATCACTTGTTAGCCAGATGACACAATTTTATTTATGTGAAAGATGAACATACTGTATATATTGCCTTGGGAGAGATGCTATGAAGTAATTCCAATGACTGTGTGTCACAATGCAGACACTTATGGATGTATTCACAGTAGAGGGACAAGGAGCAGACAGTGTCAGAGCCAAAACGTGAGATGAGAAACAGAGTCATAGAACTAGTGAGGATCAGGCGATTGGCAAACATGAAAGAGAATAGACAAAGAGCATAAACAGAAAACAGAGAAGCAAGAGTCAGAAAAATGAGAGTCAGGAAACAACAAGGTTTGGCATGAACAATATTATGCACTGGAGTGGTGTGAGAGAGAGGTTTATATAGGCAGGGGGACAAATTGGAATGATGAGTGACAGCTGAGTTCAATAGTTGGGAGACAGAGGGTACTGTGAGTTCTGGGAAGTATAGTCCATGGTGTCCATGTTTGTAGTTTGGACAGTTTCAGCAGGTTTACTGACAGAGGGCCCCCCCAAAAAAAAGCTCCCACTGGGAGCGAAAGTCTTTCTCGAGTGCCCCATCCCTCTGGGTGCAGGCGTGTCTGGGTGTAGAGCATGCAATTCTTGCTTCAGGAGCGGCTCTAGGATGTCTTTGGCTGGAACCTAGCTCTGCTCTTTGGGCCTGTAACCCTCCCAGTCTACCAGGTATTAAATCTGCCCTCTTCTACATCTAGAGTTGAGGATCTTGTTTACCTGATAGATGGGTTCACCGTCCATGTCGAGAGCTGGGTGTTCTTGGTTAGGTGAGTTCTCAGCGAGGGGCCCTGGGATGGCAGGCTTGAGGTATAAGACATGAAATCTTGGTGACAGTCTACTGTGAGGAGGAAGTTCTAGCCTGTAGAAGACTTCGTTGATGTGGTCCAACACTTTAAACGGGCCGATATAATGCGGCTGGAGCTTTCTGCAAGACTTGGGTTTCCTGAGGTTTCTGGTTGCTATCCACACTCTGTCACCTGGGTTGTATGTTGGAGTTTCTGCACGGTGCTTATCTGCATACTTCTTGAACTTGGTGTTGATAGTCTTGATCCATTGGTGGACCTCCTCCCATATGACCTGGCTGCGAGAGAACCACTCTTCGACGGCTGGAACCTGACTGGGTGTGTCGTCCCAGGGGAACGGGGTGGCTGGTAGCCAAGTATGCACTGGAATGGTTGGTTGGGTTGCTGAGTGCTTGAGGGAGTTTTGTGCATACTCGGCCCATGGTCAGAAGTGTGCCAAATCCCCTTGGTTACGCATGCAAAAGATCCTCAAGAAGCAGCTGAATTCTTGGTTGGCTCTCTCAACTTGTCCATTAGACTGAGGGTGGTAACCAGATGTGAGACTGACAGAAACCCCTCGTCTTTCCATGAAGGCCCTCCAGAAGCGTGAGATGAACTGAGAGCCCGTCACTTACAATGTCTTCAGGGACACCATAGTATCAAAAGACATGTTGAAATAATAGTTCTGCTGTTTGGGCTGCAGTGGGAATGCCAGGTAAGGGTATTAGCTTGAGGGTTTTGGAGAAGTGATCAATGGTTACCATAATAGTTGTTTTCTTGTGAGGGAGGAAGGTCGGTGATGAAGTCTATGGCTATCTGGGACCATGGTCTTTGAGGCACAGGGAGGGGGCAGAGTTTTATCAGTGAGGTTCTAGGTACCTTGGCTTGTGTGCAGGTCAAACATGATGCGATGAACTGGTTGATCTCAGTGAGCATGTTTTCCCACCAATATTTGTTCTGAAGCATCTGATGGGTGCGATGGCTGCCCAGGTGTCCCATGGCAGGTGATGCATGTGCGCATGTGATGAGTCTGCTTCTGAGCTGCTTGGGTACATATATAAGACCAGGTGGGAAATTATCGGGCAGTTGTTGAGGTTGTGAGTTTCTGCTTTCTCTGTCTAGGTCCCAAGTGATGGACTTGGAGGAAGCATTGAGAAGGAAGGATGGGATGGGCAGTGGAGTCCTGATGAGAAGGAGCAAAGATTCATGAGAGAGTTTCAGCCTTAGTATTCTTGGAGCCAGGGCAGAAAGAGATGGTGAAATTGAACCTCATGAAGAAGAGGGCCCATCTGACTTGACGAGGGTTTAACCGCTTTGCCTTCCAGAGATATTCTAAGTTTTTATGGTCTGTTAGGATTATGAATGGGTAAGTGGCACCCTCCAACCAGTGGTGCCATTCTTTGAGGGCCAGCTTGATAGCAAGTAGCTCCCGATTACCTACGTCATAATTTCTTTCTGCTGATGAGAGTTTCTTCGAAAAGAAGGCCACTGGATGAAGTTTCTGTTTCTCTCTGAAACGTTGGGAGAGAACTGCCCCTACCTCTGTGTCTGAGGCATAAACTTCTAGAGTGAACAATTTGGAATGGTCAGGATGCTGTAGGATGGGGGCAGTGGTGAATGCTTTCTTGAGACGACAGAAAGCTTCTTCTGCTGAGGAGTTACACTGAAGGTGCTTGAGTCCTTTCTTGAGGAGTACTGTCAAAGAAGCAGCAATAGAGCTGAACCCTCTGATAAACTGGCAATAAAAGTTTGCAAAACCTAGAAAGCACTGTAGTTCTTTGATGGAAGTGGGAATGGGCCACAGTGTAACTGCAGAGACTTTTGATGAGTCCATACAAACTCCCTCAGCACTGATGACGTATCCAAAGAAGGAAATATGCGTTTGGTGGAACTCGCATTTTTCTGCTTTCACATAGAGATGATTCTGGAGCAGGCATTGCAGAATTGTTCTCACATGCACTTGATGGCTTTCTTTGTCTGGGGAATATACCAAGATGTTGTCGATCTATGCAATAGCATACCGGATCAGCATGTCCCATAGCACATCGTTGATGAGGCATTGGAACACCCTGGGTGCCAAAGAAAGTCTATACGGCATTACCCGGTACTCAAAATGACCAGTGGTAGTGCTGAACACTGTTTTCCATTTGTCTCCTTTCTTGATTCTGATGAGATTGTACGTGCTGCATAAATCAAGCTTGGAGAAGACTTTTGCTGATCTGAGTTGTTCCAGGGCTGCAGGAACCAGTGGAAGTGGATAAGGGTATTTAACTGATACCTGGTTCAAACCTCTATAGTCAGTACATGGGCAAAGACCCCCACCTTGCTTTTCCACAAAGAAGAAGCCTGCCAAGGGTGGTGACCTAGAAGGGTGGATGTAACCCTGCTTGAGAGCCTCCTGAATATACTCCTCCATAGCCGCTTGTTCCTTTTGAGACAAAGGGTAGACATGTCCCCGAGGCAGTGACATGCCTGGCAGGAGGTCAATAGCACAGTCATATAGTCTGTGAGGTGGCAGACCATAGGCTTTTCCCTTGCTGAAAACCTCCTTGAGGTCAAGATAACATTCGGGAACGTTGTCCAGAGTGTCAGGCTGAGTGTTCTCCACAGAGATGGATGCAAAATTGACTTCAGGTCAAGCAATGCAGCCCTGAAAGCATGCAAGTGACCACTGTAGAATGTCCTTGTTCTGCCATGAGATGAGAGGGTCGTGAAGCTGCAGCCAAGGGTAGCCAAGGATGATATCGTGACTGACAGTATTAGTGATGTAAAGTGAGATATGCTCTGAATGAATGGCACCCACTTGGATGCAGAGAGGAGCTGTGCAATGGGAGACAAAGCCATCTCCTATTGGTCCTCCATCGATGGTGTGAATGCTGAGCAGACTGTGAAGCAGGGTTGTCAGCAAATTGAACTTCTGCACGATTGAGTTGCTGGTGAAGTTCCCCTCTGCCTCTGAATCAATGAAAGCAGAGATGGGTAGAAGTAGCTAACTTTAAAAGTACAGGAACCTTGAATGATATGGAATTGAGCCTTCTTATAGGACTCACATTGCGTGGAGGACCCTCAGTAGGAGATGAGCGAGAAGGACGAATGGGACAACAATTCAGCTGATGTTCAGGGCTACCGCAGTAGAAACACAGTCCCTCCTTCCTCCTTCTGGCATGTTCAGAGCGAGTTAACCGAGTGTGTGAGATGTCCATGGCAGAACCATCCTCCAAAACTGGCTCCGGTTTACTACTCTCTTGTAGAGAGTGTCGATGAACCAAGAGATTACCTAGGCAAATCGTTATGTCGATGAGAGAATCGAGAGAGAGTTGTTCATCACGGCAGGTGAGCTTGCTTAGAATTTCAGGGTGCAAACCTTGGTGAAATACAGCTTTCAGCACGGGATCATTCCATCTGCTAGTGGCCACCAATGTTCTGAATTCCAGAGCATACTCTGCCATGCTTCTGGAGCCCTGTGATATGGGGAGTAAACTTTCACCTACTTCACTCCCCTCAGGTTCGTGGTCAAAAACTCTTTTGAATAGAGTGAGAAATTATTCATAAGACTTTGTCAGCTCGCCGCCCTTACTCCAAACTGCATTCGCCCATCCCAGTGCTTTTCCTGTAAGGAGGGAGAGGAACTTGGCAATCTTGTGCTTGTCAAATATGCTAGGCAAAGCCGTGAAGTACATGGAGAATTGGAGAAGGAAGCCTTTGCAGGTAAGTGGATCTCCAGCGAACTTCTCTGGAGTTGGAAGTTGTAGCTCTGGGCTCAGAGATGACTCAGGATGCGTTATAAGGGCCTGTGACATCACAGTTGCTAGCTGGGCCATTCTGGTGTTGAGGTTGGCTAGCATCTGCTGATGCTCTCCTAATAAACGTCCTTGGGTGTTAAGAGCAGTTCGCTTCACCTCTTCCGCTACATCCATGGTGGCGAAGTATCCTGTCATGATGCAGGCACTTATGGATGTATACATAGAAGAGTGACGAGGAGCAAACAGTGTCAGAGCCAAAACATAAGATGAGAATCAGAGTTGTTGAACTAGTGAGGATCAGGCAATCAGCAAACAGCATTAAGGGGGAAAGACAAAGAGCAAAAATGGAAAATAGAGAAGCAAGAGTCAAAAGAATGAGAATCAGTCAGAAAATAACAAGGCTTAGTATGAACTGATGAGGCAGAACGATACTTCACAATGGAGTGGAGTAAGAGAGAGGTTTATATAGGCAGGGGGACTAATTGGAATGATGAGTGACAGCTGAGTTCAATAATTGGGAGACAGAGGGCACTGTGAGTTATGGGAAGTGTAGTCCATGGTGTCCATGTTTGTAGTTTGGACAGTTTTGATGGGTTTACTGACACAGGGTACCTATTTTTACAAATACTGGCATGGTTTGTTGTAACATGAGATCTCATTGCTGATTAGCTAGAACCATAACGAGAACCAGTGAACTGGTGCGGTAAAGCAAGACAATTTAGATTCAATATCATTATTGCATTGTTCCATTGGCTCTTGGCTTCACTTAATATGACTATTTGATGCTATATACATGTATCCCCTGTGCTGAAAACAGATAAAATGAGATCAGAAAAGTGAATCCAACAGTAGCCGCTGATTTATTTTGTCATATGGTAGTTTTTAGAACTAAAATCGTTAGACAGTATTCAACTGTCAAAAGCGATGGGCTACCCTGTGAATCGGTAGAGTTGGCAAGTATGAAACTATAATGTAGCAAACAAAAATACCACCTCTGGACATCTACTAGCAAGCTAGCTAAAACATAGAACAAAATATATCCAGGATACAGTACAACCCCTTGTGTCTCACTTTCATCCAAGTCTGAAATACTATCCAAAATTACATGCTTATGGGAAGCATTCGTTTCTAACTAGCTAATATGACATCTTTAGCTCAAACGTCTTGAGCAGCTGGGTTGCAAAATGTATTCTACAAGAAGGATTCACATTTTGCAAACTTGGTATATAAAATGAAAGATTCACACTCTGTCTTGGAGATGTTTCCAAGAGTACATCAGTACAACTGTGAGGTTTTGCTAGCTTGATAAAATACAGTATGGAAAACAAAACTAGCATGATCTAAGTTTTCTGTGTATTTTATTTTATCAGATCTGTGTACTTTGTTCTCCAGCCTGTCAAACATACATACAACCCCGATGGTTGGGGTGGGCGATACAATTACAATCCAATCACTCACTCTCTCATCTGTGCTGTAAATACAAAAACATGCACAAAGACCTCTAATCGTATATAATGCGTTCTCTAGCAAAGACACTTGTTAAAAAGCTACTGGTTAAAGATATAAATTCCACAATGAAGATACATTGTTAGACATTTCCTGAGTAGTAAATTATGGAATGAATAAATGGCATAGAGAAGTTAAAAGCAGATTTTTACATGTAAAATACTTGCCAAAAAAACCAACACAATCATCGCTGTACATCAGGCCCCACATCTCATCTCATCTCATCTCATCTCGTCTTGACAAACAGATCCATCATGTAAAACTGGGTCACGATTCGTGTCTTCTCCAAACATCTCTGTAAATAAAACCCTTTTTTTCAACTCCAGTAAATCAGTACATCAGTTATTTCCTCCACGAGTGTGGGACTGTATGTGAAAACTCACAGGTTGCTCTGATATAATTTCTTCTTGCATTGCCCTCCCTGACAGCAACATGTCTCCTGAGATCAGTGGGGACTGATAGGAAGACGTCTCCACATTCCACATGGACAGTAATACAATCAAATCAAAGTCAGGAGGGAAGGAGAGCTGTCATTACAGGCTAGCTCTGTCCTTCATGCCCTCTCTCTGTTTCTCTCCCTTTCTTTGGCTGGATGTCTCTCGTCCATCGTGCTTGGCGATGTACACACTTCATTTAGGGACAGGGGGATCGCACAGCTGAGCTCCTCACACCCCTGACCTAACATCTCTCTCTCTCTCTCTCTCTCTCTCTCTGTCTCTGTGCATCTCTGAGGCTCAGGTAGTTAATATCGCTGCCAACTTTGTTGGAGGAGATTATGTTTTCACTTCCATTTGTTTTTCTTTTCCCAATGTAACTCAAAAAGAAGAGAGCTGATTTTGATGAAATTGGGAGGAAAGGTGAGCCATGGACAAAGGGACAATTGATTAGTTTTTGATGCAAATCTGCATATGTTTGTGGATACAGGAACCAGCTCTATATGCAGATCCAGGATTTTTTTTTGTCTGTTCCCAACGTAACTCAAAACATAGTGAATGGATTTGGATGAAATTTGGTGGACAGCTTTAGTATTATCTGAGGTTCAAGTGATTTTCATTTTGATGTTGATAACATGGCTTGGTGGAGGTATGCACTCTACCGAGTGCCCTTCTAGTTATGTTATTGTTGTCATTGTTCAACATATCCAAGAATTGTCTACTTTCATCAAAGTTATTTGGCAGACGCTTTTTTTCCCCCCCAAAAAAATAAATTAGCTATTAAGCATTTAGAATCTCCAAGGCTGCTAGCATGGTGTAATTGGTAACAAAAAGAGACCATTTCAAACCTACACTTGAAACCTATAGACAATAAATTCAAGGATTTGTGAGGTGGTGTTTATTGAACTTTTATGGAAGGAATCTTTAGAGTCAGCATTTTGTAACTTGAAGTTCTCCGACATCTTCAGGACAAAAGAGTTAGTGCTTTGTGGTTTCTCTGTAACATGACAGGCTCTGTTTTTTTTTTTTTTTAATGGGTTTTTAATTATTTATTTTTAAAATCTTATTAACTTTGAGAGAGAAAGAGAAGGATGGTGGTGTGAAAGATGCACATTTGATCTGGTTTCTTTAAAGGATTAAATTCATGAACCTTGGGTTTGTGAGTCAATTAAAACAAGAAGGTGGGATTGTTGACAAAAATGGAGGTGCATTCTCATCTCATTATCTCTAGTTGCTTTATCCTGTTCTACAGGGTCGCAGGCAAGCTGGAGCCTATCCCAGCTGACTACGGGCGAAAGGCGGGGTACAC
>JAOBAM010000022.1:45477925-45488287 GCA_025212355.1 Notarius kessleri
GAGCCAAGGGTAGCCAAGGATAAGATCATGACTTACAGTGGTAGTGATGTAGAGTGAAATGAGTTCTGAGTGAATTGCACCCACTTGGATGCAGAGAGGAGCTGTGTGTAGAGTGACAAAACCATCTCCTATTGGTCCTCCATTGATGGTTCGAATGCTGAGCGCACTGTGCAGTGATGTTGTTGGCAAGTTGAACTTCTGCATGATTGAGTTCCTGATGAAGTTCCCCTCTGCCCCTGAATCAATGAAAGCAGAGAGGATATGGGTAGAAGTAGCCAACTTTAAGAGAACTCAAAGTTTGGACAATTTGGAATTGACCCTTCTTATAGGACTTATGTTGCATGGAGAACCTTCTTGAGGAGATGAGCGAGGAGGACGAACGGGACAGCTGTTGAGCTGATGTTCAGGGTTAACACAGTAGAAGCATAGTCCCTCTTTTCTTTTTCTGGCATGTTCAGAATGAGTTAACTGAGTGCATGAGACATCCATGGCAGAACTTTCCTCCAAAATAGGCTCCGGTTTAATACTCTCTTGTAGAGAGGGTCAATGAGCCAAGAGATTGCCAAGGTGGGTTGCGAGGTCGATGAGAGAATCAAGTGTGAGTTGTTCATCACAGCAGGAGAGTTCACTCAGGATTTCAGGGTGCAAACCTTGGTGAAATACGGCCTTCAGTGCGGAATCATTCCATCCACTAGCGGCCGACAGTGTTCTGAATTCCAGAGCATACTCTGCCACGCTTTTGGAGCCCTATGATATGGTGAATAAACTTTCACCTACTTCAATCCCCTCGGGTTCGTGGTCAAAAACTCTTTTGAACAGAGTGAGAAATTGTTCATAAGATTTTGTCGGCTCACTGCCCTTACTCCAAACCACACTGGCCCATGGCACCGCTTTTCCTGTAAAGAAGGAGAGGAATTTGGCAATCTTGTGCTTGTCAGATATGCTGGGTAGAGCCATGAAATACATGGAGCATCGGAGAAGGAAGCCTTTACAGGTGAGTGGATCTCCAGTGAACTTCTCCGGAGACGGAAGTTGTAGCACTGGGCTCGGAGATGACTCAGGACGCGTTATGAGGGCCTGCGACATCACAGTTGCTAGCTGGGACATTCAGGTGTTGAGGTTGGTTAGCATCTGCTGATGCTCTCCTAATAAGCATCCTTGGGCATTGAGAGCAGTTCACTTCACTTCTTCCACTACATCCATTGCTGGCGAAGTATCCTGTCACAGTGCAGGCACTTACGGATGTAATTGCAGAAGAGCGACAAGGAGTAGACAGTGTCAGAGTCAAAACGTGAGACAAGAATCAGAGTCGTAGAACTAGCGAGGGTCGGGCGATCGGCAAACAGCGTTAAAGGGAATAGACAAAGAGTGTAAACAGAAACCAGGGAAGCAAGAGTCAGTCAGAAAATAACAAGGCTTGGTATGAACTGTAGATGGCAGAATGATACTTCACATTGAAGTGGAGTGAATGAGAGGTTTATATAGGCAGGGGAACTAATTGGAATAATGAGTGACAGCTGATCTCAATAGTCGGGAGACAGAGGGTGCTGTGAGTTGTGGGAAGTGTAGTCCATGGTGTTCATGTTTGTAGTTTGGACAGGTTCAGCGGGTTTACTGACAGAGCCCCCCCACCCGAGGAGCTCCCACTGGGAGCTATAGTCTTTTTATGATGCCCCCTACCTCTGGGTGCAGGTTTGTCTGGATGTAGTGCATGGAATTCTTGTTTGAGGAGTGGATCTAGGATGTCTTTGGCTGGAACCCAGCTCTGTTCTTCGGGCCCGTAACCCTCCCGGTCTACCAGGTATTCAATCTGCCCACTTCTACATCTAGAGTTGAGGATCTTGTTTCCCTGGTAGATGGGTTCACCTTCCATGATGAGAGCTGGGTCTTCTTGGTTAGGTGAGTTCTTGGAAAGGGGCCCCAGGATGGCAGGTTTGAGGTATGACACATGAAATGTTGGTGACAGTTGACTGTGAGGAGGAAGTTCTAGCCTGTACAAGACTTCATTGATGCAGTCCAGTACCTTAAAAAGGTCCAATATAATGTGGATGGAGCTTTCTGCAAGAGTTGGGTTCCCTGAGATTTCTGGTTGCTATCCACACTCTGTCACCTGGGTTGTATGTTGGGGTTTCTGCACGATGCATATCTGCATATTTCTTGTACCTGGCATTGATAGTCTCGATCTGTTGGTGGACCTCCTCCCATATGGCCTGGCTGCGAGTAAACCACTCTTTGACAGCTGGAACCTGGCTGGGTGTGTCGTCCCAGGGGAATAAAGGTGGCTGGTAGCCGAGTATGCAGTGGAACAGTGTTAGTTGGGTTGCAGAGTGCTTGAGTGAGTTTTGTGCATACTCGGCTTATGGTAGAAAGCATGCCCAATCCCCCTGGTTACACATGCAAAAGATTCTCAAGAACCAGCTGATTTCTTATTTGGCTCTCTCAACTTGTCTGTTAGATTGAGGGTGGTAACCAGAAGTGAGACTGAGAGATACCCCTAGTTTCTCAATGAAGGCCATCCAGAATTGTGAGATGAACTGAGAGCCTCTGTCACTTACAATGCCTTCAGGGAGACCATAGTATCAAAAGATGTTTTGAAATAATAGTTCTGCTGTTTGGGCTGTGGTGGAAATGCCAGGTAAGAGTATCAGCTTGAGGGCTTTGGAGAAGCAATTCATGGTTACCATAATTGTTTTGTGATTTTGTGAGGGAGGAAGGTCCAAGATGAAGTCTATGGCTATGTGGGACCATGGTCTTTGAGGCACCGGGAGGAGACAGAGCTTACCAGTGGGTAGAGTTCTGGGTACTTTGGCTTGTGCACAGCTTGAACAAGATGTGATGAACTGGTTGATCTCAGTGAGCATGTTTTCCCATCAATATTTGTTTCAAAGCATCTGATGGGTGCGATGGCTGCCCGGGTGTGCCGTGGCGGGTGATGGGTGTGCACATGTGATGAGTTTGCTTCTGAATTGCTTGGGTACATATAGTAAATCAGGTGGAAGATTCTTGGAGTTGTTGAGGTTGAGAGTCTCTGATTTCTCTGTCTAAGTTCCAAGTGACGGACTGGAGGAAGCATTGAGAAGGGAGAATGGGATGGACAGTGGAGTCCTGATGAGGGGGAGCAAAGATTCGTGAGAGAGCATCAGCCTTAGTTTTCTTGGAGCCAGGGTGGAAAGAGATGGTGAAATTAAATCTCATGAAGAGGGCCCATCTGACTTGACAGGGGTTTAACTGCTTAGCCTTCCAGAGATATTCTAAGTTCTTATGGTCTGTTAGGATTGTGAATGGGTAATTGGCACCTTCCAACCAGTGGTGCTATTCTTTGAGGGCCAGCTTAATTGCGAATAGCTCTCAATTTCCTACATTATAATTTCTTTTTGCTGGTGAGAGTTTCCTCAAAAAGAAGGCCACTGGATGAAGTTTCTGTTTCTCCCCAAAGCATTGGGAGAGAACCGCCCCCACTCCTGTGTCAGAGGCATCAACTTCCAGTATGAATGGCTTGGAAGGGTCAGGATGATGTAGGATGGAGCCGAGGTGAATGCTTTGAATGCTAGAGACAAAAGAAAGCCTCCTCTACTGTGGGGTTCCATTGAAGGTGCTTGGGTCCCTTCTTGAGGAGTGCTGTTAAGGGGAGGCGATAGAACTGAACCCTCTGATAAACCAGTGATAGAAGTTTGCAAAACCTAGAAAATGTTGAAGTTCTTTGACAGACATGGGAATGGGCCACGACATAACTTCAGAGACCTTTGATGAGTCCATACAAACCCCCTTGGCACTGATGACGTATCCAAGGAAGGAAATATGTGTTTGATGGAACTCACATTTTTCTGCTTTCACATAGAGATGATTCTGGAGCAAGCATTGTAGAACTGTTCTCACATGCACTTGAAGGCTCTCTTTGTCTGGGGGAATATATTAAGATGTCATTGATATATGCAGTATCATACTGACCCAGCATGTCCCATAGCACATCATTGATTAAGCACTGGAACATGCTGGGCACCGAAAAAAGGCCGTACAGCATTACCTGGTACTCAAAGTGACCGGCAGTGGTGCTGAGCACAGTTTTACATTCGTCTCCCTTCTCGATCCTGATAAGATTGTACATGCTGCGTAGATCTAGTTTTGAGAAGATCCTTGCTGATCGAAGTTGTTCCAGGGCTGCAGGAACCAGAGGAAGTGGAGAAGGGTATTTCACTGATACCTGATTCAATCCCCTGTAATCAAGTCAAGTCAAATTTATTTGTATAGTGCTTTTAACAATAAACATTGTAGCAAAGCAGCTTTACAGAATTCGAGTGACTTAAAACATGAGCTAATTTATCCCTAATCTATCCCCAAGGATAGATTAGGGATAAATCTAATAAGATTTATCTGTAATCTTATCTTATCCTGTAAGTCAGGATAAGATCATGACTTACAGTGGTAGTGACGTAGAGTGAAATGAGTTCTGAGTGAATTGCACCCACTTGGATGAAGAGAGGAGCAGTGCGTAGCGTGACAATCAATACTTGGGCGAAGACCCCCGCCTTGTTTTTCCACAAAAAAGAAGCCCGCTGAGGCTGGGGACCTAGAAGGGTGGATGTAACCCTGCTTGAGAGCCTCCTGAATGTACACTTCCATAGCTGCTTGTTCCTTCTGAGACAAAGACCCTGAGGTGGTGACATGCCTGGCAGGAGGTCAATAGTGCAGTCATATGGTCTGTGAAGTTGTAGAGCACAGGCCTTTCCTTTGCTGAAAGGAGGTGGATGCGAGAGTGACTTGAGGTCGATTAATGCAGCTCTGAAAGCACACAGGAGATCACTGTAGAATATCCTTCTTCTGCCATGAGATGAGAGGGTCGTGAAGCTGGAGCCAAGGGTAGCCAAGGATAAGATCATGACTTACAGTGGTAGTGAAGTAGAGTGAAATGAGTTCTGAGTGAATTGCACCCACTTGGATGAAGAGAGGAGCAGTGCATAGTGACAAAACCATCTCCTATTGGTCCTCCATTGATGGTCCAAATGCTGAGTGCATTGTGCAGTGGTGCTGTTGGCAAGTTGAACTTTTGCATGATTGAGTTACTGATGAAGTTCCCCTCTGCCCCTGAATCAATGAAAGCAGAAAGGATATGGGTAGGAGTAGCCAACTTTAAAAGAACTGGAACCTTGAACAATTTGGAATTGAACCTTCTTATAGGACTTATGTTGCATGGCGGACCTTCTTTAGGAGATGAATGAGGAGGACAAATGGGAGAGCTATTGAGCTGATGTTCAGGGCTACTGCAGTAGAAGCATAGTCCCACTTTTCTTCTTCTGGCACGTTCAGAATGATTTAACTGAGTGTGTGAGACGTCCATGGCAGAACTTTCCTTCGAAATAGGTTCCAGTTTAATACTCTCATGTAGAGAGAGTTGATGAGCTAAGAGATTGCCTAGGTGGATCGCAAGGTCGATGAGAGAATCAAGCATGAGTTGTTCATTATGACAGGAGAGTTCACTCAAAATTTCAGGGCCAAACCTTGGCAAAATACAACCTTCAGCACGGGATCATTCCATCTGCTAGCGGCCAATGTTCTGAATTCCATCCCATACTCGGCCACGCTTTTGGAGCTTGGTGACATAGTGAGTAAACTTTCACCTATTTCAATCCCCTCGGGTTCATGGTCAAAAACTCTTTTGAACAAAGTGAGAAATTATTCATAAGATTTTGTCAGCTCACTGCCCTTACTCCAAACCACGCTGGCCCATTGCAGTGCTTTTCCCGTAAGGAAGGAGAGAAATTTAGCAATCTTGTGCTCGTCAGATATGCTAGGTAGAGCCGTGAAATACATGGAGCATTGGAGAAGGAAGCCTTTACAGGTGAGCGGATCTCCAGTGAACTTCTCCGGAGCCAGAAGTTGTAGCGCTGGGCTCAGAGATGAATCAGGACATGTTATGAGGGCCTGCGACATCAAAGTTGCTAGCTGAGACATTCTGGTGTTGAGGTCGGCTAGCATCTGCTGATTCTCTCCTAATAAATGTCCTTGGGTGTTGAGAGCAGTTTGCTTTGCTTCTTCCGCTACATCCATGGCGGCGAAGTATCAGTGCAGATACTTACAAATGTAATCACAGAAAAGCAATGAGGGGTAGACAGTGTCAGAGCCAAAACGTGAGACAAGAATCTGAGTCGTAGAACTAGCGAGGGTTGGGCGATCGGCAAACAGCATTAAAAGGAATAGACAAAGAGCGTAAATGGAAAACAGGGAAGCTAGAGTCAGAAGAACAAGAGTCAGTCAGAAAATAACAAGGCTTGGTATGAACTGGAGAAGGCAGAACGATACTTCACATTGAAGTGGAGTGAGTGAGAGGTTTATATAGGCAGGGGGACTAATTTGAATAATGAGTGACCGCTGATTTCAATAGTCAGGAGACAGATGGCACTGTAAGTTGTGGGAAGTGTAGTCCATGGTGTCCATGTTTGTAGTTTGGACAGGTTCAGCGGGTTTACTGACATAAATAAGTGTCAACATTTGAAACCCTGTGCCTAATAAAGTTTATTATTATTATTATTATTATTATCGTTGTTGTTGAGATGTTTCTCAAAAATATGCCAGAAGTGAATTAACAGTTTTGTATGCAGGCTGCAGATTTTAACACCTTTACAAACATGACTAACAATTAATTAAAGCTAATTAAGGAAACATGTGACACACTTGATGAAAACAGTCACGATTATGCAAACATCATATATATAAATTAGGGATACGTTATGTTTAAAGTCTTTAATTTTTTTGTAAAGCTGGTTTGTGACAATGTTTATTGTTAAAAGCACTATACAAATAAACTTGACATATTTATCAGTTCCCTCATAATAATGAAAGCTTTTTTTTTTAATATTCGCTTTAATACATTTGGATGTTTTGTGAGTTGCTAAGCCCCACTTGCACTTTCATTAGATAGATAGATAGATAGATAGATAGATAGATAGATAGATAGATAGATAGATAGATAGATAGATGACCCTGATTCATGCATCTCTTCAGCTGCATTTTCCAGCCACAAGATCATGGATTGAGTCTTGAGGAAAATACCAGGCAAAATGTAGAATTTTATCATGTGATTCCAGGTCATAGTTCACAAAGTTAGTCTTTTAGCTGAAAAATGTGTTGATTAGGACTCTGTGCATTTTCATAGATTTTTTTAAGAGGTTTAATGCTAAGTCAGTGCTAGCTAGCTATTATTTCCAGCAACAAGGTTGTGTGTTGAGTATTAAAGTAAAATTTGGAGACAAATTTCAAATGTAGCATGTGATACTAGGTCTAGGCTCTCACTCTCAGTGAAAATGTGAATTTAATTGCATTCAATCTAAACCTTTAATAGACGACTAAATTTAAGGTTCCTTTAAGTTACCTTTACTGAACTTTTTAAATTCATTAAATATACTCATAACTTTAAGAATCCTTATAGGTATTCCTAAAAGTCGTAGTGACTCTTTTTAACCACACTTAAATGTTAAATTTAGTAACTTTAAGTGACATCTTAAACATTTTTAACAGCATTTAGTTATCTTTAAGGAGTCATGTTAAGTCACTTAAAGTTATACTATAAGAATGCTTAAAGTTATAAGTAAATACACTGAAATTTTGCATTTTGTAAACTTTTAGGATGCTTTAAGAAGATCTTAAAGCTGTTTATTTGTCTAGTGTCAATTTTGGTGTTTGTAGCTGGAAAAGGAATCAAGCTAGGAACTCTACTCTGAAACTTTACAGATTTCTATAGACTTTTATGAATAATAAAGTAAGTGCTAGCTTGGTCCTCCAGTCCTACACTGAATATTTAAGGAAAGATCTGTGCAAAAAATGCAGACTAACGTGTGATTGTAGGTCTTGGTAGCTAATACTTTTTTTTAGCAAAATAAAAAAAAAGTTTGAAGACACTTTCATACTAATTCTGTGCTAGTTCTATTTTCCAGGTACAAAGACCAAGTTTCAGAACCTTCAACTAAAAATGTATTAAATTCTAGCTAGATTTTTATTTTCATACTCAGCGAATGACTTTGTTGCTCCAAGTAATAGTTTAAATGAGTTAAACAACACAAAAACCTTAACAGGTTTGTGTGCTGTCGAGCATGTTGGCATGATACAAAGGACATGACCTGATCACTGTTTACCAAATGAGAGTAAAGTTGCAAACAAGAATTAGCAAGGTTTCATTTAAGGAGCTAGGTCTGGAAGGACAAGGATGCAAATGATATGACACGCCGACGCTAACTGCATAACATAAATCAAGAAAAGGGCTTGAGAGAGAGAAAGAGAGAGAGACATCATATACACATGAGTGTTCATTTATCAGGACAGAGGCAGTAAATGACTCCCCCAGTGCCAGCCATTCAGACTGGAAAGAAAAGTTAATTGGCTTCCTGCTGGTCGGTTGGGATTTGTTTCAATTACCATGCAAAACAGCAGTTCATTTTGTGACAAAGGCGTTTGATGTCTAATTTCGTGTGGCGTGGGTCAGGAAGGCATAAAGCTTCCCATTTAACACGGAAATATGTAGGGATCCAAGTTAAGTGCACGATCCTTTTCTCTTTCCATTTTTCCCCCCTGAGAGACTCGCAGACGAGGTCGCACTGTTACACACTCTGCAAGCGAAATTAATCTCCGTCTCTCGCTGATTCAAAAGCGACTGTTGACTGAACAGAAAGATCAATGACTGAAACTATTTGCAATTCATACGCTGTGGACCTTTAAAAGCACTCATTTGTTTTTCTTCGTGAACAACATGAGCAAGTGTGCAAGCAAAGTAATGGAGGAATAAAGTAAATGCATTAGACAAACATATGCAAAAGAAAAAAAAAAAAATAATAACCCAACAATGATCCATAAGAAAAGGCATTTTGTCTAATTATTCAGTTCAATTTGAAAAGAATCAAATAAAACGAGTCGAAATTTCAAAAGTCATAGATTAGAAACAGCTGCCTGCATGTGTCACATGCTATTTTTATGCTAATTGACCTAAGCGCAGGCATTTTTGATTGGCTGTCTGTTAATTTCTGATATTATCTTAAAGACCTTCTGTAAATATTTAATCACAGTTCTAAATCAATTCTTCTGCTATGTTGTAACGAGCACGATCAGAAACAGCGTGAATGTTGGGCTTGTGTTTGGTTTTCCCTTCAAATTTTGATGTAGAATCCAATAACAAAGTTCTCTTCCAGGCAGGATCAGGAACTCAAGCAGGATGGTGTTAAGAATTGAAGAACCCTCTGCTGTCTGAAGAAAAGGCTAAAATAATCAATGACTGACTGACTGTTATTACTCTAAATCTGGTTATTTTCCTCAAACAGCAGATTTCTTTTATTCCTCTTACACCATAGCAATTCACTTCACTTCAGTTAATTTAATTTAAGAGTGTTGCATCATGATTTTTATCCAATTATTGCTACATTTATTGTTGTGGAATAAATGTATTGTCTCTCTTGAAATTAACACGACTTTTCCAAAGAGCCGACACTGGACACTCCTTCCATAAATGTTAAAGAAACGTATCATAACGTCACGAAAATGTCACTGTCAATGACAAGTCCCTGTTACTATGGAAACAAATCAGAATCCAGAATCAGCATCTGCATAAACAATTTAGTGATCAGCGCATCAAGAAAAAAGTTTTGAAATTCTACAGTTTATAGGCCACACATACACGCACACACACACATCCCTCGCTAAAATATTTTGTCGATTAGCTCCACAGACTAGACATTTCATGTTCGTGAAAGACGAAGCTGAAGAGCAGCAAGGTCTGAGATGAAATGAAACACCAAGACAAAGACAAACAGGAGAGAAGAAATGTTTTAGAGACAAGGAATGGCCTTGTGTGTGTGTGTGTGTGTAAAAAGGGTTAAAATCATGTTTACTTTTACATTGTTCATGTTTCTGCAAATAAAATGGCACTATAATGCCTCAACTTTAGCTTTTTTAGAAGATCAAGGCTACCGTATGCCAAAGCCCTGAATCAGATCAAAGACTTTTGGAAAACACGGAAGGCTGAAATAAGCCCTTGATCTTTAAGAGAATTAGTCGGTAAATAATTTTCTGCTTTGCATGAAAGCAGGCCACCTGGAAACAAACACGAGTTCATGAAGCATGTTACAGTTCATTAGCGAATTTCAAAGCAAGTGCAAATCAATTCTGATACAATTTATGATGTTTGTATTTACCTGTTTATTTGCTTGTTTACTAATTCACCTTTAGAGCTTCTGAAAATCTTTCATTAATTATTTTAAACTATCCACTACATGTGAAGTGAAGGAACTTTTGTTACTTATTCTTTGCAATTTTTTTTTTTATTTTAATTTGCTGTCATTTTTAAAAGCGCTATTCAGAAAAAAAAAACTGTAGCTTTTTCAG
>JAOBAM010000022.1:46175319-46186119 GCA_025212355.1 Notarius kessleri
GCAGGACATAAAACATCAAAAACATATGAACATACACATGAATACAATAAACAAATCACTCACATGAGTGTCCCCTACACACACACACACACACACAACATAAAAACATTCAACATAAAAACATTAAAACATTCTGTCAGCACCATAAATCAGTGGTTACAATTTTGACTGTTTTTCAGTGAATATTTTAGCTGTGACTTAAAGCTCCTGATGGAGAGACAGCTCTTTAAGTCAGCTGATAGTGCATTCCACTGTGTCGTCGCTTTAAAAGAAAAAGAAGACTGCCCAAATGTTGTGCGGTAAGAAGGTATTCTACAATCATAAACAGATGCTATTCTTGAGGATCGTATGGAACTAGCAGGTCGATGACATACAAACTCCAAAAGACATGCTGGGGCCAGGCCATGTAGAATCTTATACACTAGACACAAGCTTGAAAACTCTCTGAAACTTTCAAAACTTAATAAATGGTGTTTCTCTAAAATATTGCAGTGATGGTAATGAAGTGGTTTTTTATCAAGAATTTTTAAAGCTTGTTTATATAGAGATTTTAACGGTCTAATGGTAGATTCATTGGCCTGTCCCCAACAGGTGATGCAATATGAAATGTGTGAAAAAATGAGACCATGCATAAAAGTTTTAGCTACATCCATAGGAAGCAACGATCTTATACGTCTAAAATTTGCCAGGTTATATTTAATTGTTTTAGTCATTTTTTTAATATGCTTTTTAAAATTGAGGTTAGAATCCAGTGTAACGCCAAGATATTTGAACTCGGTAACTATATCAATGGATTCATGCCTAATTTTAATGCTTGCAATTGGAGTCTGCCCCTTGGTTTTATAGAAGAACATGCCCTTTGTCTTACTGACGTTCAGAGTAAGACAGGACTGCTCAAGCCATTGAGCCACACCTTGCATAGCATATGTTAATTTCTCCGCTGCTATCAGAGCATTTTTACCATACGCATACAGGACAGTATCATCTGCATATAGCTGTACATCAACTCCATTACAGTGTTGTGGCAGGTCATTGATGTATAAACTAAAAAGAAGAGGGCCCAACACAGATCCTTGTGGCACGCCCATTGTGTTTGTTACATAATTGGAGTGTGCATCTTTGACCCTGACACATTGTGCCCTATTTGAGAGATATGTGGAGAGCCATGTCAGTGTTTGTGCAGACAAATTAAAATAAGAAAGCTTGGAAGTGAGGACATTGTGATTGACCGTGTCAAAGGCTTTGCGTAAGTCTAAGAATACAGCACCAACAACTCCACCTTTTTCAAGCTGTGCTCTGATTTTTTCAGTGAAATATAAAACAGCTGTTTCAGTAGAGTAGTTCTTTCTGAAACCAAATTGCATATTGTTTAGACCAGGGTTGCAGGTATTTAGGTGTGTTGTTAGCTGATTTATAACTGCCTTCTCTGCAACCTTTGAAAGTACTGGTAATATACTTATTGGTCTATAGTTGTTTGGTTCATGACGATCTCCAGACTTGAAAATGGGTGTGATGACTGCGCGCTTCCAGCTATCAGGAAAACAGCTTTGTGTTATTGAGAGATTGATTAAGTGTGTGATGGGGAGTGTTAGAGTGTTCAGATGTTTCGTTATGAGCATACTATCCATATGAAAAGCGTCTTTACTTTTAGAACTTTTTAAGGAACCAATAATCTTTTAATTTGTGCTTCATCAGTGACGTTCAGACTGAAGCCTGTGTCATTTTCAGTATGTAGGTCAACTACAGGCATAGTGTTCTTTTTCTTAAAATGATTGCCTAACTCATAGACAGACTCAATAAAATATGTATTAAAAATGCTTGCAATTGAACCATTGTCTTTAATTAACTCACCCTGAGATTTTAGCTGTATGTCTTCTACTTGATGTCCTTCTCGCCCAATGAGGTTATTGATATTTTTCCAAATTTCTTTACTATTTCCTTTAGCCTCGGTTAGTACTTGAATATAAAAACGTGACTTTGCTAATCTTATTTCATTGACCACCTTATTCCTCAAACCTTTGTAAATTAAAATATCTGTGTCTCTTTTAGATTTAATAGCTTTTTTAAGTGCTAAATCTCTTTGTTTCATCAATTGCCACAAGGTGTCACTAAACCAGGGCAGGGTTGCTCTCTTTTTCCATTTTCTCTTGGACTGTACAGTAAACTTCTCTCTGATAGACTTCAATTTGGCTGCAAACAAGTCACAGCCATGATCCAAGTCCTCTGTGGACAAGACATCCTCCCAGTCCAGGCCGTTTATCTCACTCTCATAAGCAAGTTGTTTAGCTTTGGGTATGTGTGATATGATTTCTGTGTGATGTGGTGTGATCTGAAATCTATTTTTAGTAAATTTTCTTGCTACTAAAGTAAGATTGTGATCAGAAAGCACAGTGAGGAGATTATAACTTTTTGTTATCCTCTCTGGTTTGTTGGAGAAGACAAGATCCAACATTGTGCTTGACCTTTTTGTTATCCTTGTTGGCCCTTTAATCAGTTGCTGCAGGTTATATTTATCTGTTATAGTTTTCAGTTTATTCCTTTTCCCTTTGTCTTCCCAGTTTAGATTAAAATCACCCATGAGAATAATCTCTTTGTTTTGTTTGCACTGTTTTAACATATTGGCAAAAACATTATAAAAGGAATCATTTGCTGATGGTGGTCTATAAAAAGCAATTAAAATGAATGACATTTGTTGAGACAATACAACGTTTATGGCAACATGCTCTAGTGTGTCTGCTGCATCGAGCGTAATGCGCTCACATTTAATGCCGTCTTTGACGTAGATCATAACCCCTCCTCCTCTCCCCCCAACTCGGTCTCGGCGGAAACACTGGTATCCGGGTACAGATAAGACACTGACAGGAGTTGACTGTTGTAACCACGTCTCAGACAAACATAAATAATCCAAGTTTGAGTTTGATAGTAAGTGCGTCAGTTGGTCAGTCTTAGAGACAACACTTCTGGCATTTAGGTGTCCACCAAAAAGCCCTCTAGGTTTCAATTTAGGATCCCATATGACCTTTGCGTGATTGACAGTTTGGAAAAAGTAAGAAGCCCGCTGCTTGATCACAGCAGGATTCCTACAGGGTCCAGGGTTTGGTTGCACATTTCCAGATATAAGTAATAATAGGACAATCATCAGTCTTTTTTTTTTTTTACACTACAATTTGAAGTAGCATATTTGTATGTTGGGGGCAGGCAGTTATTTTTACTAAGTAAAAAAGTGAGATTGTGTAAAGAAAAAACACTTTGAAGTTTAAGTAATACCCTGGAGACATCTGACCAGGAGTTCAAGGCCCATACTAAGTGAAGCTGTGGCTGATCAAAAACAGCAGGCCTATTGGAATCAGTGCCTTTGTGACTGTCCCTAAAACACAAAACATTATGTGTACTCATCCATTGAGTTTTGTTTGGACTTATGTCGCAAACTGCCAATAAACACATTAAAATAATAAAAAACACCATTTTCATCTACTTTCTGTACACCAGCAGAGAGAGAGAGAAAAAACAGAAAATCTTAGAGATCTTACAGGTATTCCAGGTGTAGTAAGCCCAAGCTAGTTAGCTAGAGTCCAGAAGGTTTTAGCAGTGCTAGGCCTCCCAGCCCAGGCTCCAAGTGGATGCAACAGGCCCAGGCTAGTTTGCTCAAGCTTCAGGTGGATGTAGCAGGCCAATGCCAGCTAGCTCTGTCTCCAGGTGGATGCAGCAGGCCCAAGCCAACTACAGTAGCTCTGGTTCCAAGTGGATGCAACAGGCCCAAGCTAGTGTGCTCAGATCCAAGGGGATGTTGTAGGCCCAAGCTAGTCAGCTTTGCTCTAGGTGTTGTAGCTGTGGCAGGCTGAGTTCAAGGCTGTATCCAGCTTTGTGGTGTGGGTGATCTGCACCATACGGGGGCTGCATACTCTGCAGTAGAGAAGCACAGTCCAAGAGCTGTGGCTCACACAGTACTGGCATCTGCACCCCAGTTAGTGTTTGCAAGCTTCTTAAGGATGTTATTCCTGGCACCCACTTTCATTTTGGTGTTCAGGATGTGGTTCTTGTATGAGAGGGTCCTGTCTAGGGTGACGCCAAGGTAGACTGGCTTATTGGTGCTAGTCAGCCACTTGCCCTGCCAGCATACCCTCAGTTGGCGGTCTGCATCCCTATTTTTCAGGTGGAAGACGCTCACTTGTGTTTTGTCAGGGTTGGCTCGCAAGTGGTTTGCAGCGTAGTATGGGGTGAGGACTATGAGGGCATCACTGAGAGTGTTTTCTACTTTTTTGAAGGTCCTTCCCTGTGCACCAATGCTGAGGTCATCAGCAAGCAGGAATCTCCTAGTGTTGGGATGTACTGGTTGATCATTCGTGTAGATGTTGAAGAGCAAGGGAGCAAGGACGCTGCCTTGAGGGAGGCCATTTTTCTGCCTTCGCCATCTGCTACAGTCGCCATTGAGGTCTACAAAGAACCGTCTGTTTGATAGTAGGTTCTGGATCAGTTCAGTTAACCTTACATCCTTCGTAATCTCAAAGAGCTTTTTGGTGAGGATCCTGTGGTTCATGGTGTCATATGCTGCGGAGAGGTCCACAAAGACAGCTCCCATGATCAGGCCTTTCTCATAGCCATCCTCGATGTACTGTGTGAGGTTCAGGAGTTGGCCGGTACAAGACTTTCCAGGTCTGAAGCCAGCCTGCTCAAGAATGAGGAGCTCATCCACAAATGGTGCAATGCGGTTGAGTAGTAGTCTTTCAAAGAGTTTGCATGTATGGCATAGCAAAGAGATTGGCCTGTAATTCTTGGGTATGGATGGATCATTGCCAAGTTTCAGTTAGGCGATCACTCTAGATTTCCTCCAAATCTTGTGGATCCTGTTGTTGCTCAGGCTTTGGTTGAACATGTCGAGCAGCCACTGAAGTGCAAGAGGCCCAAAGTGTTTGATCTGTTCGCATAGAATGTCATCAACTCCAGCTGCCTTGTTGTTTTTCATGTCCTTGATTCCATTGCATAGATCATCCATGCTGAAGAGCCTTGTGAAAAGTGAAGTTCCTTCAGAGCTCATAACATTTTCTTTGGGGAGCTTGGCTCTTTGGGGGTGATGGTTGGGGTTTCCTTGGCTGTTCACAAGAAGTTGGTGATCAACTTGATCTGCAGTGACTTGTGGCACTGGTTGGGCTTTAATGTAGTCATTTCCAAGGATCCGAATTGTTTTCCATGCCTTCCGGCTGCTATGGGTTAGATCAGTCGATTCCACGAACTCCTGCCATCGCCTCTGTCGACTTTCCATGACTATGCTTGTAAGTCTCCACACTCAAGTGTTTCTGCACTGAATGGGTCGGACTCAAAGCGCTTAACGTATTCATCGTACAGTGCCTTAGACTCTTCATTCAGGCCTGGGATGTAATTTGTCTGGCAGCCTCGGGGGATGTTTTGCCATGAAGATTTCTTTATCATTTTGACAAAGGTGTCATAGTGTATAGGCAGGGCGGGTAAATCCTGGATGTACAGGTCCAGGTCGTCAGCGAACTTTTCCCAGTTAGCCTTCTTCAGGTTAAACTGCCGTCGGAAGGGGACTGTTCGTGGTACGATGACTGCATTTACTCTGAGCGCAATTGGATGGTGTTGGGAGTGTGGGATTGGGTGCAGCACTACCTTCTCGCATTGACTAGCAATGGTGTTGGAGGCGAACACCAGGTCAGGGTTGTATCCATGTCTCCATCTAGAGCTGTTGAAGGAGGCTGGAAGTTTTGGGTCAAGTATGAGAGACATCTGGTTTACATCAGCCCAGTTTTCAATGAGGTTGCCATCTTCGTTGGTTTGCCGATAGCCCCAGGTGGTGCTATGGCTGTTAAAGTCTCCAATTGCTATATTGAGGTAGCCATCGGTGACTTCCCTTGGGAGGTTGAATGTCTCTGCTGGTGGTTTATAGACCGAGCTTACACTGATTCCCATGAGATCAATGGACAGGACTTCAATGTTGTTCCTGTCAGACAGAGAGAACTTATCAATATTCAGCCCATGACGCACAAGGATGGCGCTTCCATACTGGTCATGTGGTCTCTCCACTATGAGGGTCATACCATTGATGTGTGGGCGAGATCTTGTGGGCCCACAGTGTGTCTCCTGGAGACACAGGATATCACAATTGTTTATTACACACAGTTCAGCCAGGAGATCTTGCTTGGCTCCAGGAAGGCCTTCCGTGTTGAATGAGATGATGCTCAGTGCCGGTCCTGACAAGGACCCGTATGGATGAGGCTGAGTCTCGTCAACCGGTTGGCCGCTTGTTGCCATGATGGTCGAGGCGAAGTTGTTGCGGTTGTAGTTTTAACAACAGCAGTGGTGTGGTAGAAGGATTCACAGGTAACATAGTTGCCTGACAGGAACTGCGACAAGAACGCTCCTTCTGTGGTCCCCAGGATTGGGGCTGAAGTGAAGGCGGTCTTGAGTCAATTGAAGGCTTCCTCAGCTGCGAGGTCCCATTGGAGGCACTTGGGTCCCTTCTTTAACAGGGCCATTAAGGGAGCAGCAATCATACTAAAACCTCTGATGAAGCAATGATAGAAGCTGGCAAACCCTAGGAAACATTGGAGTTCCTTCACTAACATAGATACAGGCCAAGATGTGATGGCAGACACCTTGGAGGAATCCATGCTGACTCCTTCTGCACCGATGACGTACCCCAAGAAGGAAATTTGATGTAGATGAAACTTGCACTTCTCGGCTTTCACATAGAGGTGGTTCTCCAATAGACATTGGAGAACAGCTCTGATGTGTCCCAGATGACTCTCCTCATCTGGTGAGTAAATCAGAATATTGTCAATATAAGCAATGACAAATCTTCCCAACATGTCCTGAAACACATCATTAATGAGACACTGAAAGACAGTGGGCACTGAAGAAAGCCCATATGGCATTACCCAGTATTCAAAATGGCCAGCAGTAGTGCTGAAGGCAGTCTTCCACTCATCTCCTTCCTTGATTCTGACAAGGTTATATGCGCTGTGCAGATACAGCTTAGAAAATATCTCGGCAGTTTGAAGTAGTTCTAATGCAGATGAAACTAGTGGAAGAGGATAAGGATACTTGACAGAGATCTCGTTGAGTCCTCTGTAATCAATACAGGGTCGAAGGCCTTCTCCCTTCTTTTCCATGACGAAGAACTCCACCGAAGCTGGTGACTTCGATGGACATATGTACCTTTGCTTGAGGGCCTCTTGGATGTAATTCTCCATGGCAGTTTGTTCCCTTTGAGAAAGGGGATAAATACGGCTGAATGGAGGTGACGTACCTGGCAGAAGATCGATGGCACAGTTGTAGGGACAATGTGGTGGCAAGCTACAGGCTTTACCTTTACTAAATACTTCTTTGAGGTCAGAATAGCACTCTGGAACATTCTGTACTGAATTAGGCTGTGGACTCTCCACAGAAGTAGAGCTGAGAGAGTTGAGAACGTGAGAGAGACAGTTCTGGAACATGTGGATGACCGTTGGAGGATTTCTTTATTCTGCCAGGAGATTAAAGGGTTGTGGAGCTGCAACCATGGATATCCCAGAATGATATCATGGTTAATGGTGGAAGTGACATAGAGAGAGATGAGTTCAGAGTGGAGTGCTCCCACCTGAATATGAACAGGAGTAGTTCTAATGGTGACCAGGCCATCTCCTATTGGTCCTCCATCAATGGTCCTGATGCTGAGTGGACTTCGCAGAGGGGTTGTGAGCAGATCAAACTTCTGGACAATTGAGCTATCGATGAAATTTCCTTCTGCCCCAGAGTCTATAAAGGCAGACAGCACACATGTTGAGGATGCCAGTTTCAGCAAAACAGGTACTTTGAAAGACTGTGAGTTAAAGTTTCTGATTGGACTTACCAGATCAGGGGGAATTTCAGCAGGGTTGGCCCGACACGGACAAACTGGACACTTGGTGATATGATTACCTGAACTCCCGCAATAGAAGCAGAGACCCTCTTGTCTCCTTCTCTCTTGTTCGGAGCATTTTAGATGAGTTTGAGAAACTTCCATGAGTGTTGACATATCAGTAGTCTGATCAGGCTTGGTGTCTCCCCTAAGAGAGGGTCGGTTGGAAAGTAGATGATCCAATCAAATTGCTAGGTCAATGAGGGAGTCCAAGGTTAGATGCTCATATCTGCATACCAGTTCACTTAATTTCTCTCGGCAAAGACCTTGATGAAACACTGCTTTTATATACAGCTCATTCCATCCACTAGCAGCTGCAAGAGTTCAAAAATCCAGAGCATACTCTACAACTCCCTTGGAACCCTGTGTGATGGTGAGTAAGCTGTCACCAACTTCAATCCCCTCAGGTTCATGATCAAATACCTCACTTGAATAGTTCAATAAAACATTCATACAATGTTGTGTGCTCCTCTCCCTTCCTCCATACTGCACTAGCCCATTGTAGTGCTTTATTGGTGAGAAATGAAAGAAACTTTGTGATCTTACTTCCTCTGAGGTGTTCGGCATGGTCGAGAAGTACATGGAACATTGAAGTAGAAATCCCTTGCAAGTGAGGGCATCACCGGTGTATTTCTCCAGAATGGGGAACAGTGGTGTAGGGCTCAGAGAAGCTTCAGGGTGCATTAGGAAGACCTGCGATATTACAGCTGCTAGCTGTGCCATCCTGGTGCTGAGGTCTGCAAGCATCTGTTGATGTTCGCCCAAGAGGCGTCCCTGAGCGTTCAAAGCAGTCTGCTTTGCCTCCTCTGCTGCATCCATGTTAGGCAAAGTATCCTGTCAGGATGCAGACACTTACAGATGCATATGCAGAGGAGAGCGGGGAAGCAAAGTGAAGACATAGCCAAATCGCAAAACTCAAAGAGTAGTCAAAGGCAGGCAAGAGTCGGTCAATTGGTAAACAGAGCAATATAGAGCAGACGAGAGATGTAGTGGGGAAATAGCAATAGCGAGGGTCAAAGAAACAGGAAAGCAGGCAGAACAGATAAAGCTTGGTATGACTAGGTAAACTCAGAACGATACTTCGCAGTGAGAGAGGGGTTTAAGTAGCATGGCTGATTAGATGTGAATGAGAGACAGCTGACTTCAATAAGCTGGTGACAGGGAGCACTGTGCTTCTTGGGCGTTGTAGTTCTGAGAAGCCATGTTTGTAGTTTGGTTAGAGCTATCGCTCTCAATGTCATTACTGACTTAAAATAGAAAAATGTTTGAAACCTTTTAGTTTAGGTGTAAGGAGTGTAAAATATGCTAAAAAAAATTTTCTTAAATAACTGATTGAAAATATTGAACTTTTTCATGATATTCTCATTTTTTTAGATGCACCTGTAAATATATTGAATATTGGTGTATTGGAATCACATTTTAGTGGAGGCAGGTGCAGAGAAAATGTTTACAATTTTATTTTTATCTTTTTTTTTTTCCACAGCTAACTTCAGTGGTGCTGACAAGTTCATTGCCGTCAACAGTCTAGTGACCTGGCCTGAAGCTCAGGCTTACTGCAGAACACATCACACAGACTTAGCCAGTTCTCTTAACAGCTCAGACAACAACATATTAAGGCAGCTGAGGGATAGCCAGAGTGATTCCTGGATTGGCCTATATAGACACACTTGGAAGTGGTCAGACAGGACCAATATTTCAAACCCCCTTTGGGCTTCTGGACAACCTGATAATTCTGAAAGAATTATGGGGAGCTGTGGAGTGGTTACTAACGGACTGTTCAGTGATGAACCATGCACCAACCTGCACTATTTCTTCTGTCACTCCAGTGAGTCTTTTGTTTCCTTGGCTACTGCTACCAACATGAAGACTTTGAGCTTCAGAAAATCCAAAACTGAATCATTCAAATTTGATCACATTCATTCATTCATTCATTTACTTACTTACTTATTTGCACATTTTTGGAGCACATTTTTGAAATCTTTCGTTGGTTCAGAATCAGGAAAATAATAATATTTGCTCCTGTTTCTGCTTAAAACCGCTTTATCTACACTTTGCAGACTGCAATACTTTCAGAATAAACTGTCCTTCAGAAATATAATGCAATGTTTATCCCAGTTCCCTTGAGTTAATTAACTAAAATGGGGACATGGTTAATGAGGGCTTATTAACATATGTGAATGCCACAAATTGAGTTCATCACAATAAATACTGGCATGAGGTGAGAGGACATGAATTTCAAATAAGAACACAATTCAATTTATTGTAGCTCAAAAGTCAACATTAATAACTTTGCAGCACAAAAACAAATTTGCCAAAAGCAAAATTATAAACTCTTGGCACATAAGGGCTCTCCATGCAATAAATGTAATGTAACATTTAAGATAAATGCTTCATTAATTCACTTAAGCCACATACCACTCCAAATCAGAAGTAGTTGTGACCATGTGCTGAAATTGAAATTAAAAATAAAAATAATGATTTGTAAATAATCTTTGACCTGTATTGCACTCAAAACTATACAACAGCACATTATTTGATTTACAAACACTTATTTCAATGTTGATTCGTGCAACACATTTTAAAAAAGTTGTTACAGTCAAGCATTTCCCACTTTATAATGTTCCCGTTCCTTCTCCCAACACTTAAGAGATGTTTATGGACTGAAGACACCAAGCGATGAAGTGTTTCAGGTGTTATTTTTGTCCCGTTCTTCCTGCAACCAGGTCTTAAGGTGCATAACAGTACATTGCCGTCACTGTCATATCAAAATTCTCCACACATTCTCGACTGGGGACAGAGGGGACACGCCCTTCTTCTTCCACAGCCACACCTTTGTAATGTGAGCAGAATGTGGTTTTGCATTGTCTTGTTGAAATCTCCCTGGAAAAGACGTCGTCTTGAAGGCA